>CM062086.1:2372544-2527795 GCA_031163375.1 Conogethes punctiferalis
ATTGCAGTTCACTGCTGGTCATAGGCCTCTCCAGTTGTACATCCAGAGGTTATACCCATAATCGCCACGCCGGGCAGGCGGGTTGGTGATCGCAGGGAACGCCCTGCGTGAGAATCAACGGATTCTCGCTCCGGTGACGCTGCTGCCCGTCATCGGTCTGTGGTATTTAGCTACGCCTTCAATTGTGATGGTTATACCGCCACCGGTCGGTTGCCAGCGCCTCGTTTGTTATTCGGCAGGATGCACCACGGGCAAGAGAGGTTGGCTTGGAGCGACACGCGCGCATCGACAGCGTGGCGATTATGGGTACATCCTCCAGATGTTTGCTCTAAGTGGGAACAACTGGAGGCCTATGTCCAGCTGTGGACTACGATAGGCTGATGATGATGATGGTGATCTCTAGGTCATCTAGGGACATGTGACCACATATGGCAGAACTTTCCACCAAATTAAGGTCGTCCCCGCCTTTCGCATAGCACATGGTCCATACGGTAAGTTCGAAACAAAATTGTTAAAGTCGATTACGGTAATACACTTCCCTGAAAATGACGTCACCATTGAAATTCCCAATAAATTCGCAACTACCCACTCGCAGCCCGCGCCCATTTGTTTCTCAGCCTACTTCAACGATCAAACAATTAGGAGAGGGAAAAATACGTGGGCCCAATATTAAACAAATCCCGACCGTTTGGACATAACGAGCGCTGTAATCAAGAGGCAATAAGGTTCAATTTTCAGTGCGAACCTCTGTGTGTTTAATTTATATGAGGCTACATTCTTAATTACGTAGGAGCTAAGTAGGTCGGGAGGGGATAATTGCTAAATGTTTGAAAGTTTAACGACTTATCTAACGATTGTCGTGGACTTTGACAGAATCGTTGTGTTTCTTTGTCTAACGTCTAATGATATAGATCATAATCAACATATTGTCTAATAAGGAATACGTTCGGGAAGCCTAAGCTTGAAGGTTAACCACTCATATACACGTCTTTCTTTTCTTTCATATAATAATTGAAATCTTCATCCACCGTCATTCAGTCAAATATTGCTTTCGTTTTCGGGACTTGGAAATTTGTTAATGCTTTAACATTTCGAATCCAATCTCAGACAGACGACCAAAACTGTCTCGATATCGAGAAACATCATTCCACACTAATGAATAGGAGACTATTCGTGGGAACTATATTTTTCAAGGAATCAGGATTAGCAAAGAGTTTCTTAGTTTGACCGTCCACACTACGAATGTGTAGGCGAAATGTAAGTACAGTTTATGAGAGGTAGGACATAGCGAATCTTCGCACGAAATGAGCCAAACGACCTCCGGGTCGTGTTTCTGCCGGTGAGCTCCGGAGACCCTATCTCCGGAGCTCGTGGGGGGTTAAGCGTTGGGCCGGCATCATGTCGGTGGCAACTGACAGGTAACAGACCAGTTACTTGCCCGTCGTCAGTGTCTTGGGCTTCTCTTTCGCTTTCCATCAGGCGTAGGGAAGCCATTATGCTACTATAAAAAAAAAGTAAATTTTATAAAACAATGCTTCTTGCCGTGTCGCCCTATCCCACCCGTCCCATGGCGAAAACGAATTGTCTACCTTATTTACTTCCCAGTTTAGAGTACAGCCTTTCAACGACTCATCCAACGCAGAAGTTAGCAGACATTTTAATTCCACTCATCTAATATTACCCAACTTTGCGATCGAAAGCGCAAATTCTAAAGAGTGAATTGTTTCAGAAAATATAAGTAATTACTTAGTCTGCGAAGTTTTCTCCGCTAATTACCTACCTCTCTTTCGCCGTGCAACTTTTGTTGCCTCCTGTCGCTTTGTTTGTTGCGCAACGGTGAATTAGGGGTCTCTGGGTATGTCGCTGTTATTGAGTTAGGTACGTTAAAAAGGACTCTATTAGATAAGTTGTTCTTTTGTCTTGTAGGAGGATGTGGGAGCTGTGTGTTGACTTAATTATTTTAATTAAGTTTATTAGTAGGTACGGCGTTGCATTTATGAGTATACATTATGTTTTCGAGAAGTTGCGAAGTAGCAACGTTTTTTTACCTAACTGTCTGTTTTCTTTGATATTTTTATTTTTCTATATTAAGAAAATTTTATTAATTGTCTTGTTATTGTATTCTCACCGAAATTGTCACAAAAAGTCTGTTCATTTTTTAATACATAAATAATCAGACGACATCACATACATTACCCCATCCAAAGTAAGTAGCTTAAGAACTTCTGTTATGGGTATCAGAACAACTAAGGTACCACACATGGCAGGCAGGAGTCACCACCGAGCCAGTCTTTCCCAATTTCCATTATTTCTTTCCCAGTTATTAGTGTTTTCATTAAAGTAGTTTCCTGATATTACCCTAGCTCGTGTTCTACGACACCCACAAGATGAAATGGGGTGGTCTTATTCTAAGTTGGTGTAATAATAAAAGTAATTCTAAGGGGATGTAAGGGAGCGGCCTATCATATTTTCGCTCCAAGCCAACCTCACCTGCCCGTGGTGCATCCTGCCGAATAACAAACGAGGCGCTGGCAACCGACTGGTTGCGGTATAACCATCATAATTGAAGACGTAGCTAAATAGTAAAGACCAACGAAAGGCAGCAGCGTCACCGCAGCAAGAAGCTTCGCCATGCGATCGCCAACCCATCTGCCCAGCGTGGCAATTATGGGTATATCCTATAGGTCTTTGCCCTAAGTGGCGAACAACTGGAGAGGCCTATGTCCAGCAGTGGACTGTAATAGACTGATGATGATGATGATGATTATTCTAAGTTCAAAAACATCTGGAGGATAATGGGTATATCCTCCAGATGTTTTCCCTAAATAAATCGCCACGCTGGGCAGGCGGGTTGGCGATCGCAGGGCGTAGATTCTTGCTCCGGTGGCATATAGCTACGTCTTCAATTGTGATGGTTATACCGCCACCGGTTGCAAGCGCCTTGTTTGTTATTCGGCAAGATGTACCACGGGCAGGTGAGGTTGGCTTGCAGCAAAAAGATGATAGGTCACTCCCTTACATTCCATATATTATACTGAACTAACACGGTATATCCACGTAACTACATGTAATCCAACTCCAGATGTCTGGGCTGGGCTCAGCTGTAGAGCGGTAACGAGCGCATAAAAAATAACAGCTTTTATTGTCGCCGGCCCTTTGCGCTGTCCCTACCCAGACGTTTAATAAACTGGCTGTGTTCTTTTTGCTAAACCTTTCGAGACAAAACACGGACGCTTAAAAACGGCAAGCTTAATAATAAGACAAAAACTGCCTTATATTTCAACGTTGTGAGCGTGGCGAAACATATTTTTTTAAGTTTTTGTCTTTGGAATGGGGAACTTACCCGTCGTCCTAGGTTTTTTTTATAACAGAGGGTGCAAACGCATATGAAGGTCACTTGATGGTAAGTGATCACTTCAACCCATAGACCACGCAACGCTAGGGGAGTCACAGGTGCGTTGCCGGCCCTTGTGATATTTCTAGTATTCCTTTTTGAAGGTTCCTAAGTCGTGGGATGTAAGGGAGCCCCTCCAAGCCAACCTCACCTGCACGTGGTGCATCCTGCCGAGTAACAAACGAGGCGCTGGCAACCGACTGGCGGCGGTATAACCATCACAATTGAAGCTAAATACCACAGACCGATGACGGGCAGCAGCGTCACTGGAGCGAGAAGCTACGCCCTGCGATCGCCAACCCGCCTGCCCACGTGGCGATTATGGGTATATCCTGCAGACGTTTGCCCTAAGTGGCGAGCAAGGCCTATGTCCAGCAGTGGACTGCAATAGGCTGACGATGATGATGAAGTCGTATCCATTTGAAAAAATCGCACATGGAAGCTGATTCGAACGAATCGCGAGCGGTACGCGATATGTAGCTACGAGACGCGATGTGACGTAGGTAAAGCTACCAATATTTCACCGGATACTGACTGACCAACGCGACTACGTAGGCCACTCGTTATTATCATCATCATCAGCCTGTATCAGTCCACTGCTGGACAAATGGTCACCTAAGGCCACTATTTCATACAAAGTCTAAATGATATATGACATTAATGTAGGACAACGGGTCCCTGCCAGCATATTATATCGTTGATTATCAAAATGTGTGTGCAATAGCAAATAAAAACTGTTTATTTTTACTACCTCCATTTTGTTCCAGGTAAGTAATCAAAATACTCATCGGATTGTCCTGCTAGAACTTCACAATGAGTAAGTAATAGTAATTTATTTAATCGTCTACTTACATCTATCTATACTAGTTAATATGCTAAAAGGGAAAGATTTCTATTTTCGTGTGTATTGTTGTATATTGTGTTCTATAGGATAGTCCTTGCCCGTCCGTTAGGCTCAATTCGAGCGAAGATTCGCTATGCCCTACCTGTCTTCTCTAGGTATAAACTATGTAAAAACATTTTTTGACCGGCACGTGTTAAGATCACAAAACTTAACTTTACCGATAACCAGGGCACATTTCCGCTCCGGAGATCCCTTCCGAACATGTTCGGGCCTGTTACGAATTCTTTCAAACTAATTCCATTGGACAAGTCCCATGGGTGGACCTTCCGAGGGTCGCCGCTAGCCGGGAGCTGATCCGTCAACTTGAATTACGGGGTTTTCAACAAAAAAACCCATTGATATTAGTTAACGAGGTCATTGACTTAAGGTAGGTATATAATGTTGTTTGCTTCCCCTTTCTTCTGGTATCCGATACCCTCTGATATATTTCGATGAGTAGGGTTACTCGTTATAATATTTATAATTGACAGGCTCGGTGGCTCATTTGGTAGTGACCTCTGCCCTCTGAGCCAAGGGTCGTGGGTTCGACGATTCCCGGTACAAACATTTGTGTTCATGAACATGTCTGTTTGTATTGGTCTGGGTGTTTTCTATGTATAATATGTATTTATTTACAAAAAAAAATGTATCTAAGTAAGTTTATCAGTTATCTAGTACCCATAGTACAAGCTTCGGCTTAGTTTGGGACTAGGTGGCGCTGTGTGGCCCTGCGTGGCATGTCTTGGGTTATAATTTGATATATCTATTAATTTATCCAGATATAAATCGCTTCCATATCTCTTCTCGTAAGTGTCATAAAAGTTGACATCTCTTTTGAGATGTCAGCATCTCAGCCAGTGGTAATAGTTGGCAATCGCCATACAATCGGGGAAACACTCATGAATGGAATGTAATTCGCGTCCCGTGGAATGTAAGGGAGCGGCCTATCATCATTTCGCTCAAAGTCAACCTCACCTGCTCGTGGTGCATCCTGCCGAATAACAAACGAGGCTGGCAACCGACTGGTGGCGGTATAACCATCACAATTGACGCTGTAGCGAAATACCATAGACCGATGACGGGCAGCAGCGTCACCGGAGCGAGAACCTATGCCCTGCCATCGCCAACCCGCCTGCCCACGTGGCGATTATGGGTATATTCTCCAGACGTTTGTCCTAAGTGGCGAACAACTGGAGACATCTATGGCCAGCAGTGGACTGTAATAGGCTGATGATGATGATGATGAGGCGTCCCGTGCAATCCGCAAAAAATCCATATTGAACGAATTTCCATACCAGCTACTTACTTACTTATCAAGCCAGTTTGCTTTATTTCTCCGTTTAGATATTGATCTATTTAATTGGAACGGCACAGACGTTAGACGTTAGAAATTATAAATTGAAATTCACATCACGCAACTAGTGGCCCGTGTAACGATCCAATCGATAGTCACAGCGACAAATTATTATACAGGTCCACTGGGCCGCCCTGAGAGGACAACGCCCTTTGATGTGCCTATGGTTGGTAGTTGTCAAGACGGCTAGAAATATGAAATATGTTGTTGCTAACTACTTACAAACGTAGGACAAGATATTTTAGTTTTTATTCGGGCGCTGTCCGTTGACTTCCATGTGGGTAGCGGTACCAACCCCGCTGCCACCAAAATTCGAATTACACATGTAACGGACGACCACACATCAACCTGACTTCCCTTTTGACAGCCTTTTTCGACTGGCCTTCTAACCTTCGGACCTTTCGACTGACCTTCGGGTGACCCAATTGGTAGTGACCCCTGCCTTATGAACCAAGGATCGTGGGTTCGATTCCCAACCGGGATAAATTCGCGTGATGAACACTTGTGTTTGTTAAATTACATCATCAGACATCGCAGTCCACTGCTGGACATAGGCCTCTCACACACTACACACTGGAGGCTTTCCACAAAATCGCCACGCTGGGCAGTCGGGTTGGCGATTGCAGGGCATAACACCTTTCTTTATGCAAGAGGCGGCAGACGAACTCAGATCGAGTTCTGGGGTCGCTGCCAGTATAGACGAATGTGCGCTTAAACTCAATAAAACGCCGTCTATATTATTAAAAGCGACTGTATTTTTCCAATATTACAGGAACAGTGAAGTTTAATAAACAATATAAAATCAATAGTAATAAAAAAGTATAAAAACATAAACAAATTATAAAAAAGAGTTCCCATTCGGGAACATGCTCCCCTTTTTTAAAGAGCAGGAAAGTTGCCAACTGCTTCTGCCCACACTAACTCCCGAAGTTCCCCGAAGACTCGCCCGAGGAGACCCGAAGCCTTAAAGTGGCATGACGAACTTGCGGCGGCTGCGTCACGTCTCAGACTTGCGCTGTTATGGCTCACTCCCCGGCATGTGTGGTCACTCGCTGAGCCGTGCCACGGTCTGGCAAATGTCGCTTGCTGTCCAAAATTGCGCTGAAGTGTGCCGTTGACGGGATGCCGCTGACGTAGCGCCGCTGACGCCATGTCGTTGACGCCGTGCCGCTTACGTTCTGCTGACGTCGTGCCGATGACGGTGTACCACTGGCGTCTGCTGCCGACGATGTCCATGGGAGTTAATGGTGCAGAAGCAGTGGCTTTGGAAATTTCAAACCGAAATGTACGCTAAAACAAAACCATGTAATTAATTTTAAATTTAAATTATAAAAGCCCGACCCCGCAATATAAAAATGAGTTTAATGGAAATGAAACTAAACAAAGTGTTATGAAAACACGGTCCGCAGTTGCCCCCACCAGCCAATGAATGAGCTAAAATGATAAGCTACTGGTAGAGGCAACCGTTGTGCGAAAGTGAGGTCGGAAGATGACATCTACGGTGGCTGATGCAGATGAAATGTTACGCGACATAATGGTTTGAGTACCAATATAGATGACGAGACACTATCTGACCTCGGTACATGATGTATGAAGCCGATGACACCTGAAAATGAAATGATGTCATGAAGTGATAGTGTACGTAATTTACAAGTGGGCGATATCGAACTAACATCTACGGTTGAGAGGCCAGATAGTGATGTGGCCTCAGGAGACTCTTGAGGTTCGCGCATGGAGATGCTAATAGAGTCTGATCGATGCTGAGCCTTGTTGAGCGTTCCCAGGTAGACTTGCAGGCCGTCGCGCTTGTTTACCGAAACGTGGCACGCAGAGCTTACCGGTGTCGCTTTGCTAGTCGTGAATCCGAATAGAGCCCAACCTAGTGGTGTACGAATAGCAACTGGCTGCGATCTTGTGCCCTTCCTAACCTCGGATGCAGCAGTCAGGTGCCAATTGTCGATACCGATTACGAGCATTGGTTTAGCCTCGACATAGCACAACTCTTCTTTCAAATCTGCTAGATATGGAAATGAACTTAAGCTGTCACGAGTAGCAGACTGACTTACTAATCCCAAATTACTGATAGACCTAGCCCCTTTAACCGAAAATACTTCGCTTGATGCTCGTCCTTTAATTTCAAAATCGACGTACTGAACTGAGCACTCTCTTGATAAACCGCCTACGCAATCTAAATGTTCGAACGCCTCAGGGCCTTTGGCTCCTAATTGCGAGGCGACGCTAGCATCAATAAATGTCGCCGTTGACCCGTCGTCCAGTAGAGCAAATGTGTCTACGCTCCCAGCAAGACCTGAGAGCGTGACTGCTACTACCTTTAATAATGGACGCTGTGACGGACCAACCATTGCAGCGGCAGTATCGATAGCTACTTGCTCGGACGTGTCGCGCGATGTAGCGGGCTTGGAATTTTCGCTAATACGAACGCAAGCGGCTAAGTTGGGATTGTGCAAAAGTTTGTGATGTCTGCGATTGCACCGTTTTACTGTGCAGTCACCTTTGCTCTTATTACAATATTTAAAATTGTGCCGAACTCCTTGTAAACATCGATGACAGATTTTATTTTTGTTGACAAGATGCCATCTGTCATCGATTGTCAGAGCGGAGAATTTCTGACAATTTTGCAAATCATGATGTTGTTTGCAAAGTAAACATGATGTTTTGTTTAGGGCCGCTGGGAATTTAGAAGGTGACGATGGCCGAAATGGTTTGCTAGCTGGACCCCCGTCCGATTCCAAAACCGTGTGGGCTATGTGACGATGAAGTTGAGCTGCGTCGATGTCGACAACAACGCCAAACTTCATCGCCAGGTCGACCTCACGATTCAGGAAATCTGACAGTAGCTCAACCCTGGACTGCCCGACGTTATGGTGGCTATCCGCGTAGTCCAGCCATCGCGCGCGTATCAGTGTGGAAAGTTTGCTAAGAAGCGCGGTGAATAGCTCCGGGGAACGTAAATAGTCGCTCTGCTCGAGAAGCTTAGCAACCTCCACACAATTACGCACACGAGTAGCGAACCTACTCACTTCTCTTACCTCCGGTCCGAGCCTTGGCAAGGCTTTCACTGCGTTTACTTCCTGCTGTACGATTTGCTCCGGCCTGCCAAAGCGGCGGCTCAGGGTTTCGATCACGTCGCTAGCTCGGCGAGCCATTACAAGGAGCATGCCTACCTCCTCCCGCGCTGTGCCTACAAGCGCTTGATTAAGGCGCGCTAGGTTTTCTGTTTCTGTAAAAGAACCTGCGGAATCTACGAAGGCACGCTTAAACATAAGCCAATCCAAGGGAGACTTCCCGTCGAAAGGCGGTAATTGTATTGACGTATTATAGTTAGGGCCGTGGTTAGGGCCACTATTTTTACTGAGAGAACGCAGGGCTTCAACTAGTTGCCCGACGACGCCATCCTCTCTCCGGACATCAATGGCAGTGTCCCCGTTCCCTCGGCTTGTATTAGGCCGAGACAACACTGCAGGGCGCTGTTGTACTGCAATGTCCGGTAGTGACTTAGCATCATTGTATTTTAACGGGACCTGCGAACTTAAAAATAAACCGTTATCGGGCCCTATCTCAAGCCTGTTTTCAGGCGCACTAGGACGTGCAGGGGGGGGCGAGTCTTGCAGACACTGCTCGACAATGGCGCGGCTCCACTCACTGCTATTAAGCCTACTAAGGCTATCCTGTGCTTTAGTAGCGGCTAGGTTTGCCCGGTGCTCGATTTCAATAGCTTTAAGCTCGAGCTCTGCTTCCTTGGCCCTCAGTTGTGCGCGCATCGCCGCTACCTCCAACTGCGCGACTTTAAGGGCATGTCCTGCCTCCGCCGCAAGTTTTCTTGCGACGGTTGTCGCGGAGGTGCGTCGAGCGCGCGAGGCGGAAACAGAGCCCGTACCCGCACGAGAAGTGACGGGCTGTTTAAAAGGCTCCGGGACGATTTCGCTTGTCGCGGCTTGAGATCTTGTGATAGGCATTTTAATTAGTTATTATAATATGAAATGGTGATTACCTGGTTCAATTTCCTTGAAGGACCAAAAATATAGACGAATGTGCGCTTAAACTCAATAAAACGCCGTCTATATTATTAAAAGCGACTGTATTTTTCCAATATTACAGGAACAGTGAAGTTTAATAAACAATATAAAATCAATAGTAATAAAAAAGTATAAAAACATAAACAAATTATAAAAAAGAGTTCCCATTCGGGAACAGCCAGCCTTTTAAATAGGAGTACGCTTGTTTCTCGAAGGCTCACAGGTCGTAGCTGTTCATCATCATCATCAGCCCGTGTCAGTCCACTGCTGGACATAGGCCTCTCCTAATGTTCGCCACTTCGGTCGATTCTAGGTTTCCCGCATCCAGTACTTGTCAGCCGTCCTGCGCAAATCGTCACTCCACCTGGCCTGAGGGCGTTTGCCGAGACGCGGTCTCCACTCCAGAACTCGTTTACCCCAAAGGTTAGCGTAGCTGTTCCGAAAACCAGCGCCGTGATTCGCTAGCGCGGGCCACGGTTCAATGCTGAGTGAGGCCCTTTTGCATTGGACCTCACAACCCTGCGTCCGGTCTTTTTTTCTTACATTGTTTTGTTTATGTCTTTTTATTTTTCTTATATTTGTTTTCCATGTGAAAGTTGTAATGTATGTTTCTATTTGTTTCTTCTTCTCCTTTTTTGTGTGTTGTCTATTGTGTCTATTTGTTATTGTTGTGATGTCCAATAGTAATAAATATTTCTTTTTCTTATTCTTATTCTTATACATTAAATATATTATTCTTACTTTTTTCTGCATCCATCAGTCATGGTGAATATAGATAGGCGTCACCTTTCTTTCAAAAAAAAGTACCCCTCTGTGAAGGTCAGCTTACACGAAGTTTAAATAAACTATGAAATAAATTAGAAGATTCTCGGCAGCCCTATTGAGTAGTCCTGACTCGTCCGTCCGATTGTTGCGCCAAACTTAAGGGACGTTTCGGAACATGTCTCATTTGAGTTAGACCCGACGGTTGTATTTACAAGTTACATTTTCGCGCAAGACAATAAGGTTTTATGTTTGGCAAATAGGTCAATAGTCTGTCGTTGAATTAGGAATTTGTGAACACAATATATC
This sequence comes from Conogethes punctiferalis, assembly GCA_031163375.1. Lineage (NCBI taxonomy): Eukaryota > Metazoa > Arthropoda > Insecta > Lepidoptera > Crambidae > Conogethes > Conogethes punctiferalis. Next base: position 2,383,284 of record CM062086.1, read on the forward strand.
TTGGAGTTAAATAAAAATTGTTGTAATAAAATAGTTAAAAAAAGCATTTAGTTTCACTCGTTTATAGATCATTCTCATACAATTTTGTGGAAAGAAAAATAAAGGATGTATGTAGTAGATATACCTCTATATCTACTGATATACAGTGTCCAAACTGCCAATAGAAATACGTTGTTAATTTAAAATTGTTTAAGAACATTTTTCGACAAACATGTAGTGATTTCCACACGAAAAGATAAAAATGAGAATTTGGAAAAAAAGACACAAACATTTTTATGCATTAGCCAGTGAGGTTGATAAAAAAGTAAAGTTTGAATCCATATGGCGTCCAGAACTTCAGTAACATATTTTTTTTTATTGTGGCTCGACATGATGGTTTTCGTACGCTTGATGGAAAGCGAAAGAGAAGCCCAAGTCCCTGTGACAACTGGCAAGTAACTGGTCAGTTACCTGTCAGTTGCCACCGCCATGCCGGCCCAACCCTAACCCCCCACGAGCTCCGGAAACCCTACTCACCGGCAGAAACACGACCCGGAGGTCATTTGGCTGCGGTATTCTATAGGGTGGATGTCCATACCCGGACGGGCAGCTTAATTCGAGCGAAGATTCGCTGTGCCCTACCTCTCTTAAATTTAAATCTTCATCTTAGTTATTCAATGAATTAATCTATTAATTAGTGTCAAACAACTAAATAAACCGTAGTCTCACCATTAAACTCCCATAAGAGTATTGTTTCATTCCGCTTAACGACCTCGACCCTCGCTGCGGAGGGCTAAGAGAGGGAATGTCGGAACGATTTAACTTTCAAGAGCCTCACAAAGGACGAATGAATACGGTTAAACGGTAATCCCGAATGAGCCAAAAATGTACGTAGCGATTAATAAATAAACGCGAAGAGATGGGCAAGCGCGGGGCTGGCAACTGTTTGCAAATGGTTCCGTACCGATTAGACAGTTTAAACCAATGATTCAAAATCAGTGGTCCGCGGACCACCTGGAAGTGTCCCAAGTAGTCCTATATAGACAGATAAGAACACCCTTTCATTTATTTACATTTAGATAATGTACATTACTTCAAAACTAATAAACCAACTGGACCAGGTGATCCGTAACAAGACAGAAATTTTGACATCATCATCAGCCTATTGCAGTCCACTGCTGGACATAGGCCTCTCCAGTTGTTCGCCCCCCAGGGCAAACTTCTGGAGGATATACCCAGATTCTTGTTAAAAATGAAAATCCTTTTTTTTTATAGTAGCTCGGCATAATGGCTTCCCTTCGCCGGGTGGAAAGCGAAAGAGAAGCCCAAGTCGCTGTGACAACCGGCAAGTAACTGGTCAGTTACCTGTCAGTTGCCACCGCCATGCCGGCCCAACCCCAACCCCCACGAGCTCCGGAAACCCTACTTACCGGCAGGACCACGACCCGGAGGTCATTTGGCTGCGGTATCCTATTAATAAATAAAATTGAACAAGAAAGGTGCGCCGACCTCTTCATCGGGACCCATTGTGCGGACCCTCGGTTAATGATACAGTCTTAAGCCCTCCTCCAAATGACGCCTCTCCGCAATTATATAATTCATGTTCTGAGCAACATGTGATTGTAAAGTGTTTATATTTTTCCATCATACGCATGAACTTGCCTTCTTACAAAATAGACTTACTAGTGACTAAACAGGATTTTAAATGAAAAAAAAACTGAAAAAAATTGAAAATGATTTTTTTTTAATTAATTATCAAAATGTTACAATTGCCAATTTAGTGATTGAGACCCCCTATTAAGTATGTGCAGATACTTGTGTCAGGATAGCCAGCCAACCATCCCGATCCTGGGCAGGCTTTCCGAACAGCTACGACTTGGGAACCTTCAAAAAACGAGAATATTCATATTTAAAAGGCCGGCAGAGACCTTAAACTCGGTTAGAGTTGCGAGTGTCCATGGGCGGTGTCGACTGCTTACTATCAGGCATCACACTTGCTCGTCTGCCGCCTCTCGCAAAAAAAAAGTCTGCATTTACTCTTGACTAGATCTTTTTCAAGTCATCGCCCCATCGTTGGAGGGCTATCCGTTAAAGCCCTTGGAGACATGACCTGTCTATTTCCATTTCAATGTGTAAATTCGGCGCGCAAGTCTTCGCTTGGCGGAAGATGTCGTTAAGGATTCTACGTATCATCCAAAGAAAACCCGAAGTATTAAATATTTTTTTTAGAATTAAAAAAATATATTTAAACAAAATTAGTCAGTCGTTAATTCTGTTTTCTATTTTACATTGTCTCTTCTCATACTATTGTCATCGTCACAGTGCGCCAATTCATAATTTTCACTCAAAATAAAGCAAGCAAGGTTAATATGCCCTGTCTGTTCCTCATGGCGAGGACTTTTCTCTTTTGAAAAGCTTCGTTTTTTATGATAGCGGAGAGCAGTTGCAGTAATCATTCTGGGTGAACGTTACAATGTTCATAAAAACTACAGTAACTATTATACAGGTTTGTCATCCGGCAGATAACCAAAGTTGTAACCGGATAAGTAAGCTGAAGTGGCAGTGGGCTGGCCACATCAGCCGCAGAACCGATAAACGTTGGGGTAAACGAGTTCTGGAGTGGAGACCGCGTCTCGGCAAACGTAGTGTAGGATGCCCTCAGGCCAGGTGGAGTGACGATTTGCGCAGGACGGCTGGCCCGGGACCGTTCGAAGCGGCGAGCATTGGGACAGGCCTATGTCCAGCAGTGGACTGATGTGGGCTGATGATGAGGTTTGTCATGTTGTTAGACAACATACACTGGGGTCAGTGAAGGATCACTAATAATATTATTATGGAGAACATTCGTGTGTTCTTATTACACATCTTATAAGGTACATTTTACGTCACTTCATTCTCCACTGCAATCATATGCCACGGGTTTACAGCTTTGTGTGTGAAACGCTAACTGAGCTGCTGACAGTACGAGATAAGCTAGGATTCTAATTAATTTAAGCTAGAGTTTTCGATTCATATTCACTCGCGTCCGCTTTCGCTTCGTTCCACGCTGCTATCATAGCCCCGGCTTTACAGCTTTATGTGCGCAACGCTAACAGAGTTGCGCTGCTGACGGTACGAGATAAGCTAGGGTTGTAGTTAATTTTTATTGCGCCGTTGTAACTCGAGCCAAATGGCCAAGAAGTCTTAAGGAATTATTGCCTGGCAGATAGTATCGTGGTATATTACCCGTGCTGGAATAAAGCGAAATTTTCAGGATTTATTTCTCAATGGAACGAATGAGACTTGTGGATTTTTTGATTAATACTTTGTTATTTTTAAATGTATTGGTCATTTCGTTTAAAATCTTGCCCACCGGCTGCTAATCCCGGGGAAGAAGACGATATGTGCCTGTGGGTTGCATAGCGCTGCCGCGCTGTTAGGGGGAGGGTTGAGTCCCTCCGGGAATCCCGACCATCTTCGGACAAAGCAGTTGAAGCGGAGCACTGTCAGGTTGAGCATCATATCCAGATGCCCCCATATCCAGGGCCCTTGTATATGCGTAAAACCATTCCTGATGAAAAAGAGACTAATAAAATGTCAAAGGAAAAATTTTTAAACGACTTCAAAAAAGGGATCAGGTTCTCAATTCGACTGCTTGTTTTTGTTGTTTGTTTGTGATATCACCACATATCTCCTAGTGGTACCGATTTGGAAAATTCAGTTTTGGTCGAAAGGGTGTACTTCCTAGTTGGTCCTATTATCATTATATTGAAGTCGTTTTTTTTTGCAAAAAAATGCTGCTACTATCGTAATTATTATTATACATATTATTAATGTATATCGTATATATATTATTAATGTACCTACTTAAATAATCGTTTATCCCAAAACGGTTGCTCGTAGGTCAATAACTCTAATTTCATTGCAGACAGCCCTATGAGGCGATGCCCGTGACGTCACGGGCATTCACTTAGCGGTGATGACAATGTGCCGGGAGCGGCCGCACCGTCAGCAAAACAAATAGCACATAACGCAACCCGGACAATATTTACGAAGCAAACGGTTCTGTTACCTTTTTAGGGTTCCGTAGCCAAAATGGTAAAAACGGGACCCTTATAGATTCGTCATGTCTGTCTGTCTGTCTGTCCGTCCGTATGTTTATTCCGAAACTATAAGAGCTACATTATTGAAATTTGGTACGAAGATGTATTCTGTTAACCGCATTAACATTTTAAAATAAAATCAGAAAAAAAATCCTGAAACTCAAAATTTTTTTTCTCAGATGAATAGTTTGCGCGAGAGACTCTTAAAAAGTGGTAAAATGTGTGTTTTTTTTGCGAAGCATAAGCTGTTGCCGAGTGACGTCATGTAACGTCAGCATAGACTTTGCACAGTAGGTAGGTGCTTTGTAAATAAGTAAATGTTAATCAATAGACTGGGCTCTTAATTACTATACAACAATAAACTGTGGGATGTAAGGGAGCGGCCTATCATCTTTTCGCTACAAGCCAACCTCACTTTTCAACCGACTGGTGGCGGTAAAACCATCACGATAGAAGGCGTAGCTAAATACCACAGGCCGATGACGGGCAGCAGCGTCACCGGAGCGAGAAGCTGCCCGTTTCCTGATATGCCCTGATATTTTTTTCTATGCCATCCTACTAGGTAAGGATATAATGGTTTTAATTAAAACCTTTACTGGCGAAACTAGTTCTCCAAAATTGACGTGAAATAGTACAACAGCTGTTTGGTTACTCGTATTTTCAAATATGGCGAAATGCCTTGATTAAGCTTCGTCACGTTTTTATTTCCCGTATCTTTGAGTTGTGCCGACCGTCCGTCCCGTGCAAACATACCGTATGATACCACACATGAGGATCTAGGCACGTCAGTGGGACCGCCAAGTCCAGTAAAATAACTTACTTGTCTATATTATAAACTAGCTGTGCCCGCGGCTTCACCCGCGTTGCCCCACATTTTAGGGAAGTGGGGGGTTAGAAAGGGGGAAAAAGTAACCTATGTTACTCTCCATCCCTTCAACTCTCCCCACTTAAAAATCACGTCAATTCGTCGCTATGTTTTGCCGTGAAAGAAAGACAAACATACAGACAGTCATAAAGACAGAGAGGCACACTTTCCTATTTATAATATTAACTAAGGATACGGTTTGCCGAAGATCCTCGGCTGTGTCAATTTTATGAATCCAGCTTATCGTACCATCAAACAAGGAGCTTATTACCGGCACATGTGCTTCGCCTTCCTATAAAATGCCAAATCAAGGCTTTAACAGTCATTTTACTGTCCTGCGTGTCGGTGGCAACTAATATCTCAAGGAATCACATACTTACTATTATAATCATTACTTGTCGATATGAATATACTATAAGTATGTTCTTTTCTCAAAAGTCGTACAGACCTGCATGACAGTGACAACTGATACGTGATTGATTTGGTTACTTATTCGCTGTAGTGACTTAAGCCTCTCTTTCTAACGACCCTTGATTCGGGAGGCAAGGGTCACTACCAAATGAACCATCGAACCAGTCAAATGTTTTAGTGACCATTACCTCTACCCTAAGGTTGCCTAGAAGAAATCGCTTGGAGCGATAAGGCCGCCTAATAGTACAACTACTGTCTATTAAGTTAAGTTTAATACTAGTTTTAAGTTGATTGTATGGTGTGCAATAAAGTATATCTATCTTATTTATTTAAACTTTATTGCACAGAACAGTACAAAAGGCGAACTTACTGCTAGGAGCATTCTCTACCAGTTAATCTTTAGGTCATGCAGAGAGCAGATTTATGATCTTATGCTGTCTAAACTTGGCCCTTTTTAACACTAACGCTGTTTGCGTTTACATATACCCAAGTGACGATACACGTGCTGTCAGTTTGTCCCGGACATCCGACAGGAGAGCAGACCGCAACAATATCTTAGATGTGCAGACAGGCTTCACTTACGGGATTCTTCTTATCAAAGTTAGGTTACTTACTTCAAATACTTTAGTTTTGATGCAAAAGTTTGAATCAATGATTAGTTTAGTTTTATAAAAATGGTAGGTAGATAAGTAGTATATATGGGCGTTAGTCTAGATTAAGCGTTTTTTTATTATTTTAAGTTTCTTGGATTTTTTTAAAGAATATGGTGGCAAACGAGCCTGAATGACACCTGATGGTAAGTGATCACTTTAGCCCATAGCATAGCTACATCAGAGTCATAGGTGCGTAGCCGGCCCTTGAGGAATTTTTAGGCTCGCTTTTTGAAGGTCCCTAAGTCGTATCCATTCGAGAAAGTCGCAACTGGAAGCTGATTCCAAGGAACCGTTGCACGAGGCAGAAAATTGCGCGCAAAACGTACTGAGAAAGAATTTCATGATCCCACTTACAATAAAAAACCCCGCATGCTTCGTATTACAGTAAACGTCATTCGCAATAAGCCGGCAAACAATCTCATTGAAGCACGGTCTGGAATTCTGACCGCGAACTGGATTTCGAATCTGGAATCATGCTCTGGAATCCTTAAAGTTTGGTGACGAAATTGGAGAAACGTGATGTGTTTGCGAATCTTTGCTGCCGTTTGGACGAATGCCAGGCAGAGAAACGGCTCAATATCGGTTTGGGAAAATTATACAATGTGTTTGGATTAAATATCAGACATCATCACATACATTGCTCCGTTCCCAAAGTAAGTAGCTTATTTTTTATTTTATTTTTATTTTTTATTTTCTTTTAAGCACTTGTGTTATGGATATCAGAACAACGAAGGTACCACAAATATAAACACCCAGACGCGGAACAAACACAAGTGTTCATCACACGAATGTTTGTCCCGGGTGGGAATCGAACCCACGACCCTTGGTTCCAAAGGCAGTGGTCACTACCAATTGAGCCAACGAGCCAGTCAAATTATTGAAATTTAAAAATTTCAGGGCAGTAGAGATACATTTGACTTATGAAAAAGAAATAGAATCAATATTTTTGACATCGTTTCTTTTATAGCAATGATATGTGTATTGCACGTTCTGGCTTTTTCGCTATTCCTCAGGTGAGAGGACGCGTTTATGTTCTGCAAATATCACTCATTCTTATCCCGTGGGTGTGTGTGGCATTTACCTGGGGACAATTAAAACCTACTCTGAACACCAACTAGGGATGTAAGGGAGCGACCCATCATCTTTTCGCTTCAAGCTAACCTCACCTGTCCGTGGTGTATCCTGCCGAATAACAAACGAGGCGCTGGCAACCGACTGGTGGCGGTATAACCATCACGATAACGGGCAGCAGCGTCACCGGAGCGAGAAGCTACGCCCCGCGATCATCAACCCGCCTGCCCAGGGTGGCGATTATGGGTATATCCTCCAGATGTTCTCATCCTCCTAAGAGGCCAGCTGGAGACACCTTTGATAACAGTGGACTGCAATAGGCTGATGATGATGGTGATCAACAACCCGTCTAAAAGGGCGGTGACTAAGCAAATCCCCCCAAATTACCATTGTTATTAAGGAGGGCCTTTGTCCAGCAGTGGACGTTGCAGGCATGATGGTGGGTGTCTCTCAAATTATATATGTGAATTGTCCGTCGCATTCTTTGTTTTTATTACAGAGTTAATCCGTAATAATACTGTTAGACCTTACGACTTGTAGTTACTATTTTCAAGTTACTCTGAATAAAATTAAAATATGTACAACAATAATAAAATCTTCAAAAAAGCTCTCAAAATCGTAAGGTTACTATGCAAAGAAAGGAATATAGAGTACATAAATGAAAATGACACCCATCTCTTTAGTGGAATGATTGCAAACATTCAAAGCGAACGTCTAGACAGATCACTGGAATCGATTACGTTCGATTCATCGCAAACAATATCGGAATCGAGACGACTCTATAGTCGATTAACGGAATCGTATCCCCCCTTGTCTGTTCTGTGACTATATCCACCCCCCTCTTTACAACCCCACCTCATTTGGCGTTTATTTTAACGCTTTAACATTTTCATATGAAAAAGGTTTTATCCTAATATTTTTTTTTGTACTTACTTTTCGAAACCTTTCATCTTGACAATATTTTATTTTAGTCAATGTCCGTCCGCGTGTTTTTCAGATTTAGAAAAGGACCACTTTTCGCTCCAAGCCATCCTCACCTGCCCGTGGTGCATCCTGCCGAACAGCAAACGAGGCTCTGGCAAACCGACTGGTAGCGGTAAAACCATCACGATAGAAGGCGTAGCTAAATACCACAAGCCGATGACGGGCAGCAGCGTCACCGGAGCAAGAATCTACGTCCTGCGATCGCCCACCCACCTGCCAAGCGTGGCGATTATGGGTATATCCTCCAGAAGTTTGCCCTAGGTGGCGAACAACTGGAGAGGCGTATGTCCAACAGTGGACTGTAATAGGCTGATGATGATGATGAATAGGACCACCCCGTGGATGTTGTAGAAGACGACTAAGGAAATATCTAGTATACAAATAAAACCTACTGCGGTCACCAACCCGCCTGCCAAACGTGGTGACTAAGGCTTATCCCCCCTAAATGACAATTTTCATTAGAAGAGGCCCACGTCCAGCAGTGGACGACTTCAGGCTGATGATGATGAGTAAATATCACCATTTTTGATCACGATGCTAAAGAGTCGTCCTTAATTTTCCACCAAACATCGTTTCGTAGCAACAAAATGATGTGCCAACTCCGTAGCAACGCCGAAATAGCGTAGCGGACTGGCGGATAATACCGCAATGACGTCATATTTCGTAGCAACAATGTAATGTCGTAGCAAGTTCGTAGCGAATTGCAACAAAGTCATTGACTGTATTATACAGTACCTATGTGCCGCCTATACATATTTAGTGCAGTCAATGAAGCATTATAGGTCCGAATTTTTTTACTGTGAACCGAATTGCATACAACTTTGGGATTAGGTTCATCTTACCATTAACTTCAAAAGTGAAAATGATTTGAACTCCGCCACCACCATGGGGGTGGTTGCCACCCCTTCTCGGGGGTCAATGGTTGTTTTTTCAAAATAACCTCGGATATCGATTGAAGATCTAATTTTAAGCAAAAAAGTTTCTATAAAGTTTCTCGAAAAATCTAATACTTTTCAAGTTATTGGCAATTGAAAATTCGCAAATTTTTCACGATTTTCATCAGTTTTTTTCAAATATCTCCAAAAATATACGTTTTATCGAAAATTTTATAAGGAACGAAACTGTAGCAGGTAAAAAAATGAACAATTTGGTTTTTTACAAAGTATTCTAAGTGCAATATTAAGCTAGATATTAAAGATCAAAGCCGTTTTTTATTTTATCTGAAATTTCATCGATGTAGTCAATGCCATCTAGCAGCGAGCAAATGCATTTTATGCTTTCTAATCGAAAAGGGTTTTGTAGTGCTTGAAATAAGCTTTAAAATGAGCTTTATCAAAAGTCTTTTGCACGTAAAATAAGTGAGCTATATTGCAAATAAGCGGAGCATCGAATGTTTTTTTTATCTCTTCAATCAATGGGTTTAAATAAGTGCCATTTCCACCAAAACTAAAATTAATCATATTCCGCCTAGAATTAACTTTATTATGAAGAGTTTTATAGATTGTATTAGTTTGGCTGCTTTAGGACACATAGGTTTCAAAAAAGTCACGATTGAAAAAAAATAGAGAATTTCAAATTTTTAAAAATCCCACCCCTTTTTCATAATATCTCAAAAATGACGATAGATACGTATAAAAGTGTAGGGATAAAAAATTTAGGTATTTTTCTGACAAACAATTTGGTTTTTTTGTTTTTTCTATCAAATAAAAATTGACGGAGATATGATTGTTTAAAGAGCGCGTGGCAGCGCAATCACAGCCTCCCTTAATCGTGACTTTTTTGAAAACTATGTGTCCTAAAGCAGCCAAACTAATACAATCTATAAAACTCTTCATAATAAAGTTAATTCTAGGCGGAATATGATTAATTTTAGTTTTGGTGGAAATGGCACTTATTTAAACCCATTGATTGAAAAGAAAAAACATTCGATGCTCCGCTTATTTGCAATATAGCTCACTTATTTTACGTGCAAAAGACTTTTGATAAAGCTCATTTTAAAGCTTATTTCAAGCACTACAAAACCCTTTTCGATTAGAAAGCATAAATTGCATTTGCTCGCTGCTAGATGGCATTGACTACATCGATGAAATTTAAGATAAAATAAAAAACGGCTTTGATCTTTAATATCTAGCTTAATATTGAACTTAGAATACTTTGTAAAAAACCAAATTGTTCATTTTTTTTACCTGCTACAGTTTCGTTCCTTATAAAATTTTCGATAAAACGTATATTTTTGGAGATATTTGAAAAAAACTGATGAAAATCGTGAAAAATTTGCGAATTTTCAATTGCCAATAACTTGAAAAGTATTAGATTTTTCGAGAAACTTTATAGAAACTTTTTTGCTTAAAATTAGATCTTCAATCGATATCCGAGGTTATTTTGAAAAAACAACCATTGACCCCCGAGAAGGGGTGGCAACCACCCCCATGGTGGTGGCGGAGTTCAAATCATTTTCACTTTTGAAGTTAATGGTAAGATGAGCCTAATTCCAAAATTTCATGCAAATCGGATCACAGTAAAAAAATTCGGAGGTTAGCCCGTATTTTTCGCTTCATTGACTGCACTAATTCTGCTGTAGTATTTATATACTCGTAATCAGATTGTTTGTAATCTTTTACACAGTCTCCCGTGACAATTTAGCGTAGCAACTATTTTTACTTTTAGAATCATCATCTTTAGCTTGTCGCTATTAGGTTTGTACAAACTTAAAGTGAGAGATCCACACATTGTATCTATACCAATCCTTACTAATATTATAAACGGGAAATTGTGTCTGTCTGTCTGTATGTTTGTCTTTCCTTCACGGCAAAACGGAGCGACGAATTGACGTGATTTTTTAAGTTGAGATTTTTGAAAGGATGGAGAGTAACATAGGCTACTTTTTGACCCTTTACAACCCCCCACTTCTCTAAAATAGGGGATGGAAGTTTGTATGTTGCATTAACGCACGTACGAATTTAACGCGAGCGAAGCTGCGGGCAAAAGCTAGTTATAGATATTTTTCATTTTTGATTGATTTGATTTTTGATCGCAGTCCACTGCTGGACATAAGCCTCTTCAGTTCGTCGCCACTTACTTCAAGCATCTGGAGTCTTTATTCATAATTGACACGCTGGGCTGGCGGGTTGGCGATCGCAGGGCGTAGTCTCTCGCTCCAGTGACGCTGCTGCCCGTCATCGGCTTGTGGTATCTACACCTTCTTTTTTTATACCATTAGGGTGGCAAACAAGCCTACGGCCCGCCTGATGTTAAGCGGTTACCGCAGCCTATGGACACCTGCGACACCAGGGGTATCACACGCGCGTTGCCTACCCTTTAGAAACCTCTTCACAACCTTTTTGAATACCTTCAATTGTAATGTTTAACCGTCACCAGTCTAACGACTGGCCAGAGCCTCTTTTGTTATTCGGCAGGGCAGGTGAGGGTGGCTTGGAGCGAAAAGATCATGGGCCGCTCCCTTACATCTCCTGTCAAAAGAAGCCCATACACGTCAGAAAACCTACATACCAGTCAGAATATTCCGATACAAGAGAGCTCTTCTAAAATTGGCAATAAAATTAGGAAGAAACACAAGGTGAATACTTTCTTTTATGGCTCTGATCATTTCGAGAATTGGTGTAATAAGAGAATTAAACATTACGAGAAACGATCCGATAAAGGCTCACTCGCCATCGTGGAGAATGTTTTAGGCATTCGCTGTTTCTCTATTCCGTTTGTTTTCAACAAAAAGGTGTGTTAGGGTAAGGTAGGGTACAGTGTTACAAAAAAAATATATATTGGAATGTAATGAGAAAAATATTGTATCAATCGGCATGGACATAAATTCTACCAATCTCTCTTTGAATCATCATCAGCCTCTCATAGTCTGCTGTTGTCTTCCTGCATCCAGCACTTGCCCAGTGAAAGTTTTTGAATCCATTGGTTAGTAGCATCCGCCTGGTTCTTTACTATTTTTTTCCTTGTTCTTGGAGAACAAGATGATGTATAAAAGGGTCTCCCTAAAGACTTAGTCCCGAGTCAGTTAAGAAAATATATTTTGGAAATTCGACTACATCGGAAATCACAAAGTTAGTTACAGTTGTCATCATCAACATCCGCATCACTACAGTGGAAGATCATAAAGAAAATGTATACAAGTACCCAGATGTCAATATTGGGAGCAATCTCTCAGAACACCCAGACCCGAGCCAATTTAGAAAAGTTCGTTTCCTAAATTGACCCGACCGGGAATCGAACCCGGAGCCCACGGTTCATCGGCGCTTTCGGGCTTGACTATGTATGGTCCAACCAAGATTGAATTTTAGTCCTCAAGCATAGACCAACAGCTCAACGAATCTAAAACGAAATCCCATTGTCATTTCAAGAAGAATTTTCCACACATTATGTCACATGATATAACCAATACTCCTAAAATATACATAAGAATGGTTTTATTGATCGTAAGCTCCTATATTGGGTCTAAAAGGCCTCGTAAAAGAGATAGATTCAGATCTCGGGGGTCAAGGGGCGAAGGTCGACTTGTTGCTTCCAGAGGGACCATATTTTTTATTGCTCAACAGTTTTTAGATAAGGCCCGGAGCGGGAGGTGCCCGGAACTCTATGAGATAGGGACTTTGGGACACTTTAGTTATTTACTTTTTCGAGGGTTTGTTTGTTGCAGTGAGTTATTGTATATTTGCGAATATTGTTACTCTATTATAGTACTTTCCTATAAAGGGATGTAAGGGAGCGACCCATCATCTTTTCGCTCCAAGCCAACGCGACCTTGGTCTATCCTGCCGAATAACAAACGAGGCGCTAGCAACCGACTGGTGGCGGTATAACCATCACAATTGAAGGCGTATTCCATAATCGCCACACTGGTTAGTTTACCCATGTAAAGCCTCCAGAAGTTGCGGGGTACAGCGATATGCAGACGATGATAGTATTTCTCGCATTAGATAGGTAGATAGGCATAGACCAAACCGTTGTCTAAAAAAAGACACAAAGACTGAACCGAACTGGTCCTAAACAGAAAATCCATATTCATTTACATACGTACGAAAGCTTTACATGAATTAAACACAATATATTCGAAACAATACTGAAAAACACATCACATTGAAAATCTCTATTTGCGTTCTGCAAAAACAAAACGCTTTCAACAAAAATTATCGGCGAAAATGGGATTTTAAATGGAAACACACATTTATGTTGAGAACGGTTTGTTGGTACATTACCGTAGAAGACATGAATATGTATTCTGTTACTTCGACACGAGTAATTCGACAAAAACACAAACGATGAACTCAAAAGTCCCATTTGTAACGGTTTGGTGGAGACAGTGAGAATATATTATAAAAAAAAAGATAAAGTGCGTGTTTTATTATCAAAGGGATGAAGTCGGCGTCGAGGGTTGAAGGTCACTGAATACTGGCCATAAGTTGTCAAACTTATTCGGGAGCCATATGTTGTCAAATTCATTAGAAGTAGTTCATTAAATGTGTTAACAATTAATGTCAGAGTTAGCAAAGTGTTCATGGTAACTTGCAAGTTATCTTTACCCCGTAATATTATGGGCGTTTGCTGTGTATAATACGTATTTCTTTAATAAAAAAAGTAAGTGTATGAATTGTCTAGTACCCATAGTACAAGCTTCGGCTAAGTTTGGGAACAGATGGCGTTGTGTGGCCCAGCGTGGCATGTCGTGGGTTATCTATCATTTACTTATATACTATTACTTACACATAAACTTTTTATACACGTTTATCAATGTGAAAAACAATTTTATGGCAACCCATTCGCAGAATATAATGAACTAGCTTCTGCCCGCGACTTCGCTCGCGTTAAGTTCTGGGTGAATGCTCCATACAAACTTCCACCCCTCTTTTTAGGGAAATGGGGGGTTAGAAAGGGCTAAAAAGTAGCCTATTTTACTCTACATTCCTTCAATCTATAATCTATAATATTCTATCTCCACTTAAAAAAATCACGTTAATACGTCGCTCCGTTTTGCCGTGAAAGAAAGACAAACATACAGACAGACACACTTTCACATTCATAATATTATATTATATTAAAGTATAGTATATAGTATGGATTCGAATTTGAATAAGGTAAATATGGCTAAGGTTGAGAAGCTATAAAAAGTTTTGACAGTCACCAAAAGATAAAAAATTTAAGTCTCTCCATTCGATATCTATCACGGCATTTGCCGAGTACACCAAAACGTCGGGCCCATATAATTTATAACCGGGACCACAAAAAACTCCAAAATATCACTCTGTCACGTAACACTCCCAAAAAGGGACAGAACAGAACACAGGGAACATTAATTTACTACGTCATTAAACTGGATGAATTCCATTCATTAGACTGGGGGCTTTTTACGGCCTTATGGAAAGGCGTTTGAGACGAGGACATAATACACCACTTTATTCCGTTTTCTGTGGTTTAATGCAAAAGAAAAGTTTGATAAATTGTGTCAATGTGGACGCTGAGAGGTCGACGTTTATTATTTAGCTTCTAATGGTATAGGCTTATTGAATTTCTTGAGTTTGGATTCGACTTCATTTTCGTTTTTAACCGACTTCGAAAAAAGGAGGAGGTTCTCAATTCGTCTGTATGTATAATATTTTTTTTATGTTTGTTCACCGATTATTCCGTCAATTATGGATGGATTTCAAAAATTTTTTTTTGTTCGACAGAGGACACTTCCGAGGTGGTCCCATTATCACCAAGTCAGGATCTGATGATGGGATCCTGGAGAAATTGAGGGCAAAAACCGAAAATTGTATGCTCATATGGTGTTTTTGTTACGTAATCATATTTTACTCAGGTATTTGCTTCCGGGCGTCAACCTCTGGTGCTGATGATGAAGCCACAGAACTCCTTAACGGTTAGGAGTTAGGGAACAGTACTGACATTGGTCGATAGAAACTAGGTAGTAGTATGTACTTATTCAGGGCTAATAGGGCAGGTGATTTGGTAAGTGATTTGCTTGATTCTAGATCGCAAAGTCTTCACTTGACTTAAAGCAAAATTTTTCATTCCTAAGTAAAACTCTTAAGGACATTAATTAGCCCTTATTCAAGGTCACAGCACATTAACGCAACTAAAAATAGAGAAATAAAATTATTAAAAAAAAAAATTAAACCGACTTCAAAAAAAACACAAACGACCAAAACTAAAAAGCGATAAATAACGTAAGCAATTATTTAAATATTACAATTATCACTTATTTTTGAAGTCGGTGCCAGCCAAACAAATAAATGTATCTATATTGTCGTGTGGATTTGCCGGCCGCGCGCGTCATACAACAACAGTCTACGTTAGTACCTAGAGGCTGGCACCGACTTCAAAAATAAGTGATAATTGTAATATTTAAATAATTGCTTACGTTATTTATCGCTTTTTAGTTTTGGTCGTTTGTGTTTTTTTTGAAGTCGGTTTAATTTTTTTTGCTTTAAAGTTTCAAAAACCTCCCGTCACCTGTTGTCACTACTGGCATAAAGTCGACTAATGCAAACCCCCCCAAAATTACTGACGATCGGGGGAGGCCGATTTTTAATTTTTTTTATATAGTAGCTCGATATAATGGCTTCCCTACGCCTGATGGAAAGCGAAAGAGAAGCCCAAGTTGCTGTGACAACGGGCAACTAAATGGTCAGTTACCACCGCAATGCTGGCCCAACATTTTAACTATTTGGATTCGGAACCCTAAAAAGACTTGCCCAATATTTTTAAATGTCCAGCAGTGGACGTTCGCAAGCTGATGATAATGTGATTGTTCGATATTTATTATTATCCATATACCTCTTTCTCCAATAACTTGTACCATATTCAGCGGTTAACGTATTTCAGCGAAGCATCGGGGGACTGGGTCGGAACAATAATTTTATCGCAACTCCGCGACGATTTAGATGTTTTACGAACATTCCTGAGGAATACGATTTATCTTCTGCAGACAGACAGGTGTTACAACGTATGACAATGTTTAGGCTAGACACAGATGAAGCAATACAGCAGCTATGCTGGGCACAGCACAGGGGATGTAAGGGGACGTATCTTTTTCGCTCAAAGCCACTCACACCTGCCCTTTTTTTTAATTTTTTATAATAGCTCGACATAATGTTTTCCCTACGCCTGATGGAAAGCGAAAGAGAAGCCCAAATCGCTGTGACAACTGGCAAGTAACTGGTTAGTAACCTGTCAGTTGCCACTGCCATGCCGGCCCAACCCTACCCCCCACGAGCTCCGGAGACCCTACTCACCAGCAGAAACACCACCCGGAGGTCATTTGGCTGCGGTATTCTATAGGGTGGAGGTCCTTCCCCGGACGGGCGGCTCAATTCGAGCGAAGATTCGCTATGCCCTACCTGCTCATGGTGCATTAAGCCTTCAATCTTGATGGTTGCAACTGACTCCATATTCAAACTTTTATCGAATTGGTTCAACCATTTAGCAGCAAAAGGCAAACAAACAATAGTTTTTTCTCATTATTCTCATTTGTTCATCTAACAGATGCAAGTTAATGCCAGCCTTATTATTAATTCCTATAGCCATATTTATCCTCGTCACCTACAAATTGGCTATCAGCGAGTATTCCGTCACCCCGGACTTGCTCCGGCACCCCAGCACCCCAGCACCCCGGCACCCTGAGCGATTAGTTTTGGAAAATAATTAAAAAAGCGTCAGTTTGCTCGGTGATAATTTATCCGTCCGGCCCTTGCGTCGACTTGCAGGGAAGTTGCCATACACTTGCGATTTGTAGACCGCGATTTGGTCCGCGTGGAATAGAGCTTCATCCCCTTTTTATCCCCTTAGGGGTAGAATTGATGTAATGGGGAGGGGTATTTGCCAAAACTCGCCCTGCGCTCGCCACCCCTGGCAGACGGGTTGGCGAGCGCAGGGCGTACTTTACTTATACGGTGACGTTGCTGCCCATAACCGTATCTGGGATTTACTGCGCCATTGTAGGTTCAATGGTTATCCCGCCAGCAGTCGGTCGCCATAGCCTCGTCTGTTAATAACAGGGTGCTCCACGGGAAAGGGACATTGGCTTGAAGAAAGTACTGGGCATAATTATCTTACTCCCTTCATCATCATCATCAGCCTATTACAGTCCACTGCTGGACATAGGCCTCTCCAGTTGTTCGTCACTTAGAGCAAACATCTGGAGGATATACCCATAATCACCACGCTGGGCAGGCGGGTTGGATATCGCAGGGCGTAGCTTTTTGCTCCGGTGACGCTGCTGCCCGTCACCTGTCTTTAGTATTTAGCTACGCCTTCAATTGTGATGGTTATACCGCCACCAGTCGGTTGCCAGCGCCTCGTTGGTTATTTGGCAGGATGCACCACGGGCAGGTGAGGTTGGCTTGGAGCGAAAAGATTACTTACTCCCTTACAGCCCAGGTTTATGAATGTAGGTTATTAATAAATTTCTTAGCCGGAGAAATAAATTTTTATGGTCCTGAATTTCTTATATTTTATTATTCACAACACAGAGCCTTTCTTTTCAAGATTCGAAGTCAAATTATTGTTGGTTCATTTGTAACATTACCAAAAGTTTCACTGATCGCATTTTTGTGGCGCATGAGTCAAAAGTTTCCGTGAAAAAATAAGCGGAAGAGAAAATGAGCGAGATTAATATGGTAAAATTAGGTGCTTTAAAATATCGTCTAAAAATTCTTAGCCCGGTTAGAGATTCACAATTAAGTACTTCATATATAGAAACAGATTCATATATAGATACAGGGATGTAAGGGAGCGACCCATCATCTTTTCGCTCCAAGCCAACCTCACCTGCACGTGGTGCATCCTGCCGAATAACAAACGAGGCGCTGGCAACCGACTGGTGGCGGTATAACCATCACAATTGAAGGCGTAGCTAAATACCACAGACCGATGAAGGACAGCAGCATCACCGGAGCGAGAAGCTGCGCCCTGCGATCGCCAACCCGCCTGCCCAGCGTGGCGATTATGGGTATATCCTCCAGATGTTTGCCCTAAGTGGCGAACAACTAGAAGCCTATGTCCAGCAGTGGACTGCAATAGGCTAGGCTGATGATGATATAGATACAGATGGCATTTTGCAGCAATAGGCTATTTTACTATTTTTATTTTGATTTGCTATCGATAGACCTCATTAAAGAACCATTGGTGACCCAACCACGACACTTTGCACAGAAGGCAGAGGTCACTCCCAAATGAGCCATCGAGCCAGTCAATAACTATAGGTGTCATCAGATCTAGTGTATATTTTTACGTCTGACGTCATCATCATCAGCCCACATCAGTCGCTGGACATAGGCCTCTCCCAATGCTCGCCACTTCGATCGGTCCCGGGCCTCTCGCATCCAGCACTTGCCAGCCGTCCTGCGCAAATCGTCACTCCACCTGGCCTGAGGGCGTCCTACATTACGTTTGCCGAGACGCGGTCTCCACTCCAGAACTCGTTTACCCCAGCGGTTATCGGTTCTGCGGCTGATGTGGCCAGCTCACTGCCACTTCAGCTTACTGATCCGGTGAGCTATGTCGGTAACTTTGGTTCTCTGCCGGATCACCTATCATTTCGGACACCTCATTCCACTGACGTCAGGGTAGGAGTAAATCAAGCCTTGTTTGTTGTATCATGTGTGTATAATATGTGTATTATACTTGTTTGTTGACTTCCGATTTCTGAGAGGGACTTATACTTATCAGCATATTGTATCCTAAATCTGAAACCTCGCTATATTAGTCAGACCATGTGTAATATGTTGTAGTCAATTAATCAGTCTTTCTAGTAACAGCCTAGTCAACAGGGTCTGCGTGATATTCTACAAGTTTTCATTTATTAACCAACTCTAAAAAAAGAAGGACGTCCACAATTCGACTTAAAAAAATATTTTTTTGTTTGTACAAATAGAAATTTTGTGTACAAATATTGTTTTAGGGTGTACTTCCTATAGTTGGATCTTTGTGACCATATTAAAGTCTACCGACTTTAACTTGTTTTTTTTTTGCGAAAATATACTGATATTATTTTATTCTTTTGCACAATAGTTCGCCTTTTGTACCATTTTGTGCAATAAAGTTTTTAATAAATAAATAAATAGGACTTAGTGGCACTAACCTAACGCAAAACGTCCGATTCGCAAAGGTTCACCTGCCGAAAAAACGTCCGATTCGCAGAATGTCCGATTCGCAAAATGTCCGATTCGCAGAATGTCCTATACGCAAAACGTCCGAATCGCAAAACGTCCGATTTATAGAATGTCCGATTAGCAAAACGTCCGATTCACAGAATGTCCTGTGGCTTTGATGACTTGTTTGAACAGAAATAGCGGCCTATTCAGCTCACTGGACACATCTACATCATTTTTTTTATAATAGCTCGACATATTGGCTTCCCTTCGCCTGATGGAAAGCGAAAGAGAAGCCCTAGTCGCTGTGACAACTGGCAAGTAACTGGTTAGTTACCTGTCAGTTTCCACTACCATGCCGTCCCAACCCTAACCCCCCACGAGCTCCGGAAACCTTACTCACCAGCAGAAACACGACCCCGGAGGTCAAAACCTCATCATTATTTAAATTGTACTTTGATATATCTTTGTGCCTAGTATTAAGTCTACTGTTTGGCGTGCAATAAAGAATGTCTGTCTATCTATCTATCATCACCGGCCTGCGGGGGAACAGAGTTAAATTTCAAAGAGATTAGACAGTTAATTAAAAGGCTGATTAGATTTGTTGACAGCGGCATTTACAAGCGGTAACAACGACACGAAAAGTTCCCTTCGTGTTTGCGTCCGCGCCAACTTTGTTTGGAGTTGCCGAGTAGACAATGAAGGCACAGTAACCAGTCTTTCATCGTATGGCAAACATTTGACTTGGTAAGTTATTTCTACAGATGTTAAACAATTAATAAATAAATAGGGCAGACAATTTACACAAACCAGTCTCGCAATAGGCTATTATGGTTAAAAATTGTAATTAGTCCGTCTTTTATCTTATTCAAAAATAAAAGACACGTATTTTTTTATTTGTAAATTAGACTAATAATTACAATGTGTGTCCCGTTAAAATTGCGCGTGACGTCACTCGGTCAGGCATTTGTACGGGAGCGAGGGACATCAAAGACTCCCACTCCTAACTTTTGATGCTTTGTATCTTTGATATTGCTTATTTTAATGAAAAATAGAAAAATAAAAAAATTAAACCGACTTAAAAAAAAACACAAACGACCAAAACTAAAAAGCGATAAATAACGTAAGTAATTCTATACATAATTATTTAAATATTACAATTATCACTTATTTTTGAAGTCGGTGCCAGCCTCTCGGTACCTAACGTAGACTGTTGTTGTATGACGCGCGCGGCCGGCAAATCCACACGAAAATATACATTTATTTGTTTGGCTGGCACCGACTTAAAAATAAGTGATAATTGTAATATTTAAATAATTATGTATGTAACAAACCATAATATAGTTTGTTATTTAATACCGCTACTACTCCATAGATGACATTATAAGTATACAAGCAAAGACCGAGTGGCACTCATGTAGTTTCACCGCTCACCGATAGATGGCTCTGCGTGTATGTTACATCGTGCAATCGTTGTGATTCTTCGAATGATGACCGCCCCAGATATAATTTTGTTAATTTCAAGATTAGTTCAGATACTCGTCGCTAGATGGTGTCGTATGTCACTTAGATCGCGCCGACATTATTGTTCTCCGATTATATAAGACTCGGACCTGAACAAGTGATTATTCGTCCCCCCCCGAAGCCCCCCATGGTAGGAAACGTCGCCCCCGTCACGTCCTCCTGGACGACGACGATCCCATTACCCTCGCCATGCTGGCCGCCGCCGAACAGCTCGCGACACAGTCAAACACTTCACGCCCGTCGTTCCGACCCCGCCGGCGGGGTCCTGCGCCGCGTCGTCCCCTAGCTTCCGCGTCCCGCCCGCGAAACCGGCCCGCAACCGGTCGCCCCTCTTCTCAAAACATCGTCCGTAGGGACCCTCCCAGCAGCGCCTAGGGGTGAGAGCCTTCCACTCCCCCAACAGTCCGGTGATGATGACAAGGCCGTCCTGGCCATCATCGTAGTCATTTAGAAAAAAAAAAAAAGTGATTATTTGTCGTTCAGTCTTTCAAGAGATATCTATTCCCTTACTATTAGTATTACTTTATCTACGTACAGGATTACTCTGAGTCGGCTCTTAAGTGTTTTAAGACCGGTCTTGGATATCCTAAGTCTAACGCCTCCCATTCCCATCGTTGATTGTATCCGCACTTAGCCCGCGCTTTTACGCCTGAGTAAGACGCGTTGCTGAGTCACCCATCTCTGTACCACGTAACGTCGAAATAAACGTCTTTCGCCGAACTTCACGCACACGCACGAGTTTCCTTGGCGGCAACGTCAGAGAAGAAGTCCCCCCGAACGTCTCACCCGTTACATGTATAGAATTACTTACGTTATTTATCGCTTTTTAGTTTTGGTCGTTTGTGTTTTTTTTTGAAGTCGGTTTAAATTTTTTTTTTAAATAATTTTATTTTTCTATTTTTAGTTGCGTTAATGTGCTGTGACCTTGAATAAAGGCTAATTAATGTCCTTAAGAGTTTTTCTTAGGAATGAAAAATTTTGCTTTAAGTCAAGTGAAGACTTTGCGATCTAGAATCAAGCATATCACTTACCAAATCACCTGCCCTATTAGCCCTGCATAAGTACATACTACTACCTAGTTTAATATCGACCAATGTCAGTACTGTCCACTAACTCCTAACCGTTAAGGAGTTCTGTGGCTTCATCATCAGCACCAGATGTTGACGCCCGGAAGCATATACCTGAGTAAAATATGATTACGTAACAAAAACACCATATGAGCATACAATTTACGGTTGTTGCCCTCAATTTCCCCAGGATCCCATCATCAGATCCTGACTTGGTGATAATGGGACCACCTCGGAAGTGTCCTCTGTCGAACTGTCGAAAAATTTTTGAAATCCATCCATAATTGACGGAAATATCGGTGAACATACATAAAAAAAAAATATTATACATACAGACGAATTGAGAACCTCCTCCTTTTTTCGAAGTCGGTTAAAAAAGAAAAAATACGTGTCTTTTATTTTGGAAAGAGCTAAAAGACGGACTAATTAAAATTTTAGCCATAATAGCCTATTAACGTTTCAACTACCTACCTAAGGTTTAAAGCCTCCATGGAAATGTGTTTTCAAATTTTAAATTCAAGTGTACTTTTTATGCAAGAGGCGGCAGACGAACAACTGTGATGCCTTATGGTAAGCAGTCAACGCCATCCATGGTCTGGATAGCAACTCAAATCGAGTTCTTTTATTCGATACTGCAATATAAAAAAAGTGGAAAGGGATTTGCTATGTATAAGTGCTACAATAAAATATTCGATATATGAGGGAACCAAAATTTGTAAAGCCAAAAAATTGTATTTTATACAAAAATATATATTATGTATAATTATAATCTTGGCGACTATATCAATTACTCGTGTTTGTCGTCTCGAAAAGTGGTGTTTCTGAATACATGAAATGCATATCCGTATATTCTTCTTCAGGATATAGGAGGAGGTACCTAGAAATAGAGAAACGGTATGTTTTAGTTTTTATTTCCTACTAAACTATATGTCCTTGTGGTTTCCGGCTTAAGAATAGAACCATCTCATCTCGTGGGTGTCCTAGAAGATGATTAAGGAAATATCAGGAAACGGGTAGCAGCGTTTAGCTGGGTACAAATAAAAACTACTGCGGTCACCAACCCACCTGCCAAGCGTGGTGATTAAGGCAAATCTCCTTAAATGACAATAGTGATGTTTCTAGGGTCAAAGCTTTTTTTTTTTTTTTTTATTTTTTTTTTTTAATTTTTTTTTTTTTAAATGACTACGATGATGGCCAGGACGGCCTTGTCATCATCACCGGACTGTTGGGGGAGCGGAAGGCTCTCACCCCTAGAATTACATTATATTTTGTTCGTATTTTAGGTTATAAAAATATATTGGACACGTATTTTTCCTTTTTTTATTTGTTGGGAGTGGGAGTGTTTGAAACACGACCCAGAGGTCATTTGACTGCGGTATTCTATAGGCTGGAGGTCCTTTCCCGACGGGCGGCTCAATTCGAGCGAAGATTCGCTATGCCCTACCTCCTATGCCGTAAGAGAACGTTCTAAAAATATTGTACCTTTCCAGCGGTATTTTCTCAGTGAAAGTCCGCAATCTGCTGGTGTAAGGGAGGGCGAAAGCTTGAGCCGCGTTGATGTGCTTCACCGCATTGTAAGCCCATTCAGAAAGCTCGTACTCTTTGCCTGTATTCAGAAACATATGTAGAAAATACGTTGAAAAAATATGAAAAGTCTTCAGAATAGCACACTTACTCTACCTGAAGGTTGTCAGGGAGATCGCTTACTAGCGATAAGACCGCCTAAATTGTACCATTAGTTGTCTGTAATACCTTGTGTGTAAATGTTTGTATTTTGTGCAAATTCGCTCGAATTTTATTGAGCTGCCCGTCCGGGGAAGGACCTCCACCCTATAGAATACCGCAGCTAAATGACCTCCGGGTCGTGTTTCTGCCGGTGAGTAGAGTTACCGGAGTTCGTGGGGGGTTAGGGTTGGGGTGGCATGGCTGTGGAAACTGAAAGGAAACTGACCAGTTACTTGTCCGTTGTCACAGCAACCTGGGCTTCTCTTTCGCTTTCTTCTGATAGTTATTTTGAAAATATATTTAATGTACAGGATTGACATATCTACAGATTTATTATAAGTATTACGTAGATATAGAAGATTCAACCGAAGATTCTTTATGCCCCACCTCTCTTAATTATTTATGTCTTAATTTAACAGTGCATTAATTTGTTCCTCATGCGTCTGATATCACTCCAATTCTGAGTGGAGTAGATACCAATAACATCATTATACATTGTTTTTATAGTAGCTCGACATAATGGATTCCTTCCCTACCCCTGGTAGAAAGCGAAAGAGAAGCCCAAGTCGCTGTACCAATGAGCAAGTTAATTGTCAGTTACCTGTCAGTTGCCACCGCCATGCCGGCCCAACCCTAGCTCCGGAAATCCTACTCACCGGCAGAAACAAGACCTTGAGGTCATTTGGCTGCGGTATTCTATAGGATGGAGGTCCTTCTCCGGACGGGAAGGTCAATTTGAGCGAAGATTCGCTATGCCCTACCTCTCTTTTGTACCAACGATACTTACGATGCTCTTCATCCATCTTTTTGTATTCCGTCAAGTCTGGAATATCCAGTACGACATCCAGCCCTTCATCCCCAAGGAGCATGTAGATCCTGCTCTTCTTTTTCTTCAAATCGTATGGGAATATCACTTGAATTGTCGCTAGAAATAAATTCATTGAATTAAGTTCATAAAGAATGGGATGTAAGGGAACGGCCTATCATCTTTCCGCTCCAAGCTCACCTGCACGTGGAGCTCACCTGCCCGTGGAGCATTCTTCCGAATAACAAACGAGGCGCTGGCAACCGACTGGTGGCGGTATAACCATCGCAATTGAAGGCGTAGCTAAATACACCAGACAGATGACGGGCAGCAGCGTCATCGGTATAAGAGGCTACGCCCTGCGAACGCCAACCCGCCTGCCCAGCGTGGCGATTATGGGCAATCCCTCCCAATGCTTTGTGCAAAAAAGGAACATGTCAGGCCCCCGATTTCCGGCGGCCCCGCTATTCCTGGTTAAGCTCCGGTGAAGCTGTTGCCGTCATCGACCTGTGCTATTTAACTACGCCTTCGTGTTTTACGCTTTGTATTTGTAAACTGTAAAATCTTATCTTTTTTTTTCTTCTTATTTATTTTTATGTTAGTTTTCTGTTACCTAAAATATTGTAATTTTGTATAATAATGTCCTTGTCCAATTTCAAAGTAACATTATTTTATGTCAATATTGTTTATCACTAAGTTTACCTTGATCCGTCACTAGATGGCGTTGTACGCTATTAAATCGCGCAAGAGAAGTTTTTCTCTAATTGTATAAGGGCTTGATGATTATTTTAAGTAAATGTCTATACGTTCCGGAGTATGGTAGTTTGCTTTATTCCCTGATTCGGTACACCTTTGAACATCCTTTAATTTTGTGATTTGTGTGCGCCAAATAAACTGATTTTCTTTCTTTCTTTCTTTCCTTCAATTATGATAGTTATACCGCCACCAGTCTATTGCCAGAGTCTAGTTTGTTATTCGGTAGGATTCGCTCAGGTTGGAGCGAAAAGATGATAGATCCCTCCCTTACATCCCTTACTTGCATCGTCTGATTTAGTTTATTCCTTGCACCAGCCCAATCAGCCCATTGACGGGCGCACAATACGTCTGCATGCGGGGAGCCCTCAGTTCGGCACTCAGTGTGAGGGCGTCTACACGCAGGTAAACAATAGCCCTCCAGTTGAGTGCCGCGGTTCGGGATAATCAGAGGTCTATTCATAGTAAACTGGATGGTAGGAGCATTGACTATGTTTAAGAAGCATTGTATATGCTTAAGTCAAAACTTGTTAATGATTTTTGAGAAGGAATAATGATACATTTCATACTTAAGACTAGCTCGGTGGTTAAATTGGTAGTGACCCCTGCCTTCTGAACCAAGAGTCCGTGGGTTCGATTCCCACTCGGAAACATTCGTGTGATGAACATTTGTGTTTGTTCCGTGTCTGGGTGTTTATATTTGTATTTAAGTATATATTTGTGGTACCTTCGTTGTTCTGATACCCATAACACAAGTGCTTGTGCTAATTACTTTGGGACCGGAGCAATTTTTTTCTTTTTTTTTCTAAATGACTACGATGATGGCCAGGCCGGCCTTGTCATCATCACCGGACTGTTTGGGACCGGAGCAATGTAAGTGATGTTGTCTTATAAATACTAAGCGCCTAATCTTGAAGGAGGCCTACGTTCAGCAGTAGACGGACCAGGGCTGTTGATTGATTGATTGATAATCTTGAACTTAGATTTTCCTTTGTACTGTAAGTACCAAACGATAAATGGACGCGTCTCCCAAAAAACTAATTTCTCAACCACGATCAGCTTTTCTAGACTTTTGTCACCTCTACGCATTGTGTGGCCGAAATAGGACAGGATGCGTTGCTGGCATAATATGGTGGACAAGCGACATATCTATCTATCTATCTATGTAGTTTGCTTTGATGTTTGTCTGTACTGTATCATGAGCGACAAAATTCTATCCTAACCGACATGCATCGTCTCATCATCATCATCATCATTAGCCCATTGCAGTCTACTGCTGGACATAGTCCTCTCTAGTTCCTCGCCATTTTAGCCAAATATCTAGAGGCTTCGTAATCGCCACGCTGGGCAGGCGGGTTGGCGATCGCAGCACATAGCTTCTAGCGCCGATGACGCTGGCAACTGGTTAATCGATCAGTAATTGAGCTAACATTTTGCTAGTGCTATAACGATTTCATCAGCGGAAACGATTAATACACAAACTGGAACGATTGCATTTGGTGATTGATCGATAATACGTAACCAACCGGAATAGATCCAGTATCGATTCGCTTTATGAAGATTTATGCTGTTACGTTGCAGATTTTAGTACTAATTGCGATTTATGTGCAGATAAATTAATAAAGTATCAAGGCATACCGCCAACTATACTTTAATATTAGGAATGAGAAAGTGTCTGTCTGTATGTTTGTCTTTCGTTTACGGCAAAACGGAGCGACGAATTGACGTGATTTTTTAAGTGGAGATAGTTGAAGGGATGGAGAGTAACATACGCTACTTTTTGCCCCTTTCTTACTCCCCACTTCCCTAAAATGGGGGGTGGAAGTTTTCCATACAAACTCCATACAATACAGCATTCACCCCGAATTTAACGCGAGCTAAGCCGCGGGCAAAAGCTAGTAAGTACCTTATAATTATAATTATATACCTTTACGTAGGTCTTGTTGTAGTGTAGTTATAATAATAATAAAGGTTTTTATTTTCATTTTACACGTACTGAAGACCTAATTTTTAGCGGCTCTGCAATAATTTTATTATTCCAAATGGTTGCCTGACGCATTTATCCATTTCTTTTACCACACCTCTTTTTCCGTAGGAGGTTAAAAAGAGAAAGAGACACCGCTTCACCTGTTCTTTCGCTCGTTAACAAGTAAAGTTGCTATTTATTCATCACTCACCATTTCCCGTGAACTTTTTCAGCGGACCTGTAATAACAAATTAGCATTTCAAACGTGGTCTACTCTGTGCAGGAATATTGTATTTGTTTTTGAAATATTTCACTTTGATATTTAATTTAGGGTTCGTCAGAAGAGGACGGCTAATGGAGGGCGAAATTTGATGCCGTTCTTTGCTGGTGGGGGTTTTGTTGTAACGGGTTTGATTCCTGATCTGAGCAACGATTTGAAACTTTACGTCATAGTAATTTTGAAGCTGGTTTTCGGGCATCGTCTAGTGCTTCTCAATGTAAAGTCAATCATTCAAAGTAAACTTATATTAGTTTAGGTGTCATACTTCATACTTTATTGTACTTACTTTAGTGTAGGTGTCATAGTTGACGACGTACTTATAAAGTCCTTGCAACATAGTAGGTTTCGTATTTAAGAAGCATTTTATTTAAAAAAAATTATGTAGTTGATGTACCTACCTACTTTTTGAAATAAATGTTTTTGTATTTTTGTATTTGTATTACACAAGAGTGGTCGCCAGTTCACTTGGCTAGAACTTGTTTGACACGCTCCCGCGTGACTAGATAACTATGAGTTACTCATTAGATCCAGCATTATTGGTGTTTTTTTTTTCATATTAATTCTAAGTGACATGATATATCTTACCTGTATCAGTTCCGATGTCTTTGAATTCTGAAATATAAAAAGATAAATGAATAAATAAATAACCCAAGACTTGCCACGCTGGGCCATACTGCGCCATCTAGTCTCAAACTAAGCCGAAGCTTGTACTATGGGTACTGGACAACTGATTAAACTTACTCAGATTTTTTTTTAGTAAATCATGACAATACATAGCAAACAAAGAAACAGTGGAAAAATAAACTTAATCTAAACAAATACAATAAAGTCGTTTTATCAAACAAAGCAAGTGTAAATCAATAAACATTCCGTTTCATATTTGAAACTACTGCTTCTGTAGCTACTTTCATTTTAAAATTTTTGCTGGCTGAAACCCCAAATTGTGTTTATCATCATCATTAGTCTGTTACAGTCCACTGCTGGACATATGCCTCTCCAGTTGTTCGCCACTTAGAGCAAACATTGGAGCAATATACCCACAATAAATCGCCACAACAACCACAAACGAGGCTCTGGCAAACCGATTGGTGGCGTTAAACCATCACGATAGAAGGCGTAGCTAAATACCACAGACCGATGATGGGCAGCAGCGTCACCGGAGCGAGAAGCTACGCCCTGCGATCGCCAACCCGCCTGCCCAGAGTGGCGATTATGGATGTATCCTCCATCAGTTTGATCAAAGTGGCGACCAACTGGAGAGGCCTATGTCCAGCAGTGGACTGCAATATGCTGATGATGACGATGAAGATGATATTAATGCTAAAAATTTAGTATAGGTATTCTAAATCGAAATCTATACTTATCGCGTGTACCTTGTTCAGGAGCCTCGCAAGTGGTGTCATTCTCGACCTGCTGCAGCTTCAGTGGAAGCTCCAACACCAGGGTGTACTCCCGACTGTCGCTGTCCATCCTGCAACCATCAGGAGTGGGGTGTTTAGGAGTGTCTTATGATGTTGCGAATCATAGCGAATCTTCGCACGAATTGAGCCGCCCGTCCGGGGAAGGACCTCCACCCTATAGAATACCGCAGTCAAATGACCTCTGGGTCGTGTTTCTGCCGGTGAGTAGGGTTTCCGGAGCTCGTGGGGGGTTAGGGTTGGGCCGGCATGGCGGTGGCAACTGACAGGTAACTGACCAGTTACTTGTCCGTTGTCATAGCGACTTGGGCTTCTCTTTCGCTTTCCATCAGGCGTAGGGAAGCCATAATGTCGAGCCACTATAAAAAAAATTCACGAAATGGTCAACATAAAATGCTCATCAGCCTGAACAACTTTTGCTATAGGGGCATTTTTCTTGTATTATTATATATTTTTTATATCTTGTCCAGAATTACCCCTACTAATATTATAAATGCGAAAATCACTCTGTCTGTCTGTTAAGCTTTTCTGCTTAAACCTCTCAACTGATTTTTAATGAAATTTGGCACAGACAATCTTTAGACCCTGAGAAAGGACATAGGCTACCTTTTGTTGCGAAAAAAGGGATGAGAAAACACTTCAGTGACACAGCTACATGAACGCGGGCGAAGCCGCGGGCACAGCTATTTGGCTATAAAACAAAAATGGTGCGTAATTTAGTATCGGTCTAGTGGTTTCGGAGATTTACTAGTACAAACTGACAAACCCCCTAATTATAGATAGATGTTAGCACAAAGGGTACAAAAAGACTATCGATCTATTTATCTAGGCACCACAAAACGAGCATACTTCATAATCAACTAACATACATACAACATACATATTTCAAACAAAATACCTGTTAATAACGCCGCAACCAACTTTCAAACAATAAAATATTAAAACAACAAGAAATATTCCAACTTCAGTTTGAGCAAAGAGTAAACTGGTCGTGTTCCAGAGACTCCAAGTAAGTGTTAAGTTTAGTTAAGCTCTCGCCTGGAAACTTCCAGAGTGTGCCTCGTTTACAGCGCCGTTCCAGAGCCGTGCCTTGATGTTTGACAGATTTATTTGTGAAACATTATACTCGTGCTTATTATGTCTTAGGATTATTGAAAAATCCAATCTTTGCGAAAATTTTACTAGGATTGCGAAATACCGGATAATTGGAGTCTAGGAATGATTTCTTAATCAACCGTGCCGTGTCCAGAATCAGTTGCTAGAGCCTCGTTTGATATTGGGCGGGATACACCACGGGCGTGAATCCGAAATGAGTTGATCGGCAGGGAACCAAAGTAGCCGACATAGCTCACGGAAGAGTGGTAGTGAGCTGGCCATATCAGCCGCAGAACCGATAACCGTTGGGGTAAACGAGTACTGGAGTGGAAACCGCGTCTCGGTAAACGTAATGTAGGAAACCCTCAGGCCAGGTGGAGTGATGATTTGTGCAGGACGGCTGGCAAGTGCTGGATGCGAGAAGCCAAGGATTGAGTGAAGTAGCGAACAATTGGAAAGTCCAGCAGTGGACTGCAAGATACTCATCATCATCATCATCAGCCTATCGCAGTCCACTGTTGGGCATAGGCCTCTCCTGATGTTCGCCACTTAGTGCAAACGCCTGGAGGATTTACCCATAATCGCCACGCTGGGCAGGCGGGTTGGCGATCGCAGGGCGGAGTTTCTCGCACCGGTGACGCTACTGCCCGTCATCGGTCTGTGATATTTAGCTACGCCTTCAATCGTGATGGTTATACCGCCACCAGTCGGTTGCCAGAGCCTCGTCTGCTATTCAGCAGGATGCACCACGGGCAGGTGAGGGTGGCTTGGAGCGAAAAGATGATGAGTCGCGCCCTTACATCCCATTGCAAGATACTGATGAGGATGAAGTACAGAATACAGTCTACCTTCCTGACTTACCCGATCCCAACGAGCTGGCTCTCCTCCAGCCCCGACATCTTGATGCAAGTGAAGCTGTCTCCGTACTCGAAGCGGTAGGGCTCGTATTCCGGAACACCCAGTCTCTGGTTGCCGAGCAGGACGTTGTCTCGCAGCGAGCGGTACTGCCGCTTGAAGCACGTGAAGTCGGTGGAGTGGCAGGATATGATGTAGCGGTCTGGAAGTAGACCAGTTTGGTTCAGTGGTAAAGATGCCTTTGAACAGTATAGTAAGAAAGTTAAGCAATTGGATATTTATATAAAAGCTTTCCTACGCCTGATAGAAAATGACAGAAGCTCAAGTCGATGCGATAACGGGCAAGTAGCTGGCCAGTCACCTGTTAGTTGCCACCGCCATGCCGGCCCATAAGATGCATCTTCACACTTTAAAAGGACTTCTACACGGTCGGATTGGACCGCCGACCAAGGACGCGTTGGTCGGGTTGATATAAAAATGGACAGTGTAGAAAACGGTTGTCCGACCAATATTTGATCGATGCCAACGGTCTTGGTCGGGAGTGCATCTCTTCCGACCGGCTGCGTTCGTGGTTGGCCATCCACCGACTGTGTAGAATGAATACAAAAATTGATTGATCCGACCAACGCGTACTTAGTGCGGTTCAATCCGACCGTGTAGAAGGCCTTTAAAAGATCCCATATCAATGAAAGGAGAAAACACATATACTGGCAATGAGCCCCACATTTTAACGACGCGGCAACGATAAGAATTGTCGAACTTTTTTGAAAATGTAAGTTATCATCATCATCAGCCTATATCAGTCCACTGCTGGACCTATGCCTCTCCCAATGTTCGCCACTTTGATCGATCCTGGGCTTCTCGCATCCAGCACTAAGTAGTAGCATGTAAGTTTTAGTTCATAAAATTTATTTTGTTATAAATTTTTAAATTCAATTTGAGGATTTCAGTATTCTTAATCTGGTTAGTATAGGCAGTAGCCTCCATAATTCAACGTCAATAAAATATAGACTTCATAAATCACTTAGGTACAAATCGCCAAGTTATTTTGGAACATTTTAAAATGAACGTCATATTGTTAAAAATATGAATTTAACATTCGTATCAACTAAAAATAAAGCTTCAATATGTTTTCAATATACTTTTAACTTGAAAATCCCGTCGAATAACATAAACAGGTAAACAAATCAATCATTTACATATTAAACAATCTCTCCACCGAATCGGCCATTGATTTCGCGAATTGCCAATAATTGCAAATACATTGTATAATTAATGATCCTCTTTCTATTTTATGAATTATCGCATGGAATTTTTAACGTGCTATTGTTGGCATCCCTTAAACACGTTTAAACAAAGGGGAGTGGTTTGTTAAATTATGAATACTTCGTTCGCACACTCATAAATATTTATTGGTAGAGAATTTTCGATAAGGCAACCTCGCCCGGAAAATTCTATGGCTCAAATGAGGTCGCCCGTAGATTGTAGATTTATGGAATTGACAAAGTTCAGATTCAACAGAGGTGTAAAAAAAACAAAAGGGAGTTTGCGCTTTCGATTAACGTTATATCCGTAAATACCTCTTCAAATCCGATCTACTTACTTCTTTGTATATTTATTCATTTAATAATAATCCTGAGCACGTAACGGGACGAGTATGAATATGGAAGAATATAGAAGAAGAGGAAGACGGAAAAAGGAATGGATGGACTGTGTGCGAAGTGATAGCCTGTCAAAGGTGTGAATGTGGAGATGACGGCTAATACCTCTTTGTGAATCCAATCTACTGACTCCTCTATTAAGAGGAGAGTGGAAGAAGAAAACACGTTGTGCGGACCCCACTTAGAGCGGGATAAGAGCAGGAGAATGATATTGCGAACCTCCTGTGCGAAGATCCGCTTCAGTGGTCAATTTACAGGGAGTAAGGGGAGTATTATTAGTGTTATATTCTTCCGATTATCGACTAAGGGACTTCTTGAGATTTCAGCTTCTCAGACTGTAGTAGGGTTTACCCGTCTGGCTAGCCGTCTTCGAAGGTTCGAACCCTGGGCAAAACACCCGTCCAGTGAGCTCGGTTGCGTTTCGGAATCAGTCGGTGTATAGTCAGAATAATCCTTCAGGATGCCTTCAGGCCAGTATGGCGGTAGCAACAGACCAGTGATTGAATTGGTTACTTTGGGTCTGGGTTTTAGCTATGTACTTATAAATGATTTATTTACAAAAAAAGGGTCTAAGTAAGTTTGTTACCCATAGTACAATCTTCGGCTTGGCTTGGGACTTGATGGCGCTGTGTTATTTATTCATAAGTGCTTATTTTAAGTCTATGTGAATAAAGGTATTTTGACTTTGACTTTGACTTTGATTGTAACCCGTGATTGTAACAATTAACCTCACAGAATCCCAAACCAAGATTCATAAAGTCGAAAAATCTTGTATACAACTCCTACCGCGAATCACTTACAAATAAGCTTAACGTAATTTCCGATAACTGTAATATATTTGCAATACCTACGTACTTAAACCTAAAGCGACTTCAAACGAAGGAATTCTATTACCAATCTCATCTTTACCCAAATCAGCCCGGATCGTGTTGCCAACACACGGAGGACATAAAACAAATAGAGTTTTTTCTCAAAGTGAACCCAATTTGTTCCCGCCGAACGCAAATATTCATGTACAGTCGGCATCTGATATATGTGATCATATCATACTCATTATTTGTCACTGAATAAACATAATTTCTTTCTTTCGTTTATTTGAAAAAATAAATCTATACAGACAAATGTCTCACCGCCGATAATTTCAAAATGATATCAACATCTTATGCTTCAAGTTGATCTAAACACACTGTAGTCATTGTTAACAAATAAAAATAAATAGACAACTTTTCATGGTTCAATACAATTCCATTTTTCCTTCATCTTTGCCATATCTTCATCATCTCACGTGAAACTGTAGTCGGTTATAGGATAAATAACCTTGACACGATTGCATAAAGTACATTCTTCTTTTATAACACTTTGGATCCTTAGATACATCGCTTTATTAGTATCTATTAATTCATGAATTGACATCTTACCCTTTCTTTTAATTATCCTCTACCCAAAGCTTATATGGAAGAGAAAGCGATAAGGCCGCCTAATTTGTACCTCAAGTCTTTTTGTATCTAGTTTTAACTCAACTGTTTGGTGTGCAAAACAGTTGAGTTAAAACTAGTATCTATCTATACATAGATATGTTGCAGTCAGAACCCTTAACCAGTCAAAAGTACTATTGACTAGCAAAATCAGTCAAAACTACTTTTGACCATATGCTTTGGTCAATAATACTTTTAACTGAAATAACAGTTAAAAGTACTTTTGCCCAATGGAGCTGGTTAAAAGTACTTTTGACTGGTTGTATCAGTCAAAACTCTTAAAATTGGTGGTCGATAAAAATAACGACAAACGCACATAAATAAACTTTAATATTACTCATACCTATTCTCTTCTTTTCGAGACCAAAACTCTGAGATCACTCTATGTCTGGCGGTCAGCAAGTTTTCGTTCAGACAGGTATTCGCGAGACTCTTAAGCAGGTGTGCCATAGCTTTTGGAGCGACACCACATCCGCACCGATTGGCAAATGCGTCTAAAATGCCTCACCTTGACAGATTGTACTTACAGTGGCCAACCTAAGTGCGCAGCCTGTCCAGAGTCTTCCACATTATCCAGGTTAAGGTGTACCCCAGCAAGCTCTTTGAGGGTACAGTGAATGTGGCTGCACCCACCACACCTTTACGCCCCATTATGTGGATCAAGCCCCCGCACACGGGACACAAAAAAAGACTTCAAATGGTACCTACATTTTAAGTTAGACCTCTAGCAATACATTGGTGAAAACCGCATTTAATTCCATGCAGTAGTTTTCGCGTAATGCGCGATCAAATATGCAGATAAAAATTTCTTCCGTTTCCTACACACTTCCCGTCACCGCTCTGCTCCTATTGATTGTAGCGTAATGAAAAGTATACTATAACCTGCCCAGAAGTATGAAAAATATTCGTACCAAGTTTCGTTAAAATCCGTCCAGTAGTTTTTGTTTCTATAACGAACATACAAACAGACAAAAAATTTACTGATTGCATTTTTGGCATCAGTATAGATCACTAATCGATAGTTATTTTGAAAAAATATTTCATGTACAGAATTTACTTCTCTACAGATTTATTATAAGTATAGATAGAAGATAGAATAGAAGAAGATAGATAGTATAAAATGATTTCAAATTTATTAAAAAATCACTTTTGTATTTACATCTAACGAGTTAATATTACTTTTGACTGATGCTTTTTTGCAGTTAAAAATACTATTGACCAAGAACGTCAGTTAAAAGTACTTTTGACCGCAAATTTGCAGTCAAAAGTATTAATAACTAATATTTTTCAGTCAAAACCACTTTTGACCAACCTGTTCAGTCAAAAGTACTTTTGACTGATTTTGCTAGTCAATAGTACTTTTGACTGGTTAAGAGTTTTGACTGCAACAGATACACTTTCTACTCTACACCCGCCGGCCAAGCATGGTGACTGAGACTTCCAAATGACAATCGTCCCTAGGGGAGGCCTATAACCAACAGTAGATGTTTGCAGGCAGGCTGATGGTGATGATGAAGTATCAAATAGATCCCCGCTCAGCTGCTGACGCGGTATGGGGAGCCGAGTCGAGTGTAGTTTTATTTGAGTAGCTCGCGTGGTCACATATCTGATGCCGACTGTACTTGTAGACCTGAGGTGTCCCGAAACTCCTGAATACTTTACGCGCCCTTGTGTTTTATATACGGCTTTTCACCTTTTCAGCCTTCCATTATTATTAAAGCTTCGATCAGGGATGTTAACTAGACATGGTTTTATTATTTGTTCCGTCTTCGATATCCGGAATCCATGTTGAGTTTAGCCCTCCGTTTTTCGTGTGTTCTTCCGGTCAAGCGAGTTCCCTCTCACGCTGGTGGCGCCCCCTATATTACCTGTCAACTTTTTGTGTTTCCGTTTCCGGGATTATAATACGTGGTTACGTTATAGATCGCGCCATTTTATTTGTCATTATAGCGTCGTTTTTCGTAGTGTTTCGGACGTCTTAGGCGACTGCTAATACAATTTCGTATTAGTTTAGAATTAATTCTGTGCGATTAATTGTAAAATTTTATAAGGTTATATTATATTAAATTAAATTAAATAAAAGTGCGTGCATATCAAATAAGTTAAAGTGCTTTGGAAAGTGTTCCCTCTTTTCGCAATGGAGAGTAACAACGTGGAGGACGCGGGCAGCCGGAAGCGGACTTTATCGGAGTCTTCGACATCTTCGAGTTCGAGCGACGGGGAATGGGGTTCATCAGACGTAGTGGAAACTGGTAGGAGCTCTCGTCAGAGACCCAGAAAACGGGCACGTCAAGTAAGTGATTTAAAATATGAGTTTTTATCACAACAAGTTGCTTTTTTGACGAGTTTAGTTACGCAATCTCAGGCTAGTAATGTACCTCAAGCTAAGGTTTGTGATTCGCAACCTTCGGTTGTAGCAACGCCTACTGACCCTGTTCATGAAAGTTTTTTACAACCACCACCCGATACATCTACACAAAAAGCTCAGTTAAATATTTCTGAATGTACAACGGTAGTGAAAGAACCCCTTTATCCCAAATCATCTGATAATATGATTAAGAAACTGGATGAGCTGCAGCATTTCAAATCTGAAAGCTGGAACTCCATTAGATTCGCTGATTCACAAAAGAAATATTTGTGTACCCCGGGATTTGTAGAGCTCAAAATTAATGACGAAATTAAGCGTTTTGAATCCAGTACTAACGAAGATTACCGTTTATATTTGTTAGAGCGTACATTCGCGGCTATGACGCATGCTATGCTTACTCAAAGAGAGGAATTGCGTAATATCTTGCAGAATATAATAAATTGGTCTGGCGAAAAGGATACTAATCTTTCACCGTCATCTCTCTTTGAGAAAGTTGAACAATCATTCAATAATGAATCCCAATTTATGAAAATTAGTGACGATATGTTACAAATTACATGCGGTAGAAGGGCTGATTTTGTTCGATTACGTAGAGAATTGTTGATAAAGCAAATACCGGATGAATTTCTAAGTTTGGGCTTAGATAGGATACCGCCTAGCTCGGAGTATTTATTCGACGCAGATCTACTGGGTAAATATTTACAAAAAATAGGGGGGCCAGAGAAATTACATACAGGGCCATCGTCGACACGGACAACCTCTTTTCACCCGAGCGCCGATGTGTCTCGTCCCTCTACTAGCAGCGGATACAGAGGTGCGGGACCATCCTTCAAGCATCAAAAGGACAAAAATTTTCGTTCCCGTGACGGCCCAAAACGTAAGTCCAATCAATTTAAATCAAACAAAGGCAAGAATTCGAACGCGAAATCCGGACAACAGCCGAAGGGAAAGCCACCTCGCTCCAGATCACCGCCAAAGAACAGAAATCGACGTACATGACTCGAAGAGGTTTCGTGGCGGCTGTCTGAAGCAATTTCATCATACATGGCACAGACTGGGGGCTCCCGAGGAAATCTGCACCCTTTTGAAAGGTATTCGCATTCCTTTTGTTATAAAGCCGCCGCTAATATACCCCAGCGATATAGTTATGTCCAATTTCGCGACAAAAGTATCTGTTCAAATGTCTCAACAAATCGACAACATGATCAAAGATCACGTTCTGGAAAAAGTGGAAAGGTCGCCGAGCTACCTATCCACATTTTTCCTAATACCCAAGCAAGACGGGACGTCTCGGCCAATTTTCAACTTGAAACGTTTGAACGAGTTTGTAAAAATCCGACACTTTCAGTTGTTCAGTCATTTCAGAATCCCTTCTTTTCTACAAAATTCGGATTGGATGGTAAAAGTAGACTTGAGCCAGGCATACTTTCACTTACCTATAGCGCACCAGCATCGCAGGTTCCTCAGGATGAGCTACAAGGGCGACCTTTACCAAATGACCTGTCTCCCGTTTGGTCTATCATCGGCTCCAGGGATTTTTGCTGCAGTGACCAATTGGATCGCCGAGTACCTGAGAAAACACGACATTCGTTGTGTGGTGTACTTGGACGATTTTCTACTAGCCAGCCAGAGCTACAAACGGCTTCAGGAACAGGTGAGCTTTATGATAAACTTATTGGAAGACTTGGGATGGACGGTCAACTTCAGCAAATCTGTTCTGGTTCCGACACAATGCCTAGAATTTCTAGGCGTTACATGGGACACACGAGCCAACCTCAGATCCCTGTCGGAACCAAAATGCCTATCGCTACGCAGGGCTCTTTTGCAACAGATTTCGCTAGGCAGCTGGTCCCTCAGACAGGCCCAGTCCCTAATGGGGAGACTCAGCTTTGCCTCTTTCGTAGTCCGCAGAGGGAGGCTTCATTGTCGAACAATGCAATATTACAGTCGACATTTGCCGAGATCCCTGCCCCGCCAACGATTCAAGATACCGAAACCAGTTCTCGTCGAGATGAGTTGGTGGGTGAAAGCGGCAGCCAGTTCGTCACCGCTGCACGAGGAACCCATTTCACACCTTCTTACAACGGATGCTTCCGATGTGGGATGGGGAGCTCAGCTGGGGCAGACGACAACATCAGGGCAATGGACGCAGACTCAGCAGACGTGGCATGTCAACTGCAAAGAACTTTATGCCGTTCATGCAGCGATCCAGCACGATCAACGATGGTTGAGAAATGCCCACATTCTATTACAGACGGACAACCGCACGGTAGTGGCCTACGTAAACAAGGAGGGTGGCACGAAGTCAAAGAAACTTCTTGCGTTAACACGAGAACTTCTAGCGTTGCTGGACCACCTGAACGTGAGTTTAACAGCGAAGTACCTTCCAGGTCGTTACAACACCGAGGTAGACGCTCTCTCACGCAAAAAGAGCAGTCCAGAGTGGCACCTACTGACAGCAGCGACCTCAGAAATTTTTCAGATGTGGGGGACACCAGTCGTGGACCTGTTTGCGTCAGAGACGGCTCACGTGGTACCGAATTATGTGTCGGTGGATCCGAAGGACGAAGGTGCTCTATTCCACAATGCATTTCTCCAACGCTGGAACTACAGTCTCGGGTGGGTGTTCCCACCGCCCAATCTCCTGCCACAAGTATTGTCGCATCTGAACACAGCCCAAGGTCAGTACATATTAATAACCCCACGTTGGGAGAAGGCATTTTGGACAGCAGACTTACAGAAGAGAGCTGTGCTACCACCTCATCAAATCCGAGACCTAGCACGAGTTCTCATAGACACGAGGTCGGGTCATCACCCGCCACAGGTAAAAACCCTACACTTGGATGCATGGCTGATTCAAGGTGGGCAGACTTGATAGAAGACTGGACAGAAGAGGAAAAATCTTTATTATTGGCTAGTTGGAGGAAATCTACAATCAACACTTACGTACCGGCCTGGAACAAGTGGAAGAAATGGTGTGCTTCTCATTCAATAGATTATAAATATGCAGAGCCTTCAGCGGTTGCCCGGTACCTAGCTTATTTGCATAATACTGAGGGTTTAGCTTATAGGACTATTTTAGTTCATAAATCGGCAATATCTACATTAACAAAAACTGATAAAAATGATATATCTTCAAATTTTTTAGTAAAGCAAATTCTAAAGTCAATTTCTATTTCTAAAATCAAAAAGCTTAAGCCACCTATTTGGAATCCTAAGATCGTTTTAAATTTTCTTGCTAACAATAATGTAGATGAACATAATCTATTTATGTTATCTAGGCGTGTAGCTATTTTACTCCTGTTGGCATCGGGTCGACGAGTACATGACCTCACCCTACTAAGGATCGGACCTGAACACCTCGTAGACGAAGGTATGTTTTTAACTCTATGGCCGGTTTTTGGATCTAAGACTGATTCTGCCGACCATCGGCAGTCAGGCTGGAGGATCAGAACAAATCCAGTAAGAAACCTAGATGTAGTATACTGGATTCGTAGGTTGATAGATGTTTCACAAAGTCGTCGTATAAAAGGTAACTTTACAGAGTTATTTATTACACCAAGAGGACAGTGCAAGCCCGCTACAAGAACTATCATTGGCGGATGGATCAAGTCAGTTCTGAGAGAAGCAGGTATTGAGGCGACTCCTGGTTCCGTTCGTTCCGCTGTTTCCTCATTAAATTGGTTAGAGAATTACAGTATTGACAATATTCTCGCTACAGGAAACTGGAAGCAGGAGCATACTTTTAGGACCTATTACCAGAGGCAGATTAGAGACATAGGTATTGAATCACAAAATAATGTATCTTTATCACACTATTTTGAAGCAGTATGAAATGTTAGTTTGATCTATTAATTTCAATATATTTGTATTACTTAGTTTCAAGTATTTTAATAATTTTTACCTCCTATACTACCTCCTATATGTATATGGTATATTCTACAGTTATAATTACACATTATAGCATCAATCAAGAAGTACCAGGAGAAATCAAACACATCACTCAACATGGATTCCGGATATCGAAGACGGAACAAATAATAGAGAGTTTTACCTACCAATAAAACTTACCTATTATTTTTCCTGAGATATCCGGAATCCAAATAATTCCTACCTGGTACTTACGCCGTATAATGACAAATAAAATGGCGCGATCTATAACGTAACCACGTATTATAATCCCGGAAACGGAAACACAAAAAGTTGACAGGTAATATAGGGGGCGCCACCAGCGTGAGAGGGAACTCGCTTGACCGGAAGAACACACGAAAAACGGAGGGCTAAACTCAACATGGATTCCGGATATCTCAGGAAAAATAATAGGTAAGTTTTATTGGTAGGTAAAACTCTCTATTATGCGATACGGTTTGGATAGAACTGGATTTATGTTCTGTATGTAAGCCTTGTTGATCTAGTGACAGGAAGTGGCATGAGATCCTGGGTTCGAATCCCATCCCAATCCCTCCAAATCACAATCGTCATTGAAGAAGACATAGACCTTCCCACTTTGGACATAGGTCCAGCAGTGGACGATGGTGTTTTTAACGTTCAATTTTACTTATGAGTGTTGCTTTTGTTTCAGGTAAGTAACCGTTAGAAGTTATTAGTATGCAGTTGTTCAGCAAGAAGGTCATAATGAGTAAGTGATAATAATTTATTCTTAAACAATTACCCTTGGTTTTTCAATAAGGAAGGGGGGTAGGGAATACCCGCAAAAAACCTGGACCTTCGTTAAGCGCACCGCGTCAGGTACCCTGCAAGGTTGCAACTTTTTTTTTTTTTTTTTTTTTTTATAGTGGCTCGACATAATGGCTTCCCTACGCCTGATGGAAAGCGAGAGAGAAGCCCAAGTCGCTGTGACAACGGGCAAGTAACTGTTTAGTTACCTGTCAGTTGCCACCGCCATGTCGGCCCAACCCCAACCCCCCACGAGCTCCGGAAACCCTACTCACCGACAGGAACATGACGCGGAGGTCATTTGGCTGCGGTATTCTATAGGGTGGAGATCCTTCCCCGGACGGGCAGCTCAATTCGAGCGAAGATTCGCCATGCCCTACCTCTCTTCACCTCGGGCCGCCCTAGATGGCAAGCACCACGAACTCCTCAAATATATTGGACGTACAACGAGCTTATAAGCAATGACAAAGATGTAGACATTTATAACTGGGTATAAGTCGAGAGTTTTGCTAATCGAATTGAGCCGCCCGAGCCCTTCCGGGGAAGGACCTCCACCCTATAGAATACCGCAGCCAAAT
This sequence comes from Conogethes punctiferalis, assembly GCA_031163375.1. Lineage (NCBI taxonomy): Eukaryota > Metazoa > Arthropoda > Insecta > Lepidoptera > Crambidae > Conogethes > Conogethes punctiferalis. Next base: position 2,424,687 of record CM062086.1, read on the forward strand.
AACCTCTGGGTCGTGTTTCTGTCGGTGAGTAGAATTTGCGGAGCTCGTGGGGTCGGGCCGGCATGGTGGTGGCAACTGACAGGTAACTGACCAGTTACTTGCCCGTTATCACAGCGACTTGGGCTTCTTTTTCATAGGGAAGCCTTTATGTCGACATACTATAAAAAAAATCCTAGGTGCCATAGCATATCCCTCAAAGTAAATAGAATACCTATTTTTTGTTTGATATGAATTTAGTGATTTATACACGCTGTGTAACTTTAACTAATAGTTAGCTTATCGTATAGTCCTTCTTTGTAAGATGTTAGAAATATTCTCATGTATGTTTGTGTACCTTACATAAATTATGGGGAAGAATTACCTTCTAAAACAAAACTCCTAAAAATGCCAAGTCCCGCAACTCAGTACTTGTACCGTAAAATGTTGTGAGATCCGTGTAATTCCGAGTCGGTTAATTTAATCAGTCCCTACTTAAGGGACCTTCCGTCTTAAGTTATTTCGTAATTAGCTTACCTAACCACAACTGAAATTGCATAAATTTGACGATAATTGTGGCGGGCAAAAGGTAAAAACAATAACTGTAACACAACCCAATACAAATATATTGTAAACAACACTGCAATGTGTACATTTAGTCCCGCAAAGCACCAATAGATGGCGCGCGGTGTACGTTACATCGCGGGGTCGTTACGATTCTCCAGTTACATATGGTCTCGCATACATTCATCAACATTTCAAGCCATTGGTTCCGCAAAACGTCAATAGATGGCGCGAGGTGTACTTTACCTCGCGGGGTCGCTACGATTCTCCAGTTATATAAGGTCTCGCATAGCCACCGTGTAAAATTATTCCCCTTATTCACGATACCGGCTCGCGCCTGGTCGCTTTTCTCCCCAAACATACGTCCGTAGGGCATCTCCCAGCACCGCCCTGGCCATCATCGTAGTCATTTAGAAAAAAAAAAAAAAAGTGTGAAATTAATTCCGAATTCATTTCATTCCCTCATCCCTCATACTTCGACCACTTAGCATCTGCCCGTCAGAACTCTGTGGAACGTTTGGGACCTATCTTTACTATACTGTAACTACTTTGCCTTTGTAACTGGCACTCTGCTTCGTGCATCGCCTACGAACACGATTGCGGGGACCGGATTTCATCATTATATTGTAATTACGCTCATCAATAAACTTTGACCGAACTCATCGTGTTTCTTCTGGCGGTGACGTCATCGGGACCCCCTTCCGTCATCTTCGTGCCTACCTACTACAATCCGATTCGCGTGGGTCAGAACCCGAGAGAACTACCTATCTCTCATCCTACATAACTAGATATTTATTGTTGCAATATAATTAAAATAGTACGAATAATGGAAATACAATTTAAACCCACAACATCACTGAGAAATGAGACAATAGAAAATCTACGGTTATCGACGCATCTAAACGTCAACGGCGTTCAATGGGTTAAGCTATACTGTGACGGATAAATAATACTAACATTATCATCAGTCCACTGCTGGACATATGCCTAACTAACATACTAACATCGCCAGCACCCAAAATCCGTTGCGTAGTTTTAAAGATCTAAGTATTATACATAGGACTGGACAGGCAAAAGCTATTTGGTTTTATACTCATCAATCATGAACAGCCTATCGCAGTCCACTGCAGGACATAGGCCTCTCCAGATGGTTGCCACTTTGATAAAACATCGCCACGCTGGGCAGGCGGGTTGGCCATCGCAGAGCGCTCATTGCTCCTGTGACGCAGCTGCCCGTCATCGGCCAGCTACTCTACTCTTTCATGTTATATGTTCTATACTTTATAGTGATAATAAAAAATAATATACCAATATCACTCACCAAGTTTATCATAATACTCCTTTGCAAAACACAATCCCAAAAACACGAATAACAATAGAAGATGTGGCAAATTACTCATTTTGCTCCGTTCTTAATCACTCGGATATTTTGATACAACTAGAATAATCCTTGCCTATAGGTAGGTGAAATCGTGCGATGAAAAATTATAGAGCACCACGAAATGAAAGGACTTGCGAGAAATATTGGTAGCTATTAAAAATGTTAATACATTTTATAGTAGCTTGGAAATGAATTTGAATGAAACACGACACCCTAGTGAGAAGTGAATAATTAATATTGTAGTATTTGAAATAAGAAATACAAGATGATTGTACGCGTATGTAACACTATTTTAATTAATGAGGAAAAATACAGGAAGCGCTGATAAATTGCTAAGTCTCATTAGTATTTTTGCGCTAAATTGTGTATGAATGAAGTGAACCTGTTGGGTTTATAGTAATTATTAATACAAAATAAATACACTACAATTTACATTAATATAATATACTAGCTGTGCCGGCGGCATCGCACGCGTGGATATCGAGTTACAAAAAAAATGGACTTCCATAAAATGGTACCTAAATTTTAAGTTAGACCTCTAGCAATGCATTGGTGAAAACCGCATTTGATTTCATGCAATAGTTTTCGTGTGATGTGCGATCAAACATACATATAAAAATTTCACCCGTTTTCCCAATACTTCCCGTCACTGCTCTGCTCCTATTGATTGTAGCGTGATGAAAAGTATACTATAACCTGCCCAGGAGCATGAAGAATAATCGTACCAAGTTTCGTTAAAATCCGTCCAGTAGTTGTTTTATATAACGAACATACAGACAGACAAAAAAATTACTGATTGTATTTTTGGCATCAGTATCGATCACTAATCGAATCGACTAAGAGACTTCTTGACATTTGAAATGAAATGAAAGATTTCAGGTTTTTATGTTTTCATCAAGGTTTATCCGTCTGACTGGGAACCACCGTACAGTCCAAGAAAGGTCCTTAAAGTGTGTTCATACACATGTCATCAGCGATCAGTCGTTGTATAGCTACATTAATGCTACAGTACAGGCCACCTGACAAGTGATTGTTTTGGTTACTCGTCCGTTTTAGGAGTGACTTGGGCGTCTTTTTCACTTTCCATCAGGTTACAGGAAGCCACTATATTGTGCTAGTATATAAAATACAAGTCGAACTGTAAATCGGCTTTTAAAATCGGTTAAAAAAGTTCTAACTGTCAGTAGTCCTCCTACACAAATATCATTGTTTATTATGAAACAATAGCAGTTGAATTTATTTGTTCAAATGGCGATATGTTCTTGGAAATAATAACCGAACGCAGGCAAACTTGGATACGTAATTTAACGGTTTCATTCATTTAGTTTATAACTAGCGAAAAAAGCCAATTAAAATGTCGTTAAATGGTTAAATGCGATATTAACGCGTCTGCATTACGTGTGAAGATTTAGTTATAATCGTTTGTATATTGACCTATTTATTTGATAATTTAAAGTCAATTACGAAACAGGCTCGTACATAGAGGGTTCTCTACAATACGTAGATAGAAACTCTTTATTGCATAAAAACACAGAAATTACAGGAAAACACATTACAAACAAAAACAAAGTACAATTTAGGCGGTCTTATCGCTAATAGTGATCTCTTCCAGACAACCTTCAGGTAGAGGAAACCAGATTCGACAGGGATGGGTAACCTAGTGCAAAACTATCTATTTCATAAAACACGTAAAATAAGCCTACATAAATATACCAAGTAATACATATTCCATTGACATACATATAAATATATACATAATAAATATACATTACATATAATATATACATATACATACATACAATAATATTTGAGTATGAATTAAGGAATTTGAGATCTCCAAACTTCCTGCCCAGGGTGGCCATTATGTATAAAGCCTCCAGATGTTTGTCCAAAGAGGCGAACAACTATAAGTCCTACTTCCAGCATTGGATTACCATAGGCTGCTAATGATGACTGGGTCCAGCGGGTGGGCGGTGCGGGGGCACCGCCGCTTGTATTGCACAGAGCCCCGTCTTCGTCGGACGGGAGTGGGCTCACCCTTCGGGCCGCTCCTGTCGCTCCCTCTTAAAGGGTGCCTGTCGAGCTAGAGGCCTGCGCTGGTGGTGTCTTGGAGGACATGTTTCGTAGGATCCTCGACACCACCCCATAGCGCTTGACGGAGGGGCCGGGGTTTTTAGTGGGTATTCCCTGCCTCATTTCCATCTAGGCAGGGTGCCGCCCTCCCGCTCTTGAGGGCGGCGTGAGTCCCGCATACCTCGTCACTCCCCCAGTGACGGGGATGCGTAAACGCATTTTCCCCGGCGGAAAAAAAGGCTGCTAATGATGTCTAGAAGTTTGCAGGTCAATTATGCGATTTAGAAAGAAAGAAAGAAAGAAGAAAGAAAAAACGTTTATTTAGTGCAAGACAATACATTGTTACAACTCAATTAATGCCTGGGGTGCCCGCGACTTCGTCCGCGTGGAATAGAGTATCATCTCCTATTTTATCCCCTTGTGGGTAGAATTGATCAAAGTCCTTTCTTAGCGTATGCTTACGTCATAACATCTACCTGCATGCTGCATTTCAGCCCGATCCGTGCAGTGGCCTGCGTTGATAGATCATTATGTCAGTCAGACAGTCCTTTTTTACCTAACCTACCTTTCTAAACCTTTGAGTTAAATATATTTTTAACCGACTTCGAAAAAAGGAGGAGGTTCTCAATTCGTCTCTATGTATAATATTTTTTTTTTTTTATGTATGTTCAGCGATATTTCCGTCAATTATGGATGGATTTCAAAAATTTTTCGACAGTTCGACAGAAGACACTTCCGAGGTGGTCCCATTATCACCAAGTAAGGATCTGATGATGGGATCCTGGAGAAATTGAGGGCAACAACCGAAAATTGTATGCTCATATGGTGTTTTTGTTACGTAATCATATTTTACTCAGGTATATGCTTCCGGGCGACAACATCTGGTGCTGATGATGAAGCCACAGAACTCCTTAACGATTAGGAGTTAGGGGACAGTACTGACATTGGTCGATATTAAACTAGGTAGTAGTATGTACTTATGCAGGGCTAATAGGGCAGGTGATTTGGTAAGTGATATGCTTGATTCTAGATCGCAAAGTCTTCACTTGACTTAAAGCAAAATTTTTCATTCCTAAGTAAAACTCTTAAGGACATTAATTAGCCTTTATTCAAGGTCACAGCACATTAACGCAACTAAAAACAGAGAAATAAAATTATTTTTTAAAAAAAAAATAAACCGACTTCAAAAAAAAACGCAAACGACCAAAACTAAAAAGCGATAAATAACGTAAGTAATTCTATCCTTAATACATAATCATTTAAATATTACAATTATCACTTATTTTTGAAGTCGGTGCCAGCCAAACATATCTAGGTATATTGTCGTGTGGATATGCCGACCGCGCGCGTCATACAACAACAGTCTATTAGGTACCGAGAGGTTGGCACCGACTTCAAAAATAAGTGATAATTGTAATATTTAAATGATTATGTATTAAGGATAGAATTACTTACGTTATTTATCGCTTTTTAGTTTTGGTCGTTTGCGTTTTTTTTTGAAGTCGGTTTATTTTTTTAACTCAAAGAACTGGCTCGGTGGCTCTATTGGTATCACTACCAACCCTCACCTTCTGCCTTCTGAGCCAAGTTCGGTTCGATCCCCACACATTACAAACATTTGTGTGCATGAACATGTCTGTATGTATTGGTCTGAGTGTTTTCTATGTATAATATGTATTTATTTACAAAAAAAATGTATCTAAGTAAGTTTATCAGTTGTCTAGTACCCATAGTACAAGCTTTGGCTTAGTTTGGGGCTAGATGGCGCTGTGTGGCCCAGCGTGGCAAGTCTTGGGTTTTTTATTTATTATTATTTATTTATTTAGATATTATAGATTTCTGTGACAGGCCGAAATCCGCTCGGGCGAAAGTTAATCGCATTAAGTATATTTACGTCATTTCCCGCTATTGTGCGCAGGCGCAGGGCACACGACATCCGCTACAGCAAACGCAAAAACGTGTCGATTACCTCGATTGTCTATGGTTATTTTGTTACTTCTGCGTCTAAGTGGTTTGGGAATTTCCGTAATGCAACATTTATAATGATGATAGGTTTTATTTATGACTCTTTTCTTCTTCTTCGGCAAGTGCCTGAAATTATAGATAGATATATTTATTGCACAGAACAGAAACATTATGCACTTAACATAATGTTTCTGTTCAGTAAAACAAGTCCCAGGACATCTAGACAAAGACCCAAGCCTTAAGGTTACCCTTTTCAAATATATTCCGAACTAGCTGTGCCAGCGACTTCGTCCGCGTGAAATAGTTTCTTGGGTAGTGATTTTAATGACCCCCAGTGCCTGGCAGCTGGCAGCGGCGCGGCGCAGATCTCGGCGCGCTTTATATACCCGCGCAAACGTACAGCAGGCTCGACGTGATTAGTTAAATGGGCGTAACTTTTTTATTTATGGACCGATTAACATGAAACAAACACTAAATGTTAAGGGAAGCTTCCAGCAATATATTAGTGAAAACCGCATCTTAATCGGATACGCGGTTTCTGAGATTAGCGTGCACAAACATACAGACAAATAGACAAACCGACAAACCGACAAACAGACAAACAGACAAAAAATCCAAAAATCATTGTTTTGGGTACTATTGCATTAATAAAGGCCTCCCATAATATTTTTTCACAAATATCTTCCATGTACAGACAGCGATTCGTTACATTTTTATTATATGTATAGATATCTTTCCGTTTCTCCCCAGATATCTTTACTGAGCTATCGCTTCGAATCTTTCGTCGTACAATAGTTTACTTGGAACACACAAATACTGTTTCCAATCTGGTCGTTGGATCTTTTAAATGAAGAGCACATTTTCTGGTATAGTTTTCATTCAAAGCCTAATTTATCTAAACTCTGTCGAAACGAAATAGATATACTTACCTTTGGAATAATATTATGTTATATTAATTAGGAATGCTTAATAAATTTTATTTCAATAACTTGGGTGATTTTTAGTTGTCGTATCACTCTTTATTTTTGTGTCTCAGATGTATTTTCTTTTTATGCGAGAGGCGGCAGACGACCAAGTGTGATGCCTGATGGTAAGCAGTCGACACCGCCAATGGACACCCGCAGCTCTAACCGAGTTTAGGGTCGCTGCCGGCCTTTTAAATATGTATACGCTCGTTTCTTGAAGGTTCCAAGTCGTAGTTGTTCGGAAAGACCGTCGCAGGAAGTTGATCTCCAACATTCACGAATATTCTACCCGATTGGAGCGAAAAGGTGATGTAAGCTCTTACATCCCACAGAGTATCTACCTATTTTGCAAACCTTCCACCCGGTTTACAATGAAATATCATGAATAATAATGTCCAGTGTATCAGTATACAGACACGTGGAAGCGTTTCAGCCAAGTTCCAGCCAATAGAACTGGCGACCTGACCCATTGTGTATATCAAATGTATACTATATTTTGATATCGTATTCCGCGATCCAATATCTCTGATTAAAGATAACTCGAGCGAAGTGGAGCTGTCAGAGGCAAACATAATTTTCTATTAAAATTTTTCTTGAGCTTGAAATGGCCGAGGTTTTGAATAAAATTTTTGTTGAACTATTTAAACGATTTTTATCAACACGTTAACTGCCGTGGAGGTTACTATATAATATCATAATTATAATCAGCCTAGTCCAGTCCACTACTGGACATAGGCCTCTCCAGTTGTTCGCCACTTAGGGCAAACATCTGGAGGATATACCCATAATCAGTCATGCTGGGCAGACGGTTTGGCGATCGCAGGGCGTAGCTTCTCGCTACGGCGACGCTGCTGCTCGTCATCGGTCTGTGGTCCTCCAATTGTGATGTTTTACCGCTACCAGTCGGTTGCTAGCGTCCCGTTTGTTATTCAGCAGGATGCACCACAGGCAGGTGAGGTTGCTTGAAGCGAAAAGATGATAGGCCGCTCCCTTAAATAACTATATTAATGTAGTAATATTAGTCATTATCTGGCTCATAATACCTTTAGTAATTCCAGACCAGGAGATTGGTGTGCATTGCCTGACACTATAACACGGAAAGCATTTAATTATCACCTAAGTGACAAATGTCTTGTTCCGGTAACAATCTTACCCCAAGCTATTAAGCATTCCAGCTTACAGGCAAGATCGTAATCTGTCGGATATAAACCTCCAGGATTAGCTGGTACAGTCAGAACCACGTAGATGATTTAATCATTCCTTAAGTCAGTGGTGTAAGGTCTAATTTTGAATGCACTACATCATTGACTTGACTGTACCTGCACATGGGGTCCCATAAACGATACGACCGACCTTCTATCATCGTAAACTGAACATTTTCAGTAAATTGTTGATGCCTATAAACTGTTTTGAGTTGAATATGCTACTAAGGAGGAGTAGATATATAGAGAGCGTCGAAAATATGATAAAAAAAACTCAAGACTGTATCACTGAAAAGTTAGCAAACATTAGTTTATCCTTAAGCTAAGTCAACTTAGTTCTCTAAAGAACTCTTTATATCGAAATGTTCTATAACTATAGAGGAAGTAACATTTCGATCCAATGCTCCGGCAGACCACTTATGATTAAGAGAAATAGATAAAGATATATGGTTTCACTGCTACGTATTTGAAACTTATTTGCACCAAGCAATGATTTTTCTAGCTTCCTTCCAAAAGTAGAGCTTTTGGAAGGAAGCTAGAAAAATCAGAAAGAGTTAGATTGCATTGGTCGTTTTATAGTTATCATATCATCAGCTCCAATATAAGTATCAACATTGATTAATAAGAATATTTAATTTTTTTAAAAATATTAACAAATACTCGTAATATAATTGTTGAAGACAATAGCTTCGATTTAAAGCCACTTGAGATGATACACACACTCAAAAAGTATATCTTTAAAATATAGGTAAATATTACTGCCAGGTCTTAAAAGCTTCAATTTCTATCACAATTTGAATTTATCATGAAGCCAGCCACCGTAAACATTTTTCACAAACAAACCGAATAACAAACAACAAGAACAAATTATCAAGTGCTCAAAAGTTGAAAAATTGTGTTTCCTCGTCGTTCGGATAAATCCAAGTTCAATTGAATCAGGCTCTTCAACGGGCTCCCAGTTTGGTTGTTTCATTTGCGAAGCGTTTAGGGGACTCCGAACGGGAATCGCGAATATCGTGGAAACATCGCGATGACATTTGAATTTGGGAGTTTGTGAAGTTTGAAGCCGGAATTTTTCTGTACAGCTCGCTATTAAGTGTCGGTGGTTGTCAAACTTTGTTTTCATCTTTCGGGAAATTTAATTAGAATGTTTCACTGAAATGTTTACCTAACATGGTAGAATTACCTCATTTTGTTCATTTGTGTTTCACAATAAAATCTTATTGTGTTAAAAATCTATTGCATTAAATATTGTGTTATTTATTCCCTATAAAATTAGATAAAAACGACACGGGATCTTTTATGCAGTGGCGCGCAAATTTTAAGTACGAAAATGTGAGAATACATTTTATAATACTGTTTGGGATTCTAAGAATCCTGCCGCGGCTTCTAGTAAATGTGACAACAATACCAGACTCATCAATTAACCCTGTGACCCTGCAATATTTTTAGTCTGATTATTTAACACCAAGAGACACACTTTCACCTCCTTTCATAAAGAAAAGAAATAAACTGTAAACTTTAGGAATCCTTGCCCCAAGGGCTGAAGATAGGAATGAGAGAGGGGGGAGAGATAATAAACCTTGTAATTAAGTGTTTCAGTCTGCGGCACCCTTCCTTTTATATTTATCACTAACATCCTAGGGGAGCTTTTGTATAAGAACTTTGATCTCAAAATTCATCCTCGTCAGATGAAAATCAACTCAATATATTAAGATTTAGAGTTGAGAATTATTAAAGCGTTTAATTACCAGAAAATCCCGATGCTCTCAGAATTCATTCTTGGGGAGGATTAAAATTTTGTCAGTGATTAATTTTAAGAGGATAATACACTCAGCGTCAAAAAAATCGCACCTTTTGAAAAAAATACTTCAAACAACTTTTAAGCTCATTAAGACCCAATTATTTGGTTGGTTTTTGGTATCGTTGGAAAGGTAATGAAAAGGGGTATACAAAAACAATAAAATTTATTTATTTTTATTACTGGAATACATGTGAAAAAATACTTTTCCAAAACCATAAAAATTTTCAACTAAAATTGATTAAAAAAAACAAGTAAATAATTTTTAAAAAATTACAAAACAGGGTTAAAAGTGACCTAAAATGTAGTGTTACCCCCCTTTGCTCTGATAGCAGCTTCCATGCACTTCCTCATGGATCTAACCAATTTTAACACCCATTCTTCCATCACGGCACCTTCGAGTTCCTGGAGTGTGGTGGAAACGGAATCACGAGATCGAACCCTACTCTTTGAATAGCCTAAGAGGTGCTCTATGGGGTTTAGCTCTGAATTTTGGGCTGGCCACTGCGTGACAGAGATCCCAACCTCTTGAAGGTATTCACGCACAATCACTGCAGTGTGAACGCGGGCGTTATCGTGCCTTAGCTGAAACTCTTCGCCTCCAAAACCGGCGTATGGGACCACATGTTCTTCCAGGATCGTTGTAATGTACCGGAACGCAGTCAGCGACCCTCACCCGCGAGTAATTTGAGTCCGAGAGACGCAAAGAAGTTCGGTTTTGCCGTCAGCCGACATGTTGCCCCAGAACATACAGGACACGACGCCGTATTCAACAGTCCTGGATACCCAAACTTGGGTAAAACGTCCTCCATGTTTTCGATATACTCTCTTGCGTCTATCGTAGCAACAGAGGCACACATTCATCTCGTCTGAGAAGACTACAGCCCTTCATTGGTCAAGAGTCCAATCAACATGGTCGCGAGCAAATTTCAAGCGACTTGTCGATGGGCTGCCGTTAATTTTGGACCCCTAGCAGCTCTGTGCGCCATTTCCTTCTCCTCCCTCAGTCTTCGTCTGTGTCTACACACACTTACGGTTCTTCTGCGTGCTGTTTGAAGCTGCCTGTTGTAACTCAAAGGCATTTGAGAACCGATTTCGTAAACACATTGAAACAAGAAAGCGGTTGGCTCTCTCCGAAATGCAGTGAAATCTACCAAACCCTTGGCTATGGATGTAGCCACCGGTCTCCAGGAACCGATGGTATACTTTTCGAAACCAAAAACGGTTCAAGTTCAGTTGCCAACCGACTTCACCCTACCGCATACCTGATTGAAGCAGTACAATCATTTGACCAGCTTCTTCAAGTGTGGTATCCATATTCAAGCTGTGTTTCTTGTGACAATTCTTTCATTTTGTCCTTCTTAACTTGTTTGTTAGCAAAAACCCCCAATTGAATCGGTATCGACCTTGTTGTACACATTAAAGTTAGCGCAATTGGCGGACCTCAAAAATAACAAAATGACCATATTTTTTAAAAATCGCAACTGTGGCGTCAATTTTTATTTTTATGAAATGAAGTGATGATTTTCTTAAAGCTTATTTATTGAGCTTTCAAATGATACCAATATTGGTAGGGGTACATATGCGTATCAAAGGTTAATACCATTTTGAAAGTTATTTTCGCGAAGGTGCGATTTTTTTGACGCCGAGTGTAGTTGAGACGGCTAATTATTTTCACGTAAATTTTTAGAAATTTGCGCCTAAAGTTGAAGCGGCTGCTATTTTTGGAATTTTCCTGTTATTTTAAAATGTATTAAATTAGTATGAAAGGAATAACGGTTCCTTAGGACATTACGCCGGTGATCTTCTTTACATAGTGTAATGCCGCGGCCACACATTGGATTAAACTTTGCGTCCAATCACTGTCCAATGCCCAATACTAAGGCGCTCAATGTCTTCATTGTGTCAAAGTACCGATACACACATTGGTGCATTGGACGCAAAACGTTACGTTGGTGCAAATACCTCCAATGTGAAATGGCATCTCAGTGGGCCTTCGGGGTGAGGGCGACAAGCGCAATGGGTTTTTTCTATTGTGCCTGTCGACCTAACTTTTGGACCTCACGACCGCTTACCATCAGGTGGAGTGAAGTCATCCCGAAAGCTCTTCCTATAAAAAAAAACCACATTACTCCATTTCGTACAACACACACAAACAGTGTACACTATCATAAACTTTCCATCAACGGTAGCTACCGACCTGAATAAAAGGGAACAAACTCCTCCCATCAAAATACTCACAACAAAGCCTTCAATACAAAAACAAGTCGGTACAAATGAAATGAAAACAGCTAAACGGAACGAGAAAGGTCGAAGTTACACGTTGCAAACTCCGATCGTATTGTTCCGGATCTCCGGAAGTTTCCGGCGCGAGATTGCGGACCGGAAGTGGGGGGATTCTTTTTTTGTTTCCTTTAATAATCTGCTAGAGTTATCATTTGACCTGTTTGTTCGCCTAAGTTTTGTGGAAGCTCTAAGCCCTATTTATTTGGGTTTACGTGACAGACTAATTTTAAAAAGTATTTTTTTAACTGTTCCTGTTCAAGTTTCGCAATGTAATCTTAGCAATTTTAACAATAGGCCTTAGTAATGCAACACAATTTTAACTTTTTCAAGTTCGACGGTGGTCATAGGGACGAGAAAAAAGGTAAGTGCACGTTAAATCCCGAACATTTTATGTCTTACTAGCAGTGCTCGCGACTTCGTCCGCGTGGAATAGTTATTTTTTACCCGTTTTTTTTTTACATTTTCCCTTATTTCTTCGCTCCTAATAGTTGCAGCGTGATGTAATATAGCCTAAAGCCTTCCTCGATAAATGGTCTATTCAACACAAAAAGAATTTTTCAATTCGGACCAGTAGTTCCTAAGATTAGGGCGTTCAAACAAACAAACTCTTCAGCTTTATATAATACTACTATAGTTAAGGATGCAATTTTGTATTTCACGCCAATCTTCGCCTAAAATAAGCAAATGCATCCGTTATGATTTCCAATATGTAGTAATAAAATTGCTAGATTGGCACTTTAAATCTCAAACGTTTACCCAGATGTGGCGTTGAATAATCGCAGAATCAAAACCTGAATCGTGCAAGAAGTTTAGCGTTGAGTTGAAATTCGAAGTCAGTAATTAGTGGGGGCGGGGTGCCGAAAGTTTTGGAACGAATGGCTACGAATCAATTGGAATGCAGTTTGAAAACTGATGAACACTAGTGTACGCCACACAGCCCTGGGCGTACACTACGGGGATTGGGGTCGTAGGACCAGGTAGTCTTCCGGGATCTCCGGCAGAAAAACTCGCGATCCTTCTTCCAACTGAACTCTTCCAAGAGTTTACATCCAAAACTACGACTACGTCTATCCTATTGCTTACTTATGTACAAATCTTATACTTAGAACTATTGACTAGTAAACCGATACAACTGAAAGAGATCCGTAACAACTAGAAAGAGAGAAAGTCTTATTACTCGACAATCGTAGACTTGGCCTGGCACCAATGAAGTAACTCCATCTATACCAGTTGGCATCATCATCATCAGCCTTTTGCAGTATCACTACTGGACATAGGCCTCTCCAATTGTTAGTCACTTTGATTGATCTTAGGCTTCTCGCATCCAGCACTTGCCAGCTGTCCTGCGCAAATCGTCACTCCACCTAACCCGAGGGCATCCTACACTACTATCTGTATCTATCTGTTGGCCTACACACCTATAAATAGCTTTGGCTATACACCAGTGAAACAAAAAGGTCTTCCTTGATCAGCCCTTGGCCTAACAGAATAATCAGCCATTTTGATGCGAGAACTTTCCCTGTCGCGATGAGTTCGCCCCAAAGTCCCTAATTGGCGGGGGCGGGGGCGGAAAGTTTCAGAACCAGCGGCTTTGATCAATTAGATCTGCAATGAGTGTGCAGTTTGGGAACTAATGGGCTAGTCGGGACTTTGTATTGTGATTGATAGGGTCGGTGCTATTAATAAATATGAATTGGGTGATGATTAGTTTGGCATAGGGTTCATATTCGTTGTCCGTATAGGATAACGGCAGGGTAGTTGGTCAGAGGAAACCTTGCCTCGGATTAGAATGCTCTATGTTAGGTTGTTAATAGTGATAATAATGCTATCCCGACCTGAATTTCGGCCACATTAACCATTATTCAAGGAAACTGAACTGACAGCCGGCTGGCAACCGACTGGTGGCGGTATAACCATCACAATTGAAGGCCACAGACCGTTGACGGGTCACCGCAGCCCTGCGATCGCCAACCCGCCTGCCCAGTGTGGTGATTATCAATTCAATTCATTTATTTCTATAAAGTAACAAAGACTCATTTTGGTTAGTAATACATACTTAATGACTATGTTAGTAAGGACACAACATTAAAGAATTAAAGTGGCCATTCCTGCACCACTCCCCCCGAAATGGTACAAGAACGGCCTATATTATATGGGCAGTCTAGTCTGCCGGCGATCATGTTCAGGATGCTGTTACTGCTAGTCCGCACCCTGCGCACCAGGGATGCACACCGTTTACGCATTGTTGCGTAGAAGCAGTCTACGCCCTATTATGTCTATTATGTTTGCCCTAAGTGACAAACTACTGGAGAGGCCTATGTGCAGAAGTAGGCTGCGATAGGCTGATGATGATGATGAGGGAAACTGGCCAACAGTATCCAAAGACACTGGCCAAATAGGTACGAGTACGCAGGAGATATTATCACAGTGCACAGGTGTGTTTGGAAATGCGGGTGCAATCTTTGTTCCTTGACTCTCATAACCAAATCAAATCAAAAATTTCTTTATTCATATCGGCTTTTACAAGCACTTATAAATCGTCAATATTGAATAAATTAAATTAAAAGGAAGTAAACTACCACCGGATTCGGAGTGGAGCTTCTATCGAGAATAACCGGCAAGAAACTCGACAGTTACTCTTTTCAATGCCAATTTTTCTTACAATATTTGTCATATTACATCATTTATATTATCTGATTTAAATTAATATAACAGCAAAATTCAAAAGCTATACAATGCAAAAAGTGTTCACTTGGAAGCAGTCGTCTAGGAGATAGCTAGTTTACGCCAATGGTTATCGGTTCTACGGCTGATATGCCCAGAGGACTGCCACTTCAGCTTGAGACCTTTTCTGTCGGATCCTAGATGAAAGTATTTCTATGAAATGCTATCAAGCTTGCGAGCTAGATAATGAACTACGGAACCTTAAAAATAAGAGATTTCTTCTGAACTGAGTAATATTTGTAGCACGATTTAGTGGGTCTATTTATTACCGCATGACTGGTCAGACCCGTGTCATCCAATCAAAGCCGGGCTCTCAACGCCTGTATCTATCAAAGAAGATGATATCGTTACCTTTTTAGGGTTCCGTAGCTAAAATGGCAAAAACGGGACCCTTATAGATTCGTCATGTCTGTCTGTCCCACGGTCTGTCCGTCCGTATGTCACAGCCAGTTTATTCCGAAACTATAAGAGCTACATTATTGAAATTTGGTACGTAGATGTATTCTGTTAACCGCATTAAGATTTTAAAATAAAATCAGAAAAAAATCCAAAATTTTCGGGGTTCCCCATACATAGAACTGAAACTCAATTTTTTATTTCATCATACCTATACGTGTGGGGTATTTATGGATAGGTACTTTAAAATGATGTTTCTAACATATATTTTTTTTAAACTGAATAGTTTGCGCGAGAGACTCTTCCAAAGTGGTAAAAAACAAACCTACTACATATATAAAAAGATGGCTAGTCCATTTCACTCAGAAATACGTATGGGTAAACTGACTCATTTATTCCCCGCCACACTATTCAAACATAAATATTTCACACCTTTAGAAGTTAAGTTACAGAGGGATCAACCTCTTTCGCACACAAATCTGACCGTACTGTATAAGCAATACTTCGAATTCAACCATCATGAATAAAATATGTTCTACCTAATGCGGTCCACTTGCTTCGTCCAGCTTCACAAGATCTTGCCACGCCAATACCAGACTTAACTCTTCAACAATAGGGACGTATAGTCCTATTGTCTGTTAGTGTGTTGGTAGAACTCTTTAGTATACTTACTGAGTCAAGAGAAGCAGTTCTTTATCTGGGCGGGTTTTATGTGATCATTTGGCGCCCTTTAAATATTCGCTATGTTGATACGAAGCGCAAAGAGAGTTGAGCACAAGTTATGTAGGTAAAGATAGAACGACCTTGTGTGCCAAATGAAAATTTACTTATGCCAAGGCTTAAATTCACTGCAGACCTCGCCTTCTATACCAAGAGTATTTTATGTAAGTAGGGAAACCATTATGTCGAGCTACCATAAAAAAAAGATACATTTATAATGTTAGTGGAGAGAATACAGATAAAAAAAAGTTTAACATCATCATCAACATCCCTATCGTAATAAAAACGATTCTGTTTAGGGAGTTGTTTAAAAATACATGGAGGTAGCTTTTTCAATCTGCCGGTAATCAGGAAACGGGCGATTGTTGCCCCTCCCCGGAGAGGGCGTTATAAATGAGTCGGCTGCTCGGTCTATATAGGCTAGGTATCGACGCACTTTTTCACACATCGGAATATATGACTTTTTTAAGCCTTATAAAACTATATTAAATACTTTGTGGTATGTAGTTGCATTACTTATTATCTGGCTCTACATAATTGTCGAGCTACTATAAATAAAAAATCATTCTTGGAACTAGAACTTGTACAATTACTGGCATTTGTACAATTACTTCTATGACCGACATTCT
Source organism: Conogethes punctiferalis (assembly GCA_031163375.1). NCBI lineage: Eukaryota > Metazoa > Arthropoda > Insecta > Lepidoptera > Crambidae > Conogethes > Conogethes punctiferalis. The sequence continues at coordinate 2,441,369 of CM062086.1, forward strand.
GATTTAAATTCTGGAAACAAAACCTTATTTCTATGAACGCCACTGTGTAATAATTTAAACAGGATTGTCAGAATTTAAGTTACTTAAAAATCTCCTCTCAAAGGTCATAAAAGCTCTCTATCCCGACATCTAAAACTTCCCACATTTCCTGAATCACCGACATAATTGGATCTAATCTACTTAAGTTTCCTGTAACATATTCAACGATAGTCTCTCATTGAAAGTTGAAACTGAAAGCATCCATTCACCTGAAAAGATCACCCTTTTGACTTCAGGGTTCAAAACGGAGTTGTGGGTCTGGTTTAAAAGTTAAGCGGATAGCGGATTTTTATCATTTATTTTATCAGGCGGATAATATATTTTTTGGGGATGTAAGGGAGCGACCCATCATCTTTTCCCTCCAAGCCAACCTCACCTGCACGTGGTGCATCCTGCCGAATAACAAACGAGGCGCTGGCAACCGACTGGTGGCGGTAAAACCATCACGATAGAAGGCGTAGCTAAATACCACAGTCCGATGACGGGCAGCAGCGTCACCGGAGTAAGAAGCTACGCCCTGCGATCGCCAACCCACCTGCCCAGCGTGGCGATTATGGGTATATCCTCCAGAAGTTTGCCCTGGGTGGCGAACAACTGGAGAGGCCTATGTCCAGCAGTGGACTGCAATAGGCTGGTGATGATGATGATGAATATATTTTTTTATTATTTTTAGTAAGTTCTTTCAATACTTTAACCTTATGTCTGCCCTGCGCCTACCTTTTGTTTTCTTCGTAAGAATCATCTTCGTACTTAAAGGAATATTTCAAAAAATCGATTCAGCTGTTTACGAGTTATGCATTTAGCAACACATTGTTGCAATTATTGATATAAAAAAATATTATACATACAGACAAATTGAGAACCTCCTCCTTGCAAAATAGGGCAAAAATGTAGTGTTTGTTATTTGGTATATTATATAGCAGCAATAGAAATATGTACATATTTTGTGAAAATTTCAACGGTCTAGTTATTGCGGTATTGAGATACAGCCTGGTGACTGACAGACGCATGGACCAACAGACGGTCGGACAGAAAAACGGTTTTGGGTACAGATACCTAAAAACGTACCTTTCTCTCTGTGCGTCGTAGTCCTCAATGATGAGGGTCGTGACCCCCCTTGCGAAACAATTTCTCCTGGACGGTCTTTTTCCACCAGCTTCTGTCTTTGGCGGCGTGGAGTGCGTGGTGAACAGTAGAGTCGAGCGTGGTGCGGATCTGGTCGGACCAACGCATAGGGCTGCGACGTACGAAAAACGTACCTTTACATGCCGATTATATTATTGGTTCGACAAATTCTTAAGTTGAACACGCTTCATCTTATAGTTCATCCCAAAAGCTAAGGCTCTACAGTAATCACGCCGAATCGCAGGCAATTGTAAACTGGAAAAAAAGTCAAGTCGACTGCAGAGGGACGAAAGTGGTAAGGTTTTGTAGTTAGCTGTGCGCTGAGAGCAGTATTATTGTTAGAAAGAAAGAAAATCCATTTATTTGGTGCACACACATTACAACACAAACACAATAACGAAAATAAATAACAAAAAAATAAAAATGGAAGAAAGAAAAAAAGAAACAAACAGACACCGAAATTGCAACAAACGTTAAAATAACATTATTGACAGCTTTTGACAAGCAAAAAGAAGTAGGTTATCAGCTGTCAAAAACATGAGATATGTCCTGTTTGTTTACTAACATAAATTAACATTATTTATTAACTCAGATAAAACTAAAACCTATTCTATGGAAGTTGTCTATTGTGCTAGCAGCCAAAATGGTGCCACTCAGCATTTGTCTTAGCACATAAGCACTAGGACGCTGATTTTCAGTGGCACCAATCGGAGCGAGACTATACTAAACAATTTGCCAATGCCACAGTCGCCTTGGGTATAATATAGGTTGTATCCGGTTGATAATAATTATGAATACGACTAAGAATGAACAAAAACAATAAGTGTGATTAATAATAATATATGCCACCTGAATTTATTTATTATGTACCTATTGTGAGCCAGTGAGTTTAAAGCAGTATGAGTTGAGAAGAGAAGGATCCCTATGATAATGGTGCAGCTTTTTAGGGTGAGGAAGGAAAGGTAGGTTAGTGTGTACATGAATCTGATTTTTGGTTCGCTAACAAGTGCATTTTTGCCTTTGATCTGAAAGACTGCAACATTTCCAGGTTACGCAGCGGCGGAGGAAGGTCGTTCCAACACTTCGAGGCTGCGAACCGAAAGGATCCTCGAAATGCTGCCGTTCGGTGTTTGGCTGTTGTGAAGATGGGGGTACATGACCTTTGGGGGTACCTGCCGAGACCAGACGCCCACACCAACTTGTCAAAGAGATATGACGGCCTGCAAGTATTGACCAGGCCGAACATGACTGTTGCTAGGTGCAGCCGCCTGCGCGCCTCCATCCTCAACATGTTTGCTGCATTTAGGAAAGGAGTAACATGCGACCTTGGTGGAATATTAAAACAGAAGCGAGCACATGCATTCTGGATTCTTTGGATAAGATTTGCAGTTCTGGACAGTAGACAAGGACCATACACAGTGTCGCAATAGTTTAACTTTGACAAGATCAATGACTCACAGAGTGTAATCCTAACCTCTTCGCTCAAGTAAGTGCGTATTTTATACAATAATTTTAGTCGGTAAAAACAATTACGGGAACACTCGGCTATATGGCTTTCAAAATTCAAGCTTCTGTCAAAGGTTAATCCTAAATTCCTAGCAGAGCACACCTGCTCCACAGCCTCGCCATTGATTTTAATATTTAGAGGGACATTTCTCAGCTTTTGCACACTCTTTTTGGTGCCAAGTAATAGTAGTTTTGATTTTTGGGGTTGAAGACTAGACAGTTAGACCTGCACCATTTCGTTATGCGCTCCAGGTCCTCATATTACGATTTCTTATTTTCAATGGGTGTTTAAAATTGGAATTCTATATTTTTTTTATAAGAAGAGCTTTCAGGATGACTTCACTCCACCTGAGGGTAAGCGGTCGTGAGGTCCAAAAGTTAGGTCGACAGGCACAATAGAACAAACCCATTGCGCTTGTCGCCCTCACCCTAAAGGCCACTAAGATGCCATTTCACGCCCCGCCTATAGAACCCAGGATTGTAAAAGGAAGGAAACACATGAGCTGGAAGGGCATTCCATGACTTAATAGTACGATAAATAGCTCGAGTGAAGTCTTCGTTCGAAGTTCGTTGAGAATTTTACGCGTTTATTTATAATTTCTCAAGGTGTTTTGTTGTTTCCAACATTTAACATGAATAATTCAGCGGAAAAGGTCGGAGAGATATTCCGCGAGGCCGGCACTGCGTTCAATAAATTGTCTGAAATGACGATGTTATTGCACCCGATGGGCGACTCCCAACCAGGAGGCAAATGGACTGATGAAGAGATTGAGATGCTACGGGCGTGCGTTCATCGCTTTGCCGTGGACCTGAGTAAACTCAGTCAGCATATTAAAAATAGGACTGTGTCACAGATCCGAACGACGCTAAAGAAAAAGGCATTCGAAGACGCAGGTATACCGGTGAGGCAGGTAAGCAGCACGGTGACCAGCCTCGAGCCGCCGCCGCTCCAACAGGTAGCCACACCACCGCCGACCACTCGTCTGAGTGTGCACACCCCTCAGTCGGTTATAGGAAACAACGCCGAGGTGACGTTGAACATGTTGAACGCGACAGAGAACGAGGTGGACGTTGAAGGCTTGGGCGGTGACGTCAAGCTGGAATTCGAGGGGGGCGCCGACGAAGAGGCCACCTGAAACATATTTAGCTTCTCGTACTAGCAGGCCGTGCAAGAAGCTGCCCTTTTCATACCCCCGGATAACAGCATCATATGAACAGAATGGACTATTTTATTGGAATGGCAATACGCTGATTGGCTGGACTGTTGATTGATACGTCTTTTGTAATGTCTTCTGGCCAAGTTCATGTAGTTTTATTGTTTTTTTTTGTTTAGACTTGGCCACATGACACTCGCATCTGTCAAAATGTCAACATGGATAACATACTTTGTGCATTCGTTCAGTGCATTTCGGCCGTGTGGTGCCGGCAGAGGAGAATAGTACCATCCCATATCATCCTGTGGGTGTCGTAAAACTTCACTCCACCTGAGGGTAAGCGGTCGTGAGGTCCAAAAGTTAGGTCGACAGGCACAATAGAACAAACCCATTGCGCTTGTCGCCCTCACCCTAAAGGCCACTAAGATGCCATTTCACGCCCCGCCTAAAGAACCCAGGATTGTAAAAGGAAGGAAACACATGAGCTGGAAGGGCATTCCATGACTTAATAGTACGATAAATAGCTCGAGTGAAGTCTTCGTTCGAAGTTCGTTGAGAATTTTACGCGTTTATTTATAATTTCGCAAGGTGTTTTGTTGTTTCCAACATTTAACATGAATAATTCAGCGGAAAAGGTCGGAGAGATATTCCGCGAGGCCGGCACTGCGTTCAATAAATTGTCTGAAATGACGAAGTTATTGCACCCGATGGGCGACTCCCAACCAGGAGGCAAATGGACTGATGAAGAGATTGAGATGCTACGGGCGTGCGTTCATCGCTTTGCCGTGGACCTGAGTAAACTCAGTCAGCATATTAAAAATAGGACTGTGTCACAGATCCGAACGACGCTAAAGAAAAAGGCATTCGAAGACGCAGGTATACCGGTGAGGCAGGTAAGCAGCACGGTGACCAGCCTCGAGCCGCCGCCGCTCCAACAGGTAGCCACACCACCGCCGACCACTCGTCTGAGTGTGCACACCCCTCAGTCGGTTATAGGAAACAACGCCGAGGTGACGTTGAACATGTTGAACGCGACAGAGAACGAGGTGGACGTTGAAGGCTTGGGCGGTGACGTCAAGCTGGAATTCGAGGGGGGCGCCGACGAAGAGGCCACCTGAAACATATTTAGCTTCTCGTACTAGCAGGCCGTGCAAGAAGCTGCCCTTTTCATACCCCCGGATAACAGCATCATATGAACAGAATGGACTATTTTATTGGAATGGCAACACGCTGATTGGCTGGACTGTTGATTGGTACGTCTTTTGTAATGTCTTCTGGCCGAGTTCATGTAGTTTTATTGTTTTTTTTTTTGTTTAGACTTGGCCACATGACACTCGCATCTGTCAAAATGTCAACATGGATAACATACTTTGTGCATTCGTTCAGTGCATTTCGGCCGTGTGGTGCCGGCAGAGGAGAATAGTACCATCCTATATCATCCTGTGGGTGTCGTAAAACTTCACTCCACCTGAGGGTAAGCGGTCGTGAGGTCCAAAAGTTAGGTCGACAGGCACAATAGAACAAACCCATTGCGCTTGTCGCCCTCACCCTAAAGGCCACTAAGATGCCATTTCACGCCCCGCCTAAAGAACCCAGGATTGTAAAAGGAAGGAAACACATGAGCTGGAAGGGCATTCCATGACTTAATAGTACGATAAATAGCTCGAGTGAAGTCTTCGTTCGAAGTTCGTTGAGAATTTTACGCGTTTATTTATAATTTCGCAAGGTGTTTTGTTGTTTCCAACATTTAACATGAATAATTCAGCGGAAAAGGTCGGAGAGCTATTCCGCGAGGCCGGCACTGCGTTCAATAAATTGTCTGAAATGACGAAGTTATTGCACCCGATGGGCGACTCCCAACCAGGAGGCAAATGGACTGATGAAGAGATTGAGATGCTACGGGCGTGCGTTCATCGCTTTGCCGTGGACCTGAGTAAACTCAGTCAGCATATTAAAAATAGGACTGTGTCACAGATCCGAACGACGCTAAAGAAAAAGGCATTCGAAGACGCAGGTATACCGGTGAGGCAGGTAAGCAGCACGGTGACCAGCCTCGAGCCGCCGCCGCTCCAACAGGTAGCCACACCACCGCCGACCACTCGTCTGAGTGTGCACACCCCTCAGTCGGTTATAGGAAACAACGCCGAGGTGACGTTGAACATGTTGAACGCGACAGAGAACGAGGTGGACGTTGAAGGCTTGGGCGGTGACGTCAAGCTGGAATTCGAGGGGGGCGCCGACGAAGAGGCCACCTGAAACATATTTAGCTTCTCGTACTAGCAGGCCGTGCAAGAAGCTGCCCTTTTCATACCCCCGGATAACAGCATCATATGAACAGAATGGACTATTTTATTGGAATGGCAACACGCTGATTGGCTGGACTGTTGATTGGTACGTCTTTTGTAATGTCTTCTGGCCGAGTTCATGTAGTTTTATTGTTTTTTTTTTGTTTAGACTTGGCCACATGACACTCGCATCTGTCAAAATGTCAACATGGATAACATACTTTGTGCATTCGTTCAGTGCATTTCGGCCGTGTGGTGCCGGCAGAGGAGAATAGTACCATCCCATATCATCCTGTGGGTGTCGTAAAAGGCGACTAAGGGAGTGTGATTAGGTTTTGCTGAGTTCCTTGCATCCTGATCACCAGTTCACGTTTGCGAACTAATTTAAGTGGACACATCCAAACCCTTTCCGGTCGTATCGGTCTCCGTTCCACTGGATAAAAAAGGGGGAGGACGAGTGTGTGCACCTGTGTTTGCGCGTACATCTGTGCACCTAAATATATCCTGCGTATATGACTGTTTCCGATGGTTGAGAGATTTAAATACTTGGGAAGCATAGTATCGCAAAAGTGCGACCTTGATGCTGAAATTAATGGCAGGGTTTGTGCTGCTTCGGCTGCTTTCGGCAGGCTAAGGTCCAAAGTATTCCGCTCTCACGACATCAAGTTAACGACAAAGGTGGCGGTTTATATGGCCATAGTTCTGCCGAATTTGCTGTATTCGTCGGAGACTTGGTGCCTTTATCGGAAGCAGATACGCATTCTGGATCGTTTTCATATGCGTTGTCTAAGGGACATCATGGGCATTATGGTGGTCTGACCGTGTTAGGAATACCGATGTTTTGCGTCGTGCTGGTATCTGTGGACTAGAGGCCTACCTAATACGTCGTCAACTTCGCTGGTGTGGCCATGTGTCTCGAATGCCCGACGAAAGGATTGCGAAGCGAATCTTGTATTCTGAGCTCAAGGAGGGGAAGCGGACACAGGGCGGGCAACTTTTGCGGTATAAGGATGTACAAAAACGGCATATGAGGAACTGTGGCGTAGACCCTGGGACATGGGAGGAGATGGCCCAAAATAGACCAGAGTGGAGACGCCTCGTTATGCAAAGCGTGGACTCTTTTGAAAGCAAAAGGAGGGAAGATTTGGACGCCAAGCGTGACGCACTTAAGGCAAGACAACCTGCTGCAGTCCCTTACCATTACCGCCACGGCATCCTGACCTGCCCGCAGTGTGACCGCATCTTCAAAACCAAGGTTGGTTACGCTAGTCACTGGCGGGCGCATGGGAGGGCAATACATCAGTCATAGGCATAGCAGTCCATGAAACGGTCACTGTAGCCGAAACCGGCTTGGAACTTATATAGTACGATATTATTTTTGTTTATTTATTTAATCTTTATTGCACAAGTAATAAGTGTACAAAAGGCGGACTTAATGCCACATAGATATTGATTGTAAGCAAAGTAATTTAAGGCTTTTTTTCTTTAACACGTTGTATATATTTTTTAAACAGACCAGCAGTTGATCCTTGTTATACTATACACACCTACTCTAGTATGTACATAACTTTTTTGTTTGACCCGAGTCGGAATGACCGTAGATTACTGGCTAAAATCAGTTTCACTGCTAGTTTTACGGGCGGCTGTAAAGGTGGGTTTTAGGGTCAATCCTGTGTTTTTATGGGCCCCAGGACAGCGCTCGGGCAGGTTAAAGTGCTGTTTGCCCAATTTACAAGTCGACATTAGTTACAAAACAGTATTTATGGTTATATGGGGGGCTTGATATATTTTGCACCTATCTCTAATGTACACGTACATTGATTTTTGATTATAAAAGACATTTAAGTAAGGAGGGGTGTTTTAATTAGTTTTTATAATTATCTGCTCACATTGTCATTATTTTTTTTACGAGCACCGACCCCAGAACTCGCTATAGCAGATATCGGCAAACAAACAAATGTGTTGCCTGATAGTAAGCAGTCAGGCAGTGTTGACTGCTCACCATCCAGGCATTTTGCTCATCTGCCGCCTCTTGCATAAAAAAAAATATATATCATCATCATCAGCCTATTGCAGTCCACTGTTGGACATAGGCCTCTCCAGTTGTTCGCCACATAGGGCAAACTTCTGGAGGATATGCTCGTAATCGCCACGCTGGCCAGGCGGATTGGCGATCGCAGGGCGTAGCTTTTTGCTCCGGTGACGCTGCTGCCCGTCATCGGCCTGTGGTATTTAGCTACGCCTTCTATCGTAATGGTTTTACCGCCACCAGTCGCTTTGCCAGAGCCTCGTTTGTTGTTCGGCAGGATGCACCACGGGCAGGTGAGGATGGCTTGGAGCGAAAAGGTGATAGGTCGCTCCCTTACATCCCATACATATATATATAAAGAAACGAAATTAACAACACAAAATTTAAAAAAAACCTAAGTTTGTACAGACCTTGGAAGTACAAGTTTCCTCATCATCGCCATATTCAGCCGTAGTAGATCTCTTACAGAACATAAGCCTCCCCAAAAGACTACCACTTTGCTGAAGAGCGTCTCACACCGCGTCTTCTATGGAATGGTCAATGTCTACGCCTACCATCAACGCCATCTAGCGCCGGACGGCGCACACTGGGTGCAAGAAAGGAGCCTCCCCGCGGCGCACCCTGGAAACAGCTAGACCCGGTAACGCAGGGTCTAAGCTGGCCAATCCTGTCAACACAATGGTAATCCTCAACCCAATAAATGTAAATGAAAAACTTTTTGATTTGATTTTATCTATCTATATAGGATAGGTTCGCGGACTTTTTGGGATGCTTCCAGGGACCACCTGTTAAGAGCCATCTGGCTCCTCTAGGAAATGTATTGAACATTCCTCTTTGGGAGGCATCCAATAGCTCTTAACCGTTAACACAGTAAAAGGAATAACTTAAAACACGGTTATTTTGCTAAAATTTTCAGGTATGACAGGCTCGGTGGCTCATTTGGTAGTGACCTCCAATAAAGATTAAATAAATAAACAAAAATAATATCGTACTATATAAGTTCCAAGCCGGTTTCGGCTACAGTGACCGTTTCATGGACTGCTATGCCTATGACTGATGTATTGCCCTCCCATGCGCCCGCCAGTGACTAGCGTAACCAACCTTGGTTTTGAAGATGCGGTCACACTGCGGGCAGGTCAGGATGCCGTGGCGGTAATGGTAAGGGACTGCAGCAGGTTGTCTTGCCTTAAGTGCGTCACGCTTGGCGTCCAAATCTTCCCTCCTTTTGCTTTCAAAAGAGTCCACGCTTTGCATAACGAGGCGTCTCCACTCTGGTCTATTTTGGGCCATCTCCTCCCATGTCCCAGGGTCTACGCCACAGTTCCTCATATGCCGTTTTTGTACATCCTTATACCGCAAAAGTTGCCCGCCCTGTGTCCGCTTCCCCTCCTTGAGCTCAGAATACAAGATTCGCTTCGCAATCCTTTCGTCGGGCATTCGAGACACATGGCCACACCAGCGAAGTTGACGACGTATTAGGTAGGCCTCTAGTCCACAGATACCAGCACGACGCAAAACATCGGTATTCCTAACACGGTCAGACCACCATAATGCCCATGATGTCCCTTAGACAACGCATATGAAAACGATCCAGAATGCGTATCTGCTTCCGATAAAGGCACCAAGTCTCCGACGAATACAGCAAATTCGGCAGAACTATGGCCATATAAACCGCCACCTTTGTCGTTAACTTGATGTCGTGAGAGCGGAATACTTTGGACCTTAGCCTGCCGAAAGCAGCCGAAGCAGCACAAACCCTGCCATTAATTTCAGCATCAAGGTCGCACTTTTGCGATACTATGCTTCCCAAGTATTTAAATCTCTCAACCATCGGAAACAGTCATATACGCAGGATATATTTAGGTGCACAGATGTACGCGCAAACACAGGTGCACACACTCGTCCTCCCCCTTTTTTATCCAGTGGAACGGAGACCGATACGACCGGAAAGGGTTTGGATGTGTCCACTTAAATTAGTTCGCAAACGTGAACTGGTGATCAGGATGCAAGGAACTCAGCAAAACCTAATCACACTCCCTTAGTCGCCTTTTACGACACCCACAGGATGATATGGGATGGTACTATTCTCCTCTGCCGGCACCACACGGCCGAAATGCACTGAACGAATGCACAAAGTATGTTATCCATGTTGACATTTTGACAGATGCGAGTGTCATGTGGCCAAGTCTAAACAAAAAAAAAACAATAAAACTACATGAACTCGGCCAGAAGACATTACAAAAGACGTACCAATCAACAGTCCAGCCAATCAGCGTGTTGCCATTCCAATAAAATAGTCCATTCTGTTCATATGATGCTGTTATCCGGGGGTATGAAAAGGGCAGCTTCTTGCACGGCCTGCTAGTACGAGAAGCTAAATATGTTTCAGGTGGCCTCTTCGTCGGCGCCCCCCTCGAATTCCAGCTTGACGTCACCGCCCAAGCCTTCAACGTCCACCTCGTTCTCTGTCGCGTTCAACATGTTCAACGTCACCTCGGCGTTGTTTCCTATAACCGACTGAGGGGTGTGCACACTCAGACGAGTGGTCGGCGGTGGTGTGGCTACCTGTTGGAGCGGCGGCGGCTCGAGGCTGGTCACCGTGCTGCTTACCTGCCTCACCGGTATACCTGCGTCTTCGAATGCCTTTTTCTTTAGCGTCGTTCGGATCTGTGACACAGTCCTATTTTTAATATGCTGACTGAGTTTACTCAGGTCCACGGCAAAGCGATGAACGCACGCCCGTAGCATCTCAATCTCTTCATCAGTCCATTTGCCTCCTGGTTGGGAGTCGCCCATCGGGTGCAATAACATCGTCATTTCAGACAATTTATTGAACGCAGTGCCGGCCTCGCGGAATAGCTCTCCGACCTTTTCCGCTGAATTATTCATGTTAAATGTTGGAAACAACAAAACACCTTGCGAAATTATAAATAAACGCGTAAAATTCTCAACGAACTTCGAACGAAGACTTCACTCGAGCTATTTATCGTACTATTAAGTCATGGAATACCCTTCCAGCTCATGTGTTTCCTTCCTTTTACAATCCTGGGTTCTTTAGGCGGGGCGTGAAATGGCATCTTAGTGGCCTTTAGGGTGAGGGCGACAAGCGCAATGGGTTTGTTCTATTGTGCCTGTCGACCTAACTTTTGGACCTCACGACCGCTTACCCTCAGGTGGAGTGAAGTCATCCTGAAAGCTCTTCTTATAAAAAAAATATAGAATTCCAATTTTAAACACCCATTGAAAATAAGAAATCGTAATATGAGGACCTGGAGCGCATAACGAAATGGTGCAGGTCTAACTGTCTAGTCTTCAACCCCAAAAATCAAAACTACTATTACTTGGCACCAAAAAGAGTGTGCAAAAGCTGAGAAATGTCCCTCTAAATATTAAAATCAATGGCGAGGCTGTGGAGCAGGTGTGCTCTGCTAGGAATTTAGGATTAACCTTTGACAGAAGCTTGAATTTTGAAAGCCATATAGCCGAGTGTTCCCGTAATTGTTTTTACCGACTAAAATTATTGTATAAAATACGCACTTACTTGAGCGAAGAGGTTAGGATTACACTCTGTGAGTCATTGATCTTGTCAAAGTTAAACTACTGCGACACTGTGTATGGTCCTTGTCTACTGTCCAGAACTGCAAAGCTTATCCAAAGAATCCAGAATGCATGTGCTCGCTTCTGTTTTAATATTCCACCAAGGTCGCATGTTACTCCTTTCCTAAATGCAGCAAACATGTTGAGGATGGAGGCGCGCAGGCAGCTGCACCTAGCAACAGTCATGTTCGGCCTGGTCAATACTTGCAGGCCGTCATATCTCTTTGACAAGTTGGTGTGGGCGTCTACCGGAGACCGATACGACCGGAAAGGGTTTGGATGTGTCCACTTTAATTAGTTCGTAAACGTGAACTGGTGATCAGGATGCAAGGAACTCAGCAAAACCTAATCACACTCCCTTAGTCGCCTTTTACGACACCCACAGGATGATATGGGATGGTACTATTCTCCTCTACCGGCACCACACGGCCGAAATGCACTGAACGAATGCACAAAGTATGTTATCCATGTTGACATTTTGACAGATGCGAGTGTCATGTGGCCAAGTCTAAACAAAAAAAAAACAATAAAACTACATGAACTCGGCCAGAAGACATTACAAAAGACGTACCAATCAACAGTCCAGCCAATCAGCGTGTTGCCATTCCAATAAAATAGTCCATTCTGTTCATATGATGCTGTTATCCGGGGGTATGAAAAGGGCAGCTTCTTGCACGGCCTGCTAGTACGAGAAGCTAAATATGTTTCAGGTGGCCTCTTCGTCGGCGCCCCCCTCGAATTCCAGCTTGACGTCACCGCCCAAGCCTTCAACGTCCACCTCGTTCTCTGTCGCGTTCAACATGTTCAACGTCACCTCGGCGTTGTTTCCTATAACCGACTGAGGGGTGTGCACACTCAGACGAGTGGTCGGCGGTGGTGTGGCTACCTGTTGGAGCGGCGGCGGCTCGAGGCTGGTCACCGTGCTGCTTACCTGCCTCACCGGTATACCTGCGTCTTCGAATGCCTTTTTCTTTAGCGTCGTTCGGATCTGTGACACAGTCCTATTTTTAATATGCTGACTGAGTTTACTCAGGTCCACGGCAAAGCGATGAACGCACGCCCGTAGCATCTCAATCTCTTCATCAGTCCATTTGCCTCCTGGTTGGGAGTCGCCCATCGGGTGCAATAACATCGTCATTTCAGACAATTTATTGAACGCAGTGCCGGCCTCGCGGAATATCTCTCCGACCTTTTCCGCTGAATTATTCATGTTAAATGTTGGAAACAACAAAACACCTTGCGAAATTATAAATAAACGCGTAAAATTCTCAACGAACTTCGAACGAAGACTTCACTCGAGCTATTTATCGTACTATTAAGTCATGGAATGCCCTTCCAGCTCATGTGTTTCCTTCCTTTTACAATCCTGGGTTCTTTAGGCGGGGCGTGAAATGGCATCTTAGTGGCCTTTAGGGTGAGGGCGACAAGCGCAATGGGTTTGTTCTATTGTGCCTGTCGACCTAACTTTTGGACCTCACGACCGCTTACCCTCAGGTGGAGTGAAGTCATCCTGAAAGCTCTTCTTATAAAAAAAATATAGAATTCCAATTTTAAACACCCATTGAAAATAAGAAATCGTAATATGAGGACCTGGAGCGCATAACGAAATGGTGCAGGTCTAACTGTCTAGTCTTCAACCCCAAAAATCAAAACTACTATTACTTGGCACCAAAAAGAGTGTGCAAAAGCTGAGAAATGTCCCTCTAAATATTAAAATCAATGGCGAGGCTGTGGAGCAGGTGTGCTCTGCTAGGAATTTAGGATTAACCTTTGACAGAAGCTTGAATTTTGAAAGCCATATAGCCGAGTGTTCCCGTAATTGTTTTTACCGACTAAAATTATTGTATAAAATACGCACTTACTTGAGCGAAGAGGTTAGGATTACAATCTGTGAGTCATTGATCTTGTCAAAGTTAAACTACTGCGACACTGTGTATGGTCCTTGTCTACTGTCCAGAACTGCAAAGCTTATCCAAAGAATCCAGAATGCATGTGCTCGCTTCTGTTTTAATATTCCACCAAGGTCGCATGTTACTCCTTTCCTAAATGCAGCAAACATGTTGAGGATGGAGGCGCGCAGGCGGCTGCACCTAGCAACAGTCATGTTCGGCCTGGTCAATACTTGCAGGCCGTCATATCTCTTTGACAAGTTGGTGTGGGCGTCTACCGGAGACCGATACGACCGGAAAGGGTTTGGATGTGTCCACTTTAATTAGTTCGTAAACGTGAACTGGTGATCAGGATGCAAGGAACTCAGCAAAACCTAATCACACTCCTTTAGTCGCCTTTTACGACACCCACAGGATGATATGGGATGGTACTATTCTCCTCTGCCGGCACCACACGGCCGAAATGCACTGAACGAATGCACAAAGTATGTTATCCATGTTGACATTTTGACAGATGCGAGTGTCATGTGGCCAAGTCTAAACAAAAAAAAACAATAAAACTACATGAACTCGGCCAGAAGACATTACAAAAGACGTACCAATCAACAGTCCAGCCAATCAGCGTGTTGCCATTCCAATAAAATAGTCCATTCTGTTCATATGATGCTGTTATCCGGGGGTATGAAAAGGGCAGCTTCTTGCACGGCCTGCTAGTACGAGAAGCTAAATATGTTTCAGGTGGCCTCTTCGTCGGCGCCCCCCTCGAATTCCAGCTTGACGTCACCGCCCAAGCCTTCAACGTCCACCTCGTTCTCTGTCGCGTTCAACATGTTCAACGTCACCTCGGCGTTGTTTCCTATAACCGACTGAGGGGTGTGCACACTCAGACGAGTGGTCGGCGGTGGTGTGGCTACCTGTTGGAGCGGCGGCGGCTCGAGGCTGGTCACCGTGCTGCTTACCTGCCTCACCGGTATACCTGCGTCTTCGAATGCCTTTTTCTTTAGCGTCGTTCGGATCTGTGACACAGTCCTATTTTTAATATGCTGACTGAGTTTACTCAGGTCCACGGCAAAGCGATGAACGCACGCCCGTAGCATCTCAATCTCTTCATCAGTCCATTTGCCTCCTGGTTGGGAGTCGCCCATCGGGTGCAATAACATCGTCATTTCAGACAATTTATTGAACGCAGTGCCGGCCTCGCGGAATATCTCTCCGACCTTTTCCGCTGAATTATTCATGTTAAATGTTGGAAACAACAAAACACCTTGCGAAATTATAAATAAACGCGTAAAATTCTCAACGAACTTCGAACGAAGACTTCATTCGAGCTATTTATCGTACTATTAAGTCATGGAATGCCCTTCCAGCTCATGTGTTTCCTTCCTTTTACAATCCTGGGTTCTTTAGGCGGGGCGTGAAATGGCATCTTAGTGGCCTTTAGGGTGAGGGCGACAAGCGCAATGGGTTTGTTCTATTGTGCCTGTCGACATAACTTTTGGACCTCACGACCGCTTACCCTCAGGTGGAGTGAAGTCATCCTGAAAGCTCTTCTTATAAAAAAAATATAGAATTCCAATTTTAAACACCCATTGAAAATAAGAAATCGTAATATGAGGACCTGGAGCGCATAACGAAATGGTGCAGGTCTAACTGTCTAGTCTTCAACCCCAAAAATCAAAACTACTATTACTTGGCACCAAAAAGAGTGTGCAAAAGCTGAGAAATGTCCCTCTAAATATTAAAATCAATGGCGAGGCTGTGGAGCAGGTGTGCTCTGCTAGGAATTTAGGATTAACCTTTGACAGAAGCTTGAATTTTGAAAGCCATATAGCCGAGTGTTCCCGTAATTGTTTTTACCGACTAAAATTATTGTATAAAATACGCACTAACTTGAGCGAAGAGGTTAGGATTACACTCTGTGAGTCATTGATCTTGTCAAAGTTAAACTACTGCGACACTGTGTATGGTCCTTGTCTACTGTCCAGAACTGCAAAGCTTATCCAAAGAATCCAGAATGCATGTGCTCGCTTCTGTTTTAATATTCCACCAAGGTCGCATGTTACTCCTTTCCTAAATGCAGCAAACATGTTGAGGATGGAGGCGCGCAGGCGGCTGCACCTAGCAACAGTCATGTTCGGCCTGGTCAATACTTGCAGGCCGTCATATCTCTTTGACAAGTTGGTGTGGGCGTCTACCGGAGACCGATACGACCGGAAAGGGTTTGGATGTGTCCACTTTAATTAGTTCGTAAACGTGAACTGGTGATCAGGATGCAAGGAACTCAGCAAAACCTAATCACACTCCTTTAGTCGCCTTTTACGACACCCACAGGATGATATGGGATGGTACTATTCTCCTCTGCCGGCACCACACGGCCGAAATGCACTGAACGAATGCACAAAGTATGTTATCCATGTTGACATTTTGACAGATGCGAGTGTCATGTGGCCAAGTCTAAACAAAAAAAAACAATAAAACTACATGAACTCGGCCAGAAGACATTACAAAAGACGTACCAATCAACAGTCCAGCCAATCAGCGTGTTGCCATTCCAATAAAATAGTCCATTCTGTTCATATGATGCTGTTATCCGGGGGTATGAAAAGGGCAGCTTCTTGCACGGCCTGCTAGTACGAGAAGCTAAATATGTTTCAGGTGGCCTCTTCGTCGGCGCCCCCCTCGAATTCCAGCTTGACGTCACCGCCCAAGCCTTCAACGTCCACCTCGTTCTCTGTCGCGTTCAACATGTTCAACGTCACCTCGGCGTTGTTTCCTATAACCGACTGAGGGGTGTGCACACTCAGACGAGTGGTCGGCGGTGGTGTGGCTACCTGTTGGAGCGGCGGCGGCTCGAGGCTGGTCACCGTGCTGCTTACCTGCCTCACCGGTATACCTGCGTCTTCGAATGCCTTTTTCTTTAGCGTCGTTCGGATCTGTGACACAGTCCTATTTTTAATATGCTGACTGAGTTTACTCAGGTCCACGGCAAAGCGATGAACGCACGCCCGTAGCATCTCAATCTCTTCATCAGTCCATTTGCCTCCTGGTTGGGAGTCGCCCATCGGGTGCAATAACATCGTCATTTCAGACAATTTATTGAACGCAGTGCCGGCCTCGCGGAATATCTCTCCGACCTTTTCCGCTGAATTATTCATGTTAAATGTTGGAAACAACAAAACACCTTGCGAAATTATAAATAAACGCGTAAAATTCTCAACGAACTTCGAACGAAGACTTCACTCGAGCTATTTATCGTACTATTAAGTCATGGAATGCCCTTCCAGCTCATGTGTTTCCTTCCTTTTACAATCCTGGGTTCTTTAGGCGGGGCGTGAAATGGCATCTTAGTGGCCTTTAGGGTGAGGGCGACAAGCGCAATGGGTTTGTTCTATTGTGCCTGTCGACCTAACTTTTGGACCTCACGACCGCTTACCCTCAGGTGGAGTGAAGTCATCCTGAAAGCTCTTCTTATAAAAAAAATATAGAATTCCAATTTTAAACACCCATTGAAAATAAGAAATCGTAATATGAGGACCTGGAGCGCATAACGAAATGGTGCAGGTCTAACTGTCTAGTCTTCAACCCCAAAAATCAAAACTACTATTACTTGGCACCAAAAAGAGTGTGCAAAAGCTGAGAAATGTCCCTCTAAATATTAAAATCAATGGCGAGGCTGTGGAGCAGGTGTGCTCTGCTAGGAATTTAGGATTAACCTTTGACAGAAGCTTGAATTTTGAAAGCCATATAGCCGAGTGTTCCCGTAATTGTTTTTACCGACTAAAATTATTGTATAAAATACGCACTTACTTGACCGAAGAGGTTAGGATTACACTCTGTGAGTCATTGATCTTGTCAAAGTTAAACTACTGCGACACTGTGTATGGTCCTTGTCTACTGTCCAGAACTGCAAAGCTTATCCAAAGAATCCAGAATGCATGTGCTCGCTTCTGTTTTAATATTCCACCAAGGTCGCATGTTACTCCTTTCCTAAATGCAGCAAACATGTTGAGGATGGAGGCGCGCAGGCGGCTGCACCTAGCAACAGTCATGTTCGGCCTGGTCAATACTTGCAGGCCGTCATATCTCTTTGACAAGTTGGTGTGGGCGTCTACCGGAGACCGATACGACCGGAAAGGGTTTGGATGTGTCCACTTTAATTAGTTCGTAAACGTGAACTGGTGATCAGGATGCAAGGAACTCAGCAAAACCTAATCACACTCCCTTAGTCGCCTTTTACGACACCCACAGGATGATATGGGATGGTACTATTCTCCTCTGCCGGCACCACACGGCCGAAATGCACTGAACGAATGCACAAAGTATGTTATCCATGTTGACATTTTGACAGATGCGAGTGTCATGTGGCCAAGTCTAAACAAAAAAAAAACAATAAAACTACATGAACTCGGCCAGAAGACATTACAAAAGACGTACCAATCAACAGTCCAGCCAATCAGCGTGTTGCCATTCCAATAAAATAGTCCATTCTGTTCATATGATGCTGTTATCCGGGGGTATGAAAAGGGCAGCTTCTTGCACGGCCTGCTAGTACGAGAAGCTAAATATGTTTCAGGTGGCCTCTTCGTCGGCGCCCCCCTCGAATTCCAGCTTGACGTCACCGCCCAAGCCTTCAACGTCCACCTCGTTCTCTGTCGCGTTCAACATGTTCAACGTCACCTCGGCGTTGTTTCCTATAACCGACTGAGGGGTGTGCACACTCAGACGAGTGGTCGGCGGTGGTGTGGCTACCTGTTGGAGCGGCGGCGGCTCGAGGCTGGTCACCGTGCTGCTTACCTGCCTCACCGGTATACCTGCGTCTTCGAATGCCTTTTTCTTTAGCGTCGTTCGGATCTGTGACACAGTCCTATTTTTAATATGCTGACTGAGTTTACTCAGGTCCACGGCAAAGCGATGAACGCACGCCCGTAGCATCTCAATCTCTTCATCAGTCCATTTGCCTCCTGGTTGGGAGTCGCCCATCGGGTGCAATAACATCGTCATTTCAGACAATTTATTGAACGCAGTGCCGGCCTCGCGGAATATCTCTCCGACCTTTTCCGCTGAATTATTCATGTTAAATGTTGGAAACAACAAAACACCTTGCGAAATTATAAATAAACGCGTAAAATTCTCAACGAACTTCGAACGAAGACTTCACTCGTACTATTTATCGTACTATTAAGTCATGGAATGCCCTTCCAGCTCATGTGTTTCCTTCCTTTTACAATCCTGGGTTCTTTAGGCGGGGCGTGAAATGGCATCTTAGTGGCCTTTAGGGTGAGGGCGACAAGCGCAATGGGTTTGTTCTATTGTGCCTGTCGACCTAACTTTTGGACCTCACGACCGCTTACCCTCAGGTGGAGTGAAGTCATCCTGAAAGCTCTTCTTATAAAAAAAATATAGAATTCCAATTTTAAACACCCATTGAAAATAAGAAATCGTAATATGAGGACCTGGAGCGCATAACGAAATGGTGCAGGTCTAACTGTCTAGTCTTCAACCCCAAAAATCAAAACTACTATTACTTGGCACCAAAAAGAGTGTGCAAAAGCTGAGAAATGTCCCTCTAAATATTAAAATCAATGGCGAGGCTGTGGAGCAGGTGTGCTCTGCTAGGAATTTAGGATTAACCTTTGACAGAAGCTTGAATTTTGAAAGCCATATAGCCGAGTGTTCCCGTAATTGTTTTTACCGACTAAAATTATTGTATTAAATACGCACTTACTTGAGCGAAGAGGTTAGGATTACACTCTGTGAGTCATTGATCTTGTCAAAGTTAAACTACTGCGACACTGTGTATGGTCCTTGTCTACTGTCCAGAACTGCAAAGCTTATCCAAAGAATCCAGAATGCATGTGCTCGCTTCTGTTTTAATATTCCACCAAGGTCGCATGTTACTCCTTTCCTAAATGCAGCAAACATGTTGAGGATGGAGGCGCGCAGGCGGCTGCACCTAGCAACAGTCATGTTCGGCCTGGTCAATACTTGCAGGCCGTCATATCTCTTTGACAAGTTGGTGTGGGCGTCTGGTCTCGGCAGGTACCCCCAAAGGTCATGTACCCCCATCTTCACAACAGCCTAACATCGAACGGCAGCATTTCGAGGATCCTTTCGGTTCGCAGCCTCGAAGTGTTGGAACGACCTTCCTCCGCCGCTGCGTAACCTGGAAATGTTGCAGTCTTTCAGATCAAAGGCAAAAATTCACTTGTTAGCGAACCAAAAATCAGATTCATGTACACACTAACCTACCTTTCCTTCCTCACCCTAAAAAGCTGCACAATTATCATAGGGATCCTTCTCTTCTCAACTCATACTGCTTTAAACTCACTGGCTCACAATAGGTACATAATAAATAAATTCAGGTGGCATATATTATTATTAATCACACTTATTGTTTTTGTTCATTCTTAGTCGTATTCATAATTATTATCAACCGGATACAACCTATATTATACCCAAGGCGACTGTGGCATTGGCAAATTGTTTAGTATAGTCTCGCTCCGATTGGTGCCACTGAAAATCAGCGTCCTAGTGCTTATGTGCTAAGACACATGCTGAGTGGCACCATTTTGGCTGCTAGCACAATAGACAACTTCCATAGAATATGTAGTGTTCAGTTTTATCTGAGTTAATAAATAATGTTAATTTATGTTCGTAAACAAACAGGACATTTCTCATGTTTTTGACAGCTGATGACAAGCTACTTCTTTTTTTTTTTTTTTTAATAAGATTTTAACGGCCTGGGATCTCTCCATACAGCCAACAACCTACTTCTTTTTGCTTGTCAAAAGCTGTCAATAATGTTATTTTAACGTTTGTTGCAATTTCGGTGTCTGTTTGTTTCTTTTTTTCTTTCTTCCATTTTTATTTGTTTATTATTTTTTTTCGTTATTGTGTTTGTGTCGTAATGTGTGTGCACCAAATAAATGGATTTTCTTTCTTTCTTTCTAATAAATCTCTTATTTGACTCTTACGACACCCACAGGAAAAGATGGGCTGATGATATGTATTCTTTTCCGATTCGACGATTCGTCCCGTCCCGTCACTCACTCTATCATTCACGCTATTCCATTCATGAATCCTATATAACAACATCAAAGTCACATAATCTATGAACAATTCTAATCATCATCATCAGCC
The DNA here is from genome assembly GCA_031163375.1 of Conogethes punctiferalis. Classification (NCBI taxonomy): domain Eukaryota; kingdom Metazoa; phylum Arthropoda; class Insecta; order Lepidoptera; family Crambidae; genus Conogethes; species Conogethes punctiferalis. The sequence goes on from CM062086.1 coordinate 2,462,133, forward strand.
TTTTGCAGTCCACTGCTGGACATACGCATAAACAATTTTAATCAAGTGTTTACGCATCTACCAGCGTAATTTGAGGCTGGTTTGTGAATTAATAAAACTTGATTTTTGCTTGAAGATGATATTTTTTTATTTGATAATTATTGAGTTGACATATTGACATAGCTATTTTTTTCTTTACATTTTTTTTGGTATCTGATAAAAAGTTTACGAACTACAGAGGTTGTAGGTACTTTCCAATTAAAAATACTTTATATTAAAACTAAACAGAAGCTTCAAAATTCCCAACCTGTCTTATGCTTACAAACAAAATAATAAAGGGTCTTCATTAAATTTTAATTGTTTCTTGTTGTTTCAGGTAAGTCCGATCTTCGAAGAGAGTGAAGCACGAAAATAGCAGGTCATTACCAAACAAGATTTTGTTTAATGGCGAATGTAAACCGGTGAATCCTTTGTGGATTCTTGTCGAATTTTTCGTTAACGTAACGCTAGCAACTCCTAACGACTTAAGCGTAGAACGTGAATTGAGTAAATTAATTGCGAAAAAATTATAAAACTCATCTGTTTTTCCATATTGTAATCTATGTACGTTTTTTAACCTCCAGGGTGAGGGCGACAGGCGCATTCGATTGGTTCTATTATGCCTGTCGACCTAACTTTTGGGCCTCACGACCGCTTACCAGCGGAGTGACGTCATCCTGAATGTTCTTCTTATAAATAAAAACCTTATAAGAAGATCATCCAGAATATTCAGCATTCTTTTAGCTTAAAAGTTAATTATTTATATCTGCAATACTGAAATTGTGTTTATCACTCTATTTTATTATTATAATTTATTTTAATTATAATTATCTTGCAAGAGGTAATAAAAAAAAGATAAAAATAAGATGTTCTGGTACTCTACTGAAGATACCATTTTATTGATAAGATTTCATCGTGAAGGGTAACAGTATTTAACAGGTTATCTTTCCTGTGTATCTCATTTGACACATAACAATGTGTCAATGGACACATATTTTTCCTTTTTTCATTTAAACAAAAAATAACAAAGATACAAGGTATCAAAATGTATAAGTGGGGGTCATTGACGTCACTTAGTGGCGAAAAATCTTCCACTCTTTGACGTTACGCGTAATGTTAACGGGCTATATCTTCGTCATTTTTGGTCTAATTTACAAATTAAAAAATACGTGTCTTTTAGTTTTGAACAATCTAGAAGACGGACTAATTACATTTTTTACGGCAACAGGCCCATTGATATACCTAGTATCGTGTCTGGACGGTAGATAGAAGAACGGTTAAAGATTTGGTCGTTTATCACTACATCGTATAATACAAAGTCGCATTTCGTGTTTGTCCCTCCATATGTATGCATAGATCTTTAAAACTACGCAACGGATTTTGTTGCGGTTTTTTTATTTTATTTATGTATTTATTTAATAGAAAGAGTGACTCAAGAAGATTATAATATAATACCGAAGCGAAGGCGGTTTCGTTATAGAAGAATCTCTACAACCAAAATAAGCATAGGTATATGCCATTATTTAAAAGTATAGGTACATTATTTTCCAGCGGCATTTTTTCACCAACAAAAAACCGAATATATGTGCCTGATAAACGCGTGGTATCACAAAGCCGGAATTTGCACCGGCCAATAAAATATTTCGCAGATTAAAAATATACCAAAAGCTCCGCCTGTAAGTAAGTAATCAGCGTTTGCTTGTGGTCGGCTTTTTATATTTCGGGTAAATTCGAGAGGAATTATCTGTGTTTATTTATGTATTGGAATATTCAACATAGGGGATGTATGGGAGCGATGCATCATTTTTTGGCTCCAGGCCTACCCGTGGTGGATCCTGCTGAATAACAGACCAGGCTCTGGGAACCGACTGATGGCGGTACAGCCATCACGATTGAAGGCATACTTAAATACCACAGGCCGATGACAGGCAGCAGCATCACCGAAGCGAGAAGGTACGCCCTGCGACCGCCACCCCGCCTGCCCAGCGTGGCGATTATGGGTACATCCTCCAGATGCTTGCCTAAAGTGTCGAACAATTGAAGAGGCCTATGTCCAGCAGTGGACTGCGATAGGCTGATGATGATGATATTCACCAACGTTGTACTTCTACATGAACAATGCATATTAAACAACAATACGAGCTAAATTGGTTAAACATTTTCTTTCTGAATTGAAATTTCTACTTTCATAGTACGTACGGCCAAACTATGCAACTCGTTGCCAGGCTCCTTGTTCCCCAAGACGTACAATCTTCCGATGTTCAAGGCGAGAGTGAACCGGTTTTTGATGGGTGAGCGCGCTCCATCGTAGACTGTGATATCGCTTACTATCAGGTGAATTGCAGTCAAGCGCAAAGCCACATTATATATGAAAAAGAAAAGTTTGCGCGATAGACACTTCCAAAGTAATAAAACGTGATGTTTATTATTTACTAGCTGTGCCGGCGGAGTCGCACGCTCGGATATCGGGTTTCAAAATAACGGACTTCCATAAAATGGTACTTAAATTTTAAGTTAGACTTCTAGCGATACATTAGTGAAAACAGCATGTAATTCCATGCAGTAGTTTTCGCGTAATGCGCGATCAAACATACAGATCAAATTTCTCCCGTTTTCCCAACACTTGCCATCACTGCTCTTTTCCTATTATTTGTAGCTTGATGAAAAGTATACTATAACCTGCCCAGGAGTATGCAGAATAATCGTGCCAAGTTTCATTAAAATCCGTCCAGTAGTTTTTTTTTCAATAACGAACATACAGACAGACAGACAAAAATTTTACTGATTGCATTTTTGGCATCAGTATCGATCACTAATCAATCATCCCCTGATAATTTTTTTGTAAACATAGTTAATGTACAGAATTGACCTTTCTACAGATTTATTATAAGTAGATATATAGATAGAAGATAGATATAATAAAAAAAAAATAAAATAAAAAGTACTTTATTTCCAAAAAATCCATACAATTATTAGTTGACGGGGCCTCCCGGTAAGTAGTCGGTAGACACTTGTGATGGGAGTGCCTCGCTCTATCCACAGGTTTGTTTTTAGGACTACGTACTAAAGTATATGCAGCTAAGTACTTAAAGTAATTTATGTATTAACAATTTTAGTTTATTTTGAAGAGTACAGTTTGTATTTATTTATAAATTTAAAATTTTATAACAGTGCCCAGTTATGAATGTGTGTGTGTGTGTATGTAGATTTATACAAACAAAACGATACATTGTAGTCCACAGTAGATTAGTTATTAGCTACTAGGTGGCACGAGTAGCCTGCCGTAAGCAGCCGGTAGTAAATCAATAGTTATCAACGCGCGGTATGCAAATGACGGGGTTTATCGCCTGCACCAATGCTATGCACCATATTTGCAGCTAAGGATATGCAAGTATAGATATGTTAAATGATAGTAAAAGGACTTAAAATCATTACTTCCTTCCTTTTGACCGTATCCAGCGAAGAACAGCTCGAATCATTGATGGCCGAGAACTATTAAAGAAACTAGATCCTTTATCTTTGCGCTGGGATGTTGCGTCTTTGTGCGTTTTCTACCGTATATATCACGGTGAGTGTTCGGAAGAATTGTTTGATCTGGTACCGGCTGCTGTTTTTCATCATCATGCGAGAGGCCCAAAATCGATCAAGGGGGCGAACATTAGGAGAGGCCTATGTACAGCAGTGGACTGACACGGGCTGATGATGATGATGACATCTTGACCAATTCTAGATTTCATCCTTATCATCTTAATAGTTATGGAGGTCTTCCGCGGTGCGTTTTGCGCGCAGTTTTCTGCCTCGCGCAACTGATCTTTGAAATCAGCTTCCGGCTGCAATTTTCCCGAGTGGATATGACTTAGGGACCTTCAAAAAGCAAGCCTATAGATTTTTCAAGGGCCGGCAACGCACCTGTGACTCCGCTGGTGTTGCGGTTTCTATGGGCTGAAGTGATCATTTACCATCAGGTGACTTTCAGGCGCGATTGCCCCCTCTATCATAAAAAAAAATAAAGAGGAAATATTTGATTGTTTGTTTGAATTGAATAGGCTCTGAAATATACTGGACCAATTTGAACCGATCCGACCGATCGGAAAGCTCCTCCTCCAATGAACCTCCTATGTCCTCCTATTTCCAATGAACCTAGGCTATATTATATTTTTTTAAAATTTTGGAATCCATTATCTGAAATACCCTATGCAAGGCCGAGTCGCTCTCGATAGTACCAAATTACTTAGTACGGCACAATAATAGCTAAGTTCCAATGCAAATGGCAATAATTTCATGTGCTTGTTCCGTCGTAAGCAGCCATAGATAAATCAATAATTATGCTCCGAGCAGCGACTATGCAAATGCGAGGATTTATAGGAAAATGCTGCATCGGGCTGGTTGTAGTCTACTCTAAAGCATGTAAGTTCTCATGTAGTGTACTTTTTGAGATAGTGTTTATACCGATAACTACCTTTACTCATTTCAACCGACTTCAAAAAAAGGAGGAGGTTCACAATAGGCTATTATGGTTAAAAATTGTAATTAGTCTGTCTTTTAGCTTATTCAAAAATAAAAGACACGTATTTTTCCTTTTTTCATTCAAATAAACAATAGCAAAGATACAAGGCATCAAAAGTTAGGAGTGGGAGTCTTTGACGTCACTCGCTCCCGTAAAAATGCCTCACCGAGTGACGTCACGCATAATTTCAACGGGCTATGACTTTGTAATTTTTAGTTTAATTTACAAATAAAAAAATACGTGTCTTTTATTTTTGAATAAGCTATAAGACGGACTAATTACAATTTTTAGCCATAATAGCCTATTCGATTGAATATTTTTTAGCATTAGAAATTGTGTAAAGAAAGATGCAGGGGTAATAAACTTTTTCATACAAGCAAAACAAATATAAACGTGATCTTACTGATCTTGACTGTAAAACAAATAAACGTATAAGTGTCAAACTAATAAACGTACCGTGTCGTGTTTGAATTTTCTGTTTTCATAAATATTTTACGATAATATTTCCGCTTGCTAGGTATATTGGTTTGGTATAGTATTGGTATATAAAATCCACATTTTCATCTTATGCTAAAATACGAAACAAGTCAGTAGATAAGTGGAATCATGCCAGGGTAGCTGGCCTGGTTACAAGTTTGACATATTTTGATGCCTTTTAAGGACGATATTACAATGTTTTAACGTATATTTATATTACTATTTCAATATTTTAAAAATAGTGCTTCTCGCTCCAACGAAATCCCATAGGCTACCCCCATAAGTCCTACCTAAGAAACACTTTTATGGTGTACGGGTAAAACTTTTTCAATTTAAGTTCGCAGCAGTACTATGTAGCCTCACTTGTTATTACACACGTGGTGACATCTATGTCAGCTAGCTACCAGACTAATACATGATTTCCTGTACATACGAACAGATGGCGTAAAAGATGCAGGCTCTTCGAATTATATATTTATTCTTTAATGCACAATAAAAAATAGGGTACAACGGCGAACTTAATGTCGCGTAGGCATATTATATGACTTATACGAGTAAATAAAGTTCGTTCACCAGCCCTATTCCGAACACAACGAATGCATTATGCTTTATCCGTCTTAACTAATCGTTGTTTGACGCTTGGTTTGTTTGAAAACTCATAAATCTTTATAACTTTAATTTGTCGTACCTGTGTAAAAAAAGGTTTATTGCCACTGCTTTTTTGTTCATACAATTTCTAATAAAAAAAAACAAGAAAAAATTAAATCGATTTTTTTTAAAAACTAAAGAACGATTTTGGCAAAAACCAATAAACTTAATGCAAAGATTTGCTTCGGCCGGTGTAAAGTTTTCTCATCAAGCCGGCGGCCTGGCCGGCCTCAGCAGGCCGCAGCCCCACCGCCCTGGATACGCTCATTAAGCGGCGGTAATTAGAGGCAGCTTCATTACGGCCCACGAGGCCCAGTGATGGGACGTTATCGATTCGAATGGACCTTATAAAGTCGGTGACTCGCAGCTGTGCTAGCGACCAGAGAAATATATAACGGGTCCATGAAAAAGCGCAAAGCCTGCAAGCTACCGCTTCCAGACAATCTTTTGGTTAATAGGTATGATAAGAGCTAATATCGTCGCTATAACCGACCTAATAAACCAGTTGTCAACATAAAATATTAGTTTGATGCTTGGTTTGTTTGACAACTCCAAATCTTTATAATTTTAATTTGTTGTACCTACCTGTGTAAAAAAAGGTTTATTACTACTGGTTCTTTGTTACACTAATGCTCAAAAAACGAGTAATAAAATAAATTCGTTTGAGAGCCAAAGAACAATTGGCAAAAGCCAATTTAAGGCAAATATTAAGTAACTTTGAAGCCTTTTGTTGCTTGGCAGGATACACCACGGGCAGGTAAAGTGACTTAGAGCGAAAAGATGATAAGTAACCTGTCATCTGCTCCGGTTTTCTCTGAGAAATCCAGACCTAAACTACACCAAAGCTTTCCTTCTTGCTACACAAAGCTAGCTTCTTCTAGCTACGTTACTTCAAGCATAGATCACTCGGCTTCCCAAGCTGAAGTTGTAAAGTTGTAATTAAAGATCGGAGATACATTGCTTACTAGCGGGACTTACATTGTGACCCAGCGGTTGTTAAATTGACCAAGTAATTACAGACAACTTAATTACTGTGATGCAGGCTGCACTAGGGAAGAGACATACCTACAGTAGAGCCGTATGTCGATCTCATTAGCTACAGCTACAGTAGTATGTTCCGAGTATGATACTCGTCATCAGCCTATCGCAGTCCACAGCTGGACATAGGCCTCTGCAGTAGTTCGCCACTTTGGGCAAACACCTGGAGAATTTACTGGGCGTAGTAGCAGGGCGTAGCTTCTCGCTCTGATGACGCTGCTGCCCGTCATCGGCCTGTGGTATTTAGTTACACCTTCAATCGTGATGGCTATACCGCCACCAGTCGATTGCCAGAACCTCGTTTGTTATTCAGCAGGTTGAACCACGGGCAGGTGAGGGTGGCTTGGAGCGAAAAGATGACGGGCCGCTCTCTTACATCCCTATGTGTATGACATTATTAGTTATCTATTATTTATCTTAAAATTGACGAAAGATGCGATTAAATTAACGACAGGCTCGGTGGCTCATTTGGTAGTGACCTCTGCCCTCTGAGCCAAGGGTCGTGGGTTCGATTCCCGCACAGTACAAACATTTGTGTTCATGAACATATCTGTTTGTATTGGTCTGGGTGTTTTCTATGTATAATATGTATTTATTTACAAAAAAAAAGGATCTAAGTAAGTTTATCAGTTGTCTAGTACCCATAGTACAAGCTTCGGCTTAGTTTGGGGCTGGGTGGCGCTGTGTGGCCCAGCGTGGCATGTTGGGTTATTTATTATTTATTATTATTATTAATTCTATAATTTTTGATTAGTAACTTGCATCCAAAATTTTCGTATCGGAGCTCTTACTCAAATCATGATCTAGACCCAAACAAAAAGATAATAATACTTATTAAGAAGCGATTACAGATGTAAAACCGTCTAAATTGTATTACAGATGTCTATTATACCTAGTTTTAAGTCAACTTTGTGGTGTGCAAGAGTATCTCTCTATTTATCTAAAAATCATCTCGTTTACAGTAAATAGTCTATTGTTATTATTACTTCTAATAGTCTTATAGTGTATAGTGTTCTCTCTCTCAATTGACCTAGTGTAATGTGTCGATAAAATAAACATCGACAATTTCTTCGCCACGACACCCGCACATCACTAGTTTCTGTCACAAATGGAATCTATGTCAGGTGGCAACGTTTGTGCGGTGATTTCATCCGACTGCGGACATCAGTTGCGGAGGCACTTGCGACCTAAATACTCCGCAGATTTTACGGGAAGAAGAAAAATAAGTGAACAGCAAACGGCAAACGTTGATTTACCATAACTTAATACCATACTTTAAGAGAGGTAGGGCATAGCGAATCTTCGCTCGAATTGAGCTGCCCGTCCGGGGAAGGACCTCCACTCTATAAAATACCGCAGCCAAATGACCTTCGGGTCGTGTTTCTGCTGGTGAGTAGGGTGTCCGGAGCTCATGGGTGGTTAGGGTTGGGCCGGCATGGCAGTGGCAACTGACAGGTAATTGACCAGTTACTTGCCAGTTGTCACAGCGACTTGGGCCTCTCTTTCGCTTTCCATCAGGCGTAGGGAAGCCATTATGTCGAGCCACTATAAAAAAAAACTTCCCTGTTATACACAGTACAGTAGGCACATAAAGCATATCCCACTTCGTCAACTATTCTTTCTTTTGCGGCACAGAACACAAATCACCGCCTCATTTCTTCCTGTGGGTGTCGGTAAGAGTCGACGAAAATTTCATGATATTTTTTTTAAAGATAATTTCATGAAATTTTCCTAGCTTCTTAGCCGTTCAGTGTACAGTGGTCGCCAGTCAGGCGGGTAAACCTCCCTTTACCACCCTGACTGATACATCTTTAAAGTGACTTCGACGAAGTTTTGGAATCAGTTGGTGTATGGCCACAATAATCGCCGAGTACCTACATTGGTTACTAGCCAGACCGGTAAACCCCATTGGGAAGCTGAAACATCAAAGACGTCGAATTAGTCTACCGTTGAGACAACCACGTGAAGAAATGGGGCTGTTATTTGTATTATTTTCCGTCACCTCACGGAAGTCGTTTCTACTGTTACTTTCTCTCCTAGAAGGGGAGGGCATACTTACTGAACCCCTCTGGTATCATCATCATCATCATCAGCCTATTGCAGTCCACTGCTGGACATAGGCCTCTCCAGTTGTTCGCCACTTAGGGCAAACATCTGGAGGATATACCCATAATCGCCACGCTGGGCAGGCGGGTTGACGATCGCAGGGCGTAGCTTCTCGCACCGATGACGCTGCTGCCCGTCATTAATTAAAGGCTTAGCTAAATACCTTTGGTATGGTACATACATTTTGCGGTGTCTATGGGCTGACTCTAAGTTACCCTTATCAGGTGTATTCGTTTTTTTTATCACATAAAAAAAAACATACGGTCGAATCTTCCTCCTTTTTGAAGTCGGCTAAAAATACAAAGCATCGAGACTTCTATAATATATTCTATATAGTAATAAATAAAAAGTAAAGCTGTAACGGGTGAGACGTTCGGGGGGACTTCTTCGCTGACGTTGCCGCCAAGAAAACTCGTGCGTGTGCGTGAGGTATGAAGAAAGACGTTTATTCGACGTGACGTGATACAAAGTTGGGTGACTCAGCAACGCGTCTTACTCAACGTAAAAGCGCGGGCTAAGTGCGGATACAATCAACGATGGAAATGGGAGGCGTTAGACTTAGGATATCCAAGACCGGTCTAAAAAACACTTAAGAGCCGACTCAGCAGTGTTACCAACCCTACTGTTTTAACAGTAGATTTGCTGTTTTCACTTTGATGACCATGTTTTCTGTTTCATTCTTATTTTCTACTGTTTTCGCATTCAGCGCCACCTAATACACTAATAAGCAAACATTTTTTGATAACCACTACGCAATAAAACGCAATGACAAACCACTACGTAATAAAACGCAATGACATAGATGGCAGTATCTTCTTCATATTTTTATGAACGGGGAAATCCCCATTTATGAATAACAGCCAGGGCTTGGAATACCGGTAAAAATTAGGTAACGTTACTTTTGCCTCGCCGAGGTATCGATACTTTTTTGAGTAGCGATACCTAAAGTAGCGGTAATTTTTAACGTTATAAATTACCGCTACCTTCAGGATAAGGCAATAGAAAATGAAACTGAAAAATAATTTTAGTACTTTGATTTTTGTTTTTTGTTGTTGTGGTTATAAATATATCATTGAATGTGAGTTCTAGTAACTAAGAAAATTGTTTATTATTTAATTATATGAGCAAAATTATGAAATCTGCCTTTTTTTCTTTACCTACTGTTTTTTTTAGGCGAGTTATTGTTTTTAAGTCTTTTGTGGTTGGCAACACTGCGACTCAGAGTAATCCTGTAGATATACTTGTAGGAAAGGAACAGATATAACTTGAAAGATTGAAAGACAAATAATCACTTGTTCAGGTCCAAGTCTTATATAATCGGAGAACAATAATGTCGGCGCGATCTAAGTGACATACGACACCATCTAGCGACGAGTATCTGAACTAATCTTGAAATTAACAAAATTATATCTGGGGTGGTCATCATTCGAAGAATCACAACGATTGCACGATGTAACATACACGCAGAGCCATCTATCGGTGCGCGGCGACACTACATGAGTGCCACTCGGTCTTTGCTTGTATACTTATAATGTCATCTATGGAGTAGTAGCGGTATTAAATAACAAACAATATTATGGTTTGTTACAAAGCTTATTCATGATCAAATTGAAATTAAATTCAAGTATAACGGCTAGAATAAAAAGAAAATACAATTTAATAAGATACCTAAATTGCCTGACAACTATGTCAATAGAGAGATCATTTTGTAGCATTAATTATTTATCTTTGTTAGCATTGATTTTAAGACTTGATGTTTAGAATCAGATTATGTTCGTATATAAATAATTTAATTTGGGCCTCATGACTGATGCATGATCTGTCATGTCTACTAATATTATTTTTTTTAATTAGCCTGTACTGTCCCACTGCTGGGCAAAGGCCTCCCCCAATTACTAATATTATGAAAGTAAAAAAAATTTTACTTGACTGGCTCGATGGCTCATTTGGTAGTAACCTCTCCAAGGGTCGTGGGTTCGATTCCCGCACAGTACAAACATTTGTGTGCATGAACATATCTGTTTGTATTGGTCTGGGTTAGGTTAGGTATATGTATTTATTTATTTTGATTTGGCTTTCTTCTGAAGGTCATAAGAAATACATTTAAAAAATCGTTCACACCATCCACCTGGTCTTAAATGAAGATATTCTCTTGTATTTTTGGGGACACAGAACACCCAGCTGTGATACAATTTAGAAAAGTTCATTTATTAAATTGACCGCGCTTTTAAAGTCATAAGACCGAATGCCCTTTTAAAATCCGATCCTATCGATATCACATGTATGTTTAACCCCAGTGGTAATCAAAGCCACCACTCTTCAAAGCAGTTTAGCTGCCTTGACTAGGAACACAGGCATAACGAAAGCTAACCTCCGAAGCGAATCTTTTGACAACGGGGAATCAAGATAGATTGGACTAACAAAAAGTAATTACTCTCTTAAGGGATAGAAATACATTTTCTTTTTACAGCTTTGCAAGTAATAAAAGGTAATATGGTTTAGATGAAAAGGAAAGTCTAGAACAATGCTACTAACCCTATGCTTTTGATTTATGGCGCCATTATTCAAGCTCGGGAAATTTCTTAGAACTAAGTTACAAGACTGGTGAATGGGCGTCTGGCGGAAAATATCCCTTAAAATAGATGGGATGATATTTCATTTCGAGAAGTTGACGCTGTCGAAGCTTCGTCTTATAATTGAGAACAGAAATCATTCACGGAATCAATTTACCAATAGGTATTACGTTCTTTTGATGCATCACCCAGTCATAGAAACATTGGTTTACTGGCTACTTTCGTATGAAAAATACCCGAGATATAACAGTTTCAAAATCACAAGAGCTCACCCAAAATCGTGCATGAACATGCACGCACGCTTTTCCACTTTGATCAACTAAACTGACCAACTGAAACGGAACTTCCAAATCATCATCATTTATTTATTGCAGGCATAAAAAACCCATATAACAAAGTATAATATAAAACAATTGATAATAATTAAAAATAATAATAACAATAATGCAACACAATGCGGGTGTCCATGGGCGGTGTCGACTGCTTACCATCAGGCATCACACTTGGTGCAAAATCCGTCATTATATTTCACCCTTATTGCATTCAGTGTTTTCTTCCAGTACGCAGTCCATAGTTAACAGGTGTACAAGTTCTGCGAGAAAGTTTTAAATATCTATGAAAGTATCTAACGGCCGTATTCACAAAAGTTACTATGCGACGCGCGGACGCACAGTGCCCAAAATCCTATACGTATTTGGGTACTGTGCGTTCCCGCGACGCATAGTAACGTTTGTGAATACGGCCGTAAGAATGTTTTTGACTAGATGGCGCTATATGCATCAAGCTATGTTCACGCAAAACGCATTACATGTCTTGGGTTATTTATCTAAATGTATACTTTGCGGGGTTCGAACCCGCTACCATTGTGTGAGAGGCAGCTTTCATAACCAAACGGGTCGTCAATATTTTTAACTTATAAACTGACAGCCAAAACATCAGTGCACAGGATCGCACAAACGTTTGCTCAGCGGCACAGTACCGCCCACGGGGATTGTGAGGGCCTGACATAATATTGCTTTTGCTCCTCGCTTCGCTGAACTTAGCCAATGTTCAGCATTCAAATTAGTCACAGGTCTCTGAACAAAGGTCTCTAATAAATGGATCTCGATGGAAAAGTATGAAGTAACCTATTCATTTGTTCGGGGAAACGATGAGAAGAATAGGCTTGGTCACACGTTGATAGAAAATGTTTTATTTTGTAGAGTCGTAACTTATACTTACAATGATTTTAAATATGTCATCATCATCATCATCATCAGCTTATTACAGTCCCATAATCCATACCCATAATCGCCACGCTGGGCAGGCGGGTTGGCGATCGCAGGGCGTAGCTTCTCGCTCCGGTGACGCTGCTGCTCGTCATCGGTCTGTGGGATTTTGCTACGCCTTCAATTGTGATGGCTATACCGCCACCAGTCGGTTGCCAGCGCCTCGTTTGTTATTCGGCAGCATGCACCACGGGCAGGTGAGGTTGGCTAGGAGCGAAAAGATGATAGGCCGCTCCCTTACATTTAAATATGTATTGTGGGTTATATCAATGGTATTAACCAATTCTATTATGTATTACATAACGGAATTTATATGACAATCCTGTATGAGTGTAGATAGGCCTTATTCGTCCTAGCGTTTTCCCGGTCTAGTGCCAAGATTTCTTGCTTAAACGGACAGCAAGCAGCGTTTACCTGAGTTGATACAAATAAAACCTACTGCGGTAACCAAACCGCCTGCAAAGCGATGACTGATGACTATGGCAAACGAAAATGTTCATTGAGTCTCAGGCTATAGACAGGCTGATGATAAAGAAGGTTATGATGATCTTTAAATCCACTGGGAGCTTATTTTGAAAAGTTCAAAACACTACTTTATTCGTTAAAGCTTAACTTTGTAGTCGGCTTACCGACGCCTTCTGCTGCATCTAATTTAGCTTAAAAACTTAAATAAGCTTAACATGCACAAACTTCTGCATCATAATTTTAATCATACCATTTTTATTACTTTTGATATATTGCTAATTTGGATCTAGTTGCTTAATGTATATGTCACCGGAAAATAGCAAGAATCATAAGTTGATCAATTTCCTAGGTAGTTGATTAACTTTCGGAAAATAATAAACGGTATTTGACATGTATTATCTAACGTATGTATTTTAGTAAATTGATCATTTTACGGGGTCTTGCCGTAAAATCATCCGACGAAGGCGAGGTGAACGTTGATTGGTTCAATGGCTCACGTGGCGTTATCCCGGCAACCAATCAGGGAACAGTGTATTAAGTTACGGGTAATAGTGCACCGTTAAATAATACATTGAGCAACGATTGGCCCATTTGAGGACGATTTTACTTGTGTCAAAATCGTAAATTATTAAATGACTGTCAGGCTACCGTAAATTGATCAACTAACTGAAATCCATTGCGTTAAATAATACATTTCAACTACCGTTTGTTATTTTCCGAACGTTAATCAACTACCTAGGAAATTGATCAACTTACGATTCTTGCTATTTTCCGGTGACATATATTTTGCCAACATAACCGAAGTTAAGCTAATCGCGTTTGTGGTAAGTAAGAATAGGAGTTGCCAAACCTTTTGGTATCGTAACCGTAGTGCAGGACGCCTTCACTCCAGGTGGAGTGACGGTTTAAGCAAGATGGTTGGCAAGACCTGGATGTGAGAATGCCGGGATCGAGCAAAGGGGTAAACAGTCGAAGAAGCCTATGTCTATGCCCAGCAGAAAACTGGTAGCTGATTATGATAATGAAGCCTTTTAGTGCGCGAAGGCATATTAGGTAACACATTCATCATCTTAGCCTTTTTCCCGATTGTCTCAGGGTCGGCTTCCCAAACTGAGAGATTTGACGAGGGCTAAGCTTTTACACAGAGCGACTGCCATCAGACCTCCGCAACACTTAGGGTAAGCTATACCCATTCCCAGTTAGGCGTCAGAGTTATCATCATCTCTGATATGATGTAACGACTGCTATCTGAGTTGGTAAAGATAGCACTCGGGACCAACAGCTTAACGTGTCTTGCGAAGCACGGAGGAAATCTTTGTCAAATTTTGGTCACCCATCATCGGATTGACCGCGCCAATAGTTGCACAACGTTGCAATCATTGTTAAGCGTATAAGACCGCGGCGCCACCGAGCTCCTCAATATTAGGTAACACTTTATTCATGCTAAAGCCCTTTGGGAACTCATAAATTATTTCACCTTATTAAAAATAACCCGAATCCACGTTCCTGCAACTTATCTATAGAATTAGGTACCTATACATAGTAGAATTTAGTGGACCCAAATCGTACCTCCCCTAAAATAACATTAGCTTTTCACTTACCTTCACGCCCATGGTAATGCAGGGTGAACAAAATAGTTAATGTTGACCCATTAGTTTCCAGACCCTTTTTCCTAAAGGTGACCCTTTTAAAGTGGTGTGGTGAATTTTTAAATTTCCATACGTGCATTCCAGATGAAAGACTGATGGCTGCCGGAACTGAGTAACAGCACTATACCTTTTCCACTTTTATGTTACACTAGCGGTCTGTCTCGGCTACTGAGAAAATTATTTGATGGATGGATTTAATGGACGCCAGATGGGTATATAATCCTCTACGTTCATCTGCAGGCTAGAGAACTACTCAAAGCATAGAGATTGTCTAAAGTAAAATGACGCGCCCAACTACTTCATTATTTTATTTAGTTTATTTCATTATTCTACATATCCCAGAATTGTGCTATTCTATACGAATTGAGCCGCCCGTCCGGGGAAGGACCTCCACCCTATAAAATACCGCAGTCAAATGACCTCTGCGTCGTGTTTCTGCCGGTGAGTAGGGTTTCCGGAACTCGCGGGGGGTTAGGGTTGGGCCGGCATGGCGGTGGCAACTGACAGGTAACTGACCAGTTACTTGCCCGTTGTCACAGCGACTTGGGCTTCTCTTTCGCTTTCGATCAGGCGTAGGGAAGCCATTATGTCGAGCCACTATAAAAAAAAAAATACATGGGTCTCAAGTCTGTCATCAGTCATAGGGCTGAAGTGTACACTTACCACCAGGTGACCATCAGGCCCATCTGCCATAGAAAAATGAAATAAAAAGACATGTGACATTCACGGGACTGACATATACCATAGACAGTAGTCAAATGTACAGTCATTTTCATCAAACGCCATAATTTCTCGCAACACTAGTGCAATGCGATCGGGATGGCCATCAAAACCGGAAGATTCCCACCCTTTCGCCCGGCCACTCTATTCAATCCGGATCGGACCGGTTGAAACCGGTATACAGGGTGAGAACGATAAGTGTATTCACGCGGCTTCAGTGGTATCTATTAATGGATCTGAATCAAATCCGAGTGCCTTGTGTGAATACTGAAAATAGATTCGCTTAGGTGTAGATTTGAATTAGTTATGGCGGCGGGGCTAAAATGGAACTGAATTGTTTAGTTAGTGAAACTTAAGATATTATTTATTAGCCGTTCCGTTCGTTTATATGTCGCAGTAAGATAGATAAAGCCGTAATATAGTTATATCCCTAGGGATATAATTATATGCCGTAACGTAGTTGTTCGGCGTTCACGTCTAGTCTGTCTGTTTAACGAAACTAATAACCACCGGCGTAGGTATAAAATATTGAGATTTCTAGCACTAGCTGTGCTCGCGACTTCGTCCGCGTGGAATAGTTATTTTTTCCCCGTTTTTTTTTTTACATTTTCCATTATTTCTTCGCTCCTAATAGTTGCAGCGTGATGTTATATAGCCTAAGGCCTTCCTCGATAAATGGTCTATTCAACACAAAAATAATTTTTCAATTCGGACCAGTAGTTTCTGAGATTAGCGCGTTCAAACAAACAAACAAACAAACTCTTCAGCTTTATAATATTAGTTAAGATTTTGTATGTGGGGTGGGGATTTAAGGGAGCGGGAGGAAACGCCCTCGCTTTGCTTCGGGTATTTCAGGTAAACCGTTCATTGGGTTACCTTATTGGCGTTTTAGTAAGGATCCCTAACCTTTTCTTTCATTTAAATGCAACCTTTGTTGCTCGGGGTGAATGTAGCTTTTCCACGATGAAAGAAATTTTGAAATTGGATCGGTATTTTTGAGTTTATTCATCTTAACTAATATTATAAAGCTGAAGAGTTTGTTTGTTTGAACGCGCTAATCTCAGGAACTACTTCGAATTGAAAAATTCTTTTTGTGTTGCATAGACCATTTATCGAGGAAGGCTTTAGGTTATATAACATCACGCTGCAACTAATAGGAGCGAAGAAATAATGAGAAATGTAAAAAAAAAACGGGGAAAAAATAACTATTCCACGCGGACGAAGTCGCGAGCACAGCTAGTTACAAATATACACACACACACGCACACACAGTCTAAATACAAATCTTCCCTCTTTATAAAAAGATATAAATATTTTTTTTTTTTTTTTCTCTAGCCTCTACTGTCCCACTGCTGGGCAAAGGCCTCCCCCAGTTTTATCCATTCCTCTCGATCATCCGCCAGCTCTTGCCAGACCGGAGAAAAATGGTCCAGGTCATCACGCCATCTCTTCTTCGGTCTGCCTCTCAGACGGCGGCCGTCTGTAGGCTGATACAGGGTGACAATTCTGGCCCATCGGTTTGCATCCAGTCTACATACGTGTCCCGCCCATGCCCATTTAAGCTTAGCAGATTTTTCTCCTACATCTGCGATACAAGTTTGGGAGCGAATGGTGGCGTTTCTAACCCTGTCGGTGAGCTTTATGCCTAATATGCTCCGCTCCATAGCTCTTTGGCAAATCTTGAGCCTGGACTTCTGATTTTCGGTTAGTGACCATGTCTGAGCACCGTAGGTTAAGATAGGCAAGATACAAACGTCGAGAAGTTTACGTTTGAGGCACAACGGAAGGTTTCCCTTCATATACGTTTTCATGGACCAGTAGCTCTTCCAGGCATTATCGATACGGCGATCGAGTTCCCGCTCGTGCCTGTTTTCGAAGGAAACTATCTGGCCCAAGTAAATATACTCATCAACGTATTGTATCACTTGCCCGTCTACCATTACCCTACTTTTTGTGCTGTTAGTCATCACTTTCGTTTTTAACCTATTCATCATTAGTCCAACCTCAAGACTTGCCGCGGCTAGATCTTCGAGCATTATCTTGAGCTCCTGGGATGTGTTGGCGAAGAGTACGATGTCATCTGCAAAGCGAAGATTTGTAAGTCTTTTTCCTCCCACATCAATGCCTTTCAACTGCCATCCGTCGGCTAAGACCTTAAAAACCTCCTCTAAGACGCTAGTAAATAAAGCAGGAGAGAGTGGATCTCCTTGCTTGACTCCTTTGGATATGTGAAACGATGGACCCGAAGCATGGAGTTTCATATCGGCTGTGCTTTGTATGTATATAAGCCGAAGAAGATTTATATATGTTGAATCTACATCCTGACGACTGAGTGCTGTGAATATAGAAGAATGCGTTATGCTGTCAAATGCTTTCGTGTAGTCAACAAAGGCGACATACAAAGGTTTATTGTACTCAGAAAATTTCTCTATAATCTGGTTTACAGCGTGTAAGTGATCTGTGGTGGAGTAGTGTGATCTGAAGCCTGCCTGTTCTGGGGGTTGATGATTGTCAAGCTTGTGTATTATTCTACTTTGAATTATTTTTATGAACACTTTGTATATGTGCGATATGAGACTGATCGGCCGGTAATTATTTATGTCTGTGGTGTGCCCTTTTTTGTGTAGTAAAATAATATTCGAGTGACAAAACCCCTGTGGTAGGGAGCCTGTTTGCAAGATTGTATTGAATAAATTAGTTAATTGAGATCTCAAAATTGGTTTTCCAGTTTTTAACATTTCTGATGTTATTCCGTCTTCGCCAGGACTCTTATTATATTTTAAGCTTTTAATTGCTACATTGACTTCTTCCTGAGTTATAATAGGTATATCGAACTCCGAGTAATTGTAAATAAGTGGTTCTTCATTATCTACACTGTTGGACATATATAATGAGCTGTAAAAATTGGTGCATATCTCGATAAGTTTATCCCGGTTTCTTTGGATCGTCCCATTATCGTCTTGTAGAGCGGTGATGCATGTTTTGGTCCTCTCACTTCCTTGCTTTGCTTGTCGAAGTGATGTATTTCGCTGTAATGCAATCTGAACTAAATGAGTATTATGATTTCTTGTATCCTTTCTTATCTGTCGTTTAACAATTTTATATATAAATATAATGAAGATAAAGTTTAATCTTTAGGATGATGATGGATCAAAATCTATGTGACGTTTAAAAATGTCTCAATAATTTTTGCTCTGTTCCGAGACACCCTGTATACAAGTGGGGTTTTCAAAAGTAATTTTATGTGAGAGCTGTAAAGTTGAAAGTTGAAGTCAACAATGCACCGCGCATTGTAAAGCGGGCTTACTCCGGAATCGCCTGCAGACTTCGCCACTTGCAAATAGCAGGAACGTGGGTGTGACGTCATAAAGTCAAAGATGGCGGCTGTATTTCCTTTGTAAGTTGGTCTTTTGGGAGTATGGAGGACGTATGAAAGCTGCTTCGGGAATGAAACGGGATGTTTTGTGCTCAAAGGGAGTTGATTGTTGAAGGGGTTAGTTTATTGGTATGTGACGTTTCCGGGCGTCGCTGGAGAGCATACAACGCATCGTATGTCCTCTGAGTCTCTCCTTCGTGCTTTAAGGAGTGACCGCCGGGGCGCCTTCCACTAAATACATCCACACCGTAGTATAAGGTCCGTATCCGAGCACTCTATTGCTTCCCGGGGGTTGCCCTGTTTAGGAGTGCCAGCTGATTGTAATGTGCGGCTGGTCATGGCAAGCAGAGACTTCCGCATCATCTCATCTTCATCTTCAGCCTATTGCAGTCCACTGCTGGACATAGGCCTCTCCAGTTGTTCTCCGCTTACGATGAACATCTGGAGGTTATACCCATAATCGCCACGCTGGGCAGGCGGGTTGGCGATCGCAGGGCGTAGCTTCTCGTGCCGGTTACGCTGCTGCCCGTCACCGGCCTGTGGTATTTAGCTACGCCTTCAATTGTGATGGTTTTACCGCCACCCGTCGGTTGCCAGGGCCTCGTTTTTTATTCAGCAGCATGCACCACGGGCAGGTGAGGTTGGCTTGGAGCGAAAAGGTGATAGAAAAGAATCATTGGAAGTTTCTGCCCCCTGGTGAAACAGGGGGTCTTAGTTTGTATGCTCTTGTGTGGTGAAGGTACCTACGGCAGTGTCCCCTCTTATAATAAAAAGGTGTATAGCTATATAGCGGACAACTCTAGGTGCAGGTTTCGGTCTTTTCAGAATTTAAATTTAGGAAATTAACTTGTCTAAATTGTCTGACCTTTCTTT
The DNA here is from genome assembly GCA_031163375.1 of Conogethes punctiferalis. NCBI lineage: Eukaryota > Metazoa > Arthropoda > Insecta > Lepidoptera > Crambidae > Conogethes > Conogethes punctiferalis. The sequence goes on from CM062086.1 coordinate 2,481,851, forward strand.
TAAACAACTATACGCTGAAAACGCAAATCAAATATGAAAAGGGTTAAGTCGACCTCGACAGTATTTTATATTGTTTAAACTCGATACTTTTGGCCGCGGTCTTGTTCGCTTAACAATGATCGCAAAAGTTGTGCAACCATTGGCGCGGTCAATCTGATGATGGGTGACCAAAATTTGACACCGATTTCCTCCGTGCTTCGGAAGGCACGTTAAGCTGTTGGTCCCGGGTGCTATCTTTACCAACTCAGATAGCAGTCGTTACATTATATCAGAGATGATGATAACTCTGACGCCTAAACTGGGAATGGGTATAGCTTACCCTAAGTGTTGCGGAGGTCTGATGGCAGTCGCTCTATGTAAAAGCTTAGCCCTCGCCAAATCTCTCAGTTTGGGAAGCCGACCCTGAGACAATCGGGAGGGAATAAGGCTAGGATGATGATGATGAAACTCGATACTTTTGATGGCGCATAGACGCTCCCATTCAGTACAAAGGAACAGACAAGAGTCTATTTGCACACCTCTTGATGTTAATATCCGTTGGGTACACATTATATTGCGCAGTAAAGTAGGATACAGTGAGGGAATTTTGGTCAGATGTCGAAATTACCGTGCCGTAGTTTGCGTGATTGTGAATCTATTCTATCTTCTATACTCTTCTATATCTATACATATAATAAAAATGTAACGAATCGCTGTCTGTACATGGAAGATATTTGTGAAAAAATATTATGGGAGGCCTTTATTAATGCAATAGTAATAGTAAAGTAATAGGAGGAGGACCCAAAACAATCATTTTTGGAATTTTTGTCTGTTTGTCGGTTTGTCTGTTTGTCTGTATGTTTGTGCACGCTAATCTCAGAAACCGCGTATCTGATTAAGATGCGGTTTCACTAACATATTGCTGAAAGCTTCCCTTAACATTTAGTGTTTGTTTCATGTTAATCGGTCCATAAATAAAAAATTTACGCCCATTTAACTAATCACGTCGAGCCTGCTGTACGTTTGCGCGGGTATATAAAGCGCGCCGAGATCTGCGCCGCGCCGCTGCCAGCTGCCAGGCACTGGGGGTCATTAAAATCACTACCCAAGAAACTATTCCACGCGGACGAAGTCGCTGGCACAGCTAGTATGATAATATGATCGTTGATAAAATATACTCGTTTTATATACTCGTTTTATATTTATAAGAAATGTATCAACGTATCCTTGCGATGGCGGATAAATAATAATAAACACCACCTCACGTGGTGCCTGCGGTCGTAAGAGTCTAGTAAAGGTCTTTTTGAGATTTCCGCTTCTAAGTCGGTGGTAGGGTTTATCTACCTGGCTGGCGATCAGAGTACATGTTTCTTTTCACGACCTTTAATAATCGCGCCTACTAAAACGCGCATATTAACAGTGTGTGTCATCATCATAAGCCTCCACAATCTTCATTGCTCAACGTCCACTGCTGGACATAGATCTCGTCCAATGACAATTAATTATCATTTGGGGGGTTTGCCTTAGTCACCACGCTTGGCAGGCGGGTTGGCGGCAGAAGTAGATTTTACTTATACCTAGGTAAACACTTCTGCCCGTTTCCCGACATCCCCTTTAGTCTTCTACTATACCCACGGGGTAAGATGAGGTGGTCCTATTCTAAGAGAGGTAGGGAATAGCGAATTTTCGCTCGAATTAAGCTGCCTGTCCGGGGAAGGACCTCCACCCTATAGAATACCGCAGCCAAATGACCTCCGGGTCGTGTTTCTGCCGGTGAGTAAGATTTCCGAAGCTTGTGGGGGGTTAGGGTTGGGCCGGCATGGCTGTGGCAACTGACAGGTAACAGCCCAGTTACTTGCCAGTTGTTACAGCGACTTGGGCTTCTCTTTCGCTTTCCATCAGGCGTAGGGAAGCCATTATGTCGAGCTACTATAAAAAAAAACCACACGGGCAGTTGTTGTCCAGTCTCTAAAGGATCTTCACACGTTTACCTCACTGCATTCTTTCACATACTGTAACCCTACTGTTTCGATACGTTTGCAAATATGTGAGGATGAATTATATCAACGAATGGGATTCGTTCGCGGGTCAGACCTGCTTTACCAAGAGCCTTTAATCTGGGACCCGCAAAGATTATAAATGAATATTATCTTTCTGAAAAGTAGGAGTATATGGCGACAGGCCCTGCGTTAAGTTATTCAGATGTTTGGTTTAATGGATTTACCTTTCATATTGACTGGCTCGGTGGCTCAATTGGTAGTTACCCCTGCCTTCTGAACCAAGGGTCGTAGGTTCGATTCCCACCCGGGACAAACATTCGTGTGATGAACACTTGTGTTTGTTCCGTGTCTGGGTGTTTATATTTGTATTTAAGTATTTATTTGTGGTACCTTTGTTGTTCTGATACCCATAACACAAGTGCATAAGCTACTTACTTTGGGATTAGAGCAATGTATGTGATGTTGTCTGATATTTATATTTATTTATATGAATAAAACTGCTATACCTCTTCGTGTTTTACCGCCTAAAGAAGAAGAGGTTGCAATCACGAAACGAACGTTAATTATACCTTAAAGAAATGGGATTCTGTTTCGTTACCGAATGAACGTTATTTATTTTAAATAGTTAATGTAAATAATAAATTAAAATCGAAATGTAACTCCATTCAAAACTGAAAACAGTACAATATTCGAGTGAAACAGTCAAAGCCATTATAATTTGAAAGCGCATTTACATTTTCTAACGCAAATGAATACAGTTCAGTTCTGCAGTTTAAATAAAAACTGCACACTGGCACGAGTACAGTCGCGCTCATAACATAATGATTATTTTATTACCCTCTATTGGATAAAATTGTGTTAGGGCTGGAGGGCTCCCGTCTTCTTTCAAATGATAGGCCAGTTTCTTTCTTGTAAGTGTCTTGGCGGTTACAATTATTTATCATTGGAAAACGTATAAAATATTAAAAATAGTGCGTGAGGCGCTTAGCGATCGAGTGTGGAGGGAACGAATTTTGAAAGGCAAGTGAATGACCGTTGCGCTGGGCTTGTCCCCCGCTTCCCGTCGTGTGCGCCGTCCGACGCTAGATGGCGTTGATGGTAGACGTAGACAATGGTCATCATCATCAGGTTATAACTTTTTCGTCAATTTGGGCAAACAGCTACAGGATTTACACATAATCGTAGGGCAGGCGCGTTGGCGATAGCAAGGCGTAGCTTCTTGCAACATAGCAGAATACCGCAGCCAAATGACCTCCGGGTCTTGTTTCTGCCGGTGAGAGTAGAGTTTCCAGGGCTCGTAGGGGTTAGGGATGAGCCGGCATGGCGGTGGCAACTGACAGGTTGCTTCCTCGTTGTCACAGCGACTTGCGCTTCTCTTTCGCTTTCCATCAGGCACAGGAAAGGCATTATGTCGAGTTATTATAAAAAGAGGTAACAATAATGTTTTCAACTGTACTTGCATCCCACTCGGCTGTGTGCTTCGCAGAGCAGCCGGGAACTGGGTTATCCAGAGAGACTATGTGAATGAATTTTTTTAGAGTTCCGTGTGAGAAAAAAATAAACCATCCGCTCTGTCTATAAAAAACTGCGGGCTACTTTGTCGGCATATCTGTTATTATAAGACTTACTTGTGATAAGACTGGCTCGATAGCTCATTTGGTAGTGACCTCTTCCTTCTGCACCAAGGGTCGTGGGTTCGAAACATTTCTGTTCATCAACATGTCTGTTCGTATTGGTCTGGGTGTTTTCTATATATACTTTACTTACTTAAAAATAATATGTATTTATTTTTAAAAAAAGTATCTAAGTAAGTTTATCAGCGGTCTAGTACCCATACTTCGGCTTAGTTCGGGGCTAGATGGCGATGTGTGACACAGCATGTCTTGGGTTATTTATTATTTATTTAAAATAAGAACGCGTGTATTTTAAACACATACTTTTGTAAAGTAAATTAAATATAAATACATTGTCCTTCCCAAAAACAAAGCCGTTAACTCAATAACCGAAATAACAAAGCGTGTTTATTAAATCACCGAGTAAAAGGCACGTTCCCAATAGCTCGTACAAATACGTACAGCTACATAAGACAATGGGAGGGTCTCGTCTCGGAGGTCTGTCCGATCGGCGCGGAAATTAAACGTCAATTTGGGCCTTGACAACTCGCGATACGTGGGCCTCAGACCTCGAGCGATGGGAGAATTTGAGAATGGGATCACAGACACATTTACGAGTATCTCTTAAATTTAATTATGCGTTTACGAACATCGGAGGAAAAGTTTTAAAAGTTTCGTGGATGCTGTTTTTGAAGGTATATCTTTCTAACGCCTTAAGTATTTCTTTTATGTTCGAGCATAAACCAGTACAAAAGCTTTACTAAACAAACCTAAATATATGTGTTGCTTCTAAAATTAAAGTGCCTGATAATACTAGTAAATTATAATAGAAAATATACCGCACTTTCTGTTTCACCCAGACTGACAACTTGTCTGGAAGAGTTTGCGTATAGCGATAAAACTTACACATTCATAAAACCTCTAATAAACCACAGATACCAATAAAGACAACCATAGACACTTTCCTCGCTCCACTTCCTCATTTCGCCGCGCCCTGCTAAGGCATAGACAAACATCTTTGACTTGCGGCAAATCAAAGCTATGGAATTGAACAAGCCACTTGAAATCAACTTAGCATTAACATAATGAAGCGTGTCCAAATAGGCGCCATTTTCTTTCCCGACTGAGGGGTATTGCCGAGAGGCAATACTGAGGATATATTGAGGATAGAGCCTCTGTTTGTGTGTATAATATGATAAAAGGAAAATCGTGCAGAGGGAATCGCGTTAAGCCGTTCGTCTTGCGCCTCTCTCCGTATGTGTCGAACTATCCTTCCATCGAATTATGATTGTGGATGGTCACACACTTGTGCATCTTAACGTCTCCTGCGTACTTGGCTAGTCCTTAGAATTGACCCTTATGGCCAAAATTCGGTCACTAGAGAAGACTATTATTATGATATGTCTTCCTTCGATTACGTTCAAACAGAAGCGCTAATCAATGACGGATAACTCACGCACACATGAACATACATACTAACATACACTCACACACTTGCACACACACACACATACACACACAAACATAGATGGACACATACAAACATACACGGACACACACGAAAATACACGGACACACACAAACATACATAAACATACCGATACGATTGCACAGTGTAGATTTAAGTGCCATATTTTGCTTAGTTTGGATATCTCTGGAAATTCTGTAAATGACAGCTGTTAAAAAAACTTTATTGATTTTTTGTTTTTGATGATAAAAGGAATGATGTTCATAACTTCTGGATGTACCTTTCGAGTTCCTTTTTTGAATAAGAATAATCTTGGTTATTACTAGACAAGATTCACATTTAAATTATTATCATCATGCTGGACATGGCCTCTCCACTTGTTCGCCACTTTGATCCACACTTTGATCAATCTTGGACTACTCGCATCCTGCACTTACCAGCCATCTTGCGCAAATCGTCACTCCACCAGAAGCGGTATCCACTCCAGAGATCGTTTACTTCAACGCTTATCGGTTCTGATGTGGCCAGCCCACTGCCAATTCAGCTTACTAATCCGGTGAGCTATGTCGATGACCTTGGTTCTCTGTCGAAGTACCTCATTTCGGATCCGATCCCGCAGGTAAACATGTACATATCAAATGAATATTACCCAAATTAGGTGGTTTGAGAGCTAGTGGTGCGTTTTTTGGCCTCCGAAACTCGTCTACTGCTCTTGCAACCACTAAGCAAACGTTATCGGTACACAAAAGCCACGTAACTTCCTCCTCATCATCGCGGAGATGTTATCTGATTGCGAGCGTCGCCGGGGGCCATCAATTTACTCTTTGCGTAAAGGATTGGTTCCGCGCAATATATTGTGGCAACACCCTTAATAAACTCCTGAGGCGCTGCGAGCTTCGGAGATAACAACCGGATTCGGCTTTCAAATTAGATTGCGGTCGTAGGTATATGGGTATAGACTAGACTGGCATACTCTCTTGAAGAAATGTATGAAAAGGAACAGTCTCGTACTAAGGTTTTCCCTTTCAGTACTAGATGATGACTGAGGAGTCTTCCAGGATATTCAGACTATAAATAACTCCCAAGCTGGGCCACATCGTCATCTAGTCCTAAACTAAGCCGAAGCTTGTGTTATAATTGCACTAGACAACTGATGCACTTACTTCATCATCATCATCAGCCTATTACAGTCCACTGCTGGACATAGGCCTCTTCAGTTGTTCGCCACCTAGGGCAAACTTCTGGAGGATATACCCATAATCGCCACGCTGGGCAGGCGGGTTGGCGATCGCAGGGCGTAGCTTCTTGCTCCGGTGACGCTGCTGCCCGTCTTCGGCCTGTGGTATTTAGTTACGCCTTCTATCGTGATGGTTTTACCGCCACCAGGCGGTTGCCAGCGCCTCGTTTGTTATTCGGCAGGATGCACCACGGGCAGGTGAGGATGGCTTGGAGCGAAAAGGTGATAGGTCGCTCCCTTACATCCCAATCGCGCACTTACTTAGATACTCATCATCATCAGCCCGTGTCAGTCCACTGCTGGACATAGGCCTCTCCTAATGTTCGCCACCTTGATCGGTTTTGGGCCTCTCGCATCCAGCACTTGCCAGCCGACCTACGCAAATCGTCACTTAGATACAATTTTTTGGAATTTTAGTAGAGAACTTAGAAGCACTATAAATCAAGTTGAACACTCAGTATTCACCCGTGACTTCGGTCGCAATTCATTAGTCGGTGTCTCGTTTCAACAGGCTAACAAGTGATTTTGTTACTTATCGGTTGCCTCAGTGACCTGGGCCTCTGCTTTACTGTCTAATAGGCGACATGAGGCTACTGTGCTAGTATAAAAAATATTGCGCAAATTACTGCCACAAACATTTTCTATTTATCAGTTTGAGAGCCTCATATAATCTTCTTCAGTCCTTCATTACTGAGGATCGTGATCACTTGTTGATTTCGCAGCCTTAATCAACTCTCTCCACTTGTCTTTGTCCCAAGTTGCCCTCACCGCCTGATGAAATTTGTCCAAGGCAGTAGCTTCCTTTACTTGGTCGGACCATCTGGTTGGTGAGCGGCCTCAGGCTCTCTTTCCTTCTACGCCACCAACCACAACCAGCTCATACTATTTGGAACCAACCAAAGCAGCCTATGTCCAGCAGTGGACTGCGATAGGCTGAAGATGATGATGATGATGAACCAAGATTTAATAGACAAGCCGAATTACTACCAAAACTTAAAAATAAACGGCGGATGTAAAGTTCTGGGTCATCATCATCATCAACCTATTGCAGTCCACTGCTGGACATAGGCCTCTCGCCACTTGAGGTAAATATCTGGAGGATATCCTCCAGATCCAGATACCCATAATCGCCACGCTGGGCAGGCGGGTTGGCGATCGCAGTACACAGCTTCTCGCTACGATGACGCTGCAGGATGTAAGGGAGCGGCCTGTCATCTTTTCGCTCCTAGTCATACTCAACTGCGCGTGGTGCAATAACAAACGAGGCGCTGGTGACCTACTGGTAGCGGTATAACCATCACAACTAAAGGCGTAGCTAAATACTACAGAACGATGACGGGAGTTCTAGGTATATTCGAGCACATTTAGGTTACAAAACTGTGTGAAAATTCGGTACTAGGTACCTAACCTTAACATTCCACATGCTAAAACACCGGAATGCAACCTCTCACATAACGATATCAAAGTCGACACACGAATTCGCGAGCTCACCTCTGCTCCCCCAGCTTTGTAACGCGACATTTTATTAAAATTCTTCCTCTGGAAAAATGCGCCTTCCTGCCCTTTGTGGCAAATTAAATTCAGCCCCATTTTCATGAGCCACTCGACAAATCACACGGAATTTTGTCAGATCTGTCTGAGAGCGATTGGTCAGCCAATGGGTAAAAACTCGGCTACGGTTTTCCGTGTGGTCACCATCATCATCATCATCAGCCTGACCACTGCTAGACATAGGCCTCTCCAATTATTCGCCACTTAGGGCAAACATCTGGAGGATATACCCATAATCGCCACGCTGGGCAAGCGGGTTAGCGATCGCAGGGCGTAGCTTCTCGCTCCGGTGGCTCTGCTGCCCGTCATCGGTCTGTTGTATTTAGCTACGCCTTCTGTTGTGAAGGTTATACCGCTACCAGTCGGGTGACAGCCAGTTCCGTGTGGTGATGGATAAGAATACAAATCAAAATTTTTAATTCATCAATTGGCATCTTACTCCTCGTTTTAATTATCCTCTATTCAAAGGTGATCTGGAAGACCGCTTTAAGCGATAAGGTCGTCTAACTTGTCGATATACAAGAGCAAATGTGTTTACTGAACTGTCGGCGACACCACTAACATACTCGTATATGTAATACGGACCAATATTGAAACTGGCAATAGCAAACTGAAAATACAGGACGTTCCATTTGCCACTAGAAGTAAGCTAGAATCTAGACCCAGATATTCGTCCCAAGCCCTCATGAATTTAAAGCTTGGGACGTAGAGTACAAAGTGATGACATCTCTCGTCGGTGTTATACAGTCTAAAGAAGAAAACAGTATGTAGGGTATAATAAATTGGATCTTGTATCCAGACAGGGTCGCCATGCAGTGTATGGAGGTTCGGGGTCTAATAATAGAACTGACTGCGACCAGTAATAATGCATTTAATTACAGACTACACTCGTATGTATGTACAGTTTGCTTCGTGAGGAGGATGCGTGTGTGCACACACTACACCATTATTTTAATATAGTGTTCAACTAACTGGACTATCATTAATTTATTTTTTCAGGATATTTTTTAGGATATTACAAAATACAAGATTACCTGGACGATAACATAACATGGACATAATGAGCTGCTCGCCTACATTCGTCTAATATTGTACTAGGTTTATGACATTGGAATATATTATGTTGTTTTTCTTTTTATGTTAAATATTTAAAAAACGGCGAACTGTTAAGTTTGTTGCGGCACTTCTTCTCAGCAGGCTACACGTCGAAGTGCTGGTAGGAAAAAATTATGACGTGCAAAAGTATTACTAGTGAATCTACTTGCAGAAATAAACAATTTCATTTCATTTTATTTCTCTTTGGAGCTTTGGTCGAGACATATGGCTATCAGTGAGTTCCTGATGGATAGGATGATTCCTAACATGATTTTAGAATGATTTAATAATATTTTAATGACTTTGTATACCTCATTTAAATTGTGAAGATACTAGAGAGCAGACTGTTTACATCATTAACATAAATACACTAAGGTGATATTGCTGATATTCCATTAACAAATGATGTACATCATTACAATTGTTCAAACTTGTTTATCAATGTGAACTTAGTAGAAATAGTTTGCAGCAAGTTTCACATCACGACAGAACAACTTCAACGCTAAGCAAAAATTTTGTAGAAGTGAACAGAACTTAAACGGATTCAAGGTTTGCTATGAAGATTCAAAGTACTAATTTTGTCAGTGGAATTTCCTTGCTGTCATACAATCGTAGTATGTATGAAGTCGAGGTACGTGCTCCAGTCACCTCGTCGTAGCAACGTATCTCTTGAGGAATGACAAAGTAAACAAGTGCGCTATACTAAAGCAAGATTTTAGTTTCGTGTAGGAAACGAAGTGTAGGACGCCCTCAGACCAGGTGGCGTGACGATTTGGTCAGAATGGAAAGGATTGGATGAGAGAAGCTTAGCTTAAGATTTATCAAAGTGGCGAATAATCGTAGAGGTCTATGTCCAGGAGACTCCCTACAGCTTGTTGCGCAGATGACCTAAGAAGAACTACTGACATTGGCTTGACAAGGGGACCCCGAGATAAAAAAATCTGGCGCGAATGAAAGGAAGCATATGATTAGCAATGGACGGAGCACGGAATGTTTGATTGACTAGGTCCTGCAGTGGACTGCCATAGGCGGATCATGAAGTTTTTTTTTATGAAATAGGGAGCAGACTAGCAAGCGGTTCACCTGATGGTAAGTGATAACCGCCGCCCATGTACATCTGCAACATCAGGAGTTACAGCTGAGCTGCCGGCCTTTAAGGAAGAGGTATGCTCTTTTCTTGAAGAATTGAGTTCTGTTACACGTTAAATACTATGAACCATTTATTTTCAAGCTGCCTCATTGGTCGAGTAGTTTCTAGCCTAAAGACCAAGATTCCCTTTGAATCTCAGGTCGGGTCAAGAATAGTTACCTACTACGAGTACGTTTTTCTGTAAACAAATTACTCAGTAAGAGCGTAGTTTGGAACTTGGCAGCGATACATATACAAATCACAGAACATAAACATTAAACCGTTGTTGCTGCGCCAGATCTCTGTCCGGACATAATAAACTGTCCTCCCATCACGAATGGGGAGAGTCACATAAGGGACACAGATAAAGAAATGAAGAACTTGTAGGGAGTTAAGAAACTGCGCGCGGTGGATTGCATAGTGCCTAGACACACGCAATATCTGCACGCATCTCCCAAGATTCTAGAATAACCCGAGGGCTGGAATTTCCGTGGGAATATGGTTCAAATCAAATCAAAAAATCAAAATATTTTTATTGTTCCTTCACAATCAGACACTTACAATATGTTTATAGATATTATTATTAAGAAAGAATAGTGCAGTAGTTGTGAAAAATTTTGTAAGGGCCCAATTAGTGAGGACTGGTGCCTGAAATAGGTTTCAATGAGAAACCTGTGCTACGGGTCACCAGGCCCTACTACGGGTCACCAGGCCCGTGGTTGGACTAGAATAACCTGAGGGTTGGTATTTCCATGGGAAGATGGTTGGACAGGTCCACCCGTCAAACTTAGAATGAAGAAATAAGGAGTGCATCTGTGCTCACGCTTTTACTTATATACTAGTCCTTGGATATTCGCTTCTGTAGCATAAGCGAACAAGACTATCTCCAGCAACTTTTATCATGAGAGCAAAACTCTACAAACTTACCAAAGTAAATATCAAAGGAACAAGAGTGGAATAGCGAGCAAAACTCGACGAGAAGTGGTCTGTATATTGCGAGATCTTTAATATTCATATTGCATTTCATACGTGGGTTAGCGATTTGCATAAAAATGCTCGGAACTAATGCAATGACCGACGGAGAGGGAAATTTAAAGTACGAGAGTACTTTGCGGAGGATGTTATAAAGGGAATCTGCAATTTTGTGTCGTGAGCCTGGTTGGATGTTGATGCATTTCCTACTTAAGGAATGGTTACGTCACAATTTTTTTTTTTTTTTTTTTTATAGTAGCTCGACATAATGGCTTCCCTACGCCTGATGGAAAGCTAAAGAGAAGCCCAAGTCGCTGTGACAACTGGCAAGTAGCTGGTTAGTTACCTGTCAGTTGCCACTGCCATGCCGGCCCAACCCTAACCCCCCCACGAGCTCCGGAGACCCTACTCACCAGCAGAAACACGACCCGGAGGTCATTTGGCTGCGGTATTCTATAGGGTGGAGGTCCTTCCCCGGACGGGCAGCTCAATACGAGCGAAGATTCGCTATGCCCTACCTCTCTTAATGTATAAGAATGTTTATGTATAAGAATGTTTATTTAACAGTGTACATAGCTTTTTCTATGGTTGTTTGTTCCCCGAGACGATTCTTTAGGTGGGCGGAAGTGATAGTCCATAGTAGTAGGCTTTAACATATGTAGATGTCTCTTTGTATTGGTCTGGGTGTTTCCTATGTATAATATTATGTATTTATTAACCTTGTTTATTACTGGCGTACTGCCCTGGCTGGTCGATGACTTTCACTGAACTGAACCGAAACACTGTAGGTATACTTGGAGATACTTTTATTTTCTTGCACTGTTGAACTATTTTGCACTGGTCATCTTGCTTTAGAGGTAATTTTTTAACTGTTTTGTACAAATTTTTGTCACTTATATAGGCTGATGATGATTATTATACAAATTTTTGTCACTTGATTAGCACCCATTAAGTACTAGCTTCGGCTTACCTTGTGGCTAGATGGCGATGTGTGACATGTCTCGGGTTATTTATTTATTTAAATCAAATGTTGATAAATCAAACTTCTGCTGATAACTGTAACGCGGCCGAAAAAGGCCGTTAATGAATAAGTTTAAGCCCCAATTTTAAAAGTATATTGTAGATTTCAATGTTATAGACATACAACAAAATCAGAACCCGACAGAAATCTTGGTCATCACTAAATCCAAAAGCTTAAACTTTAATATTCCCCGTAACGGCCGTTCGGCGGAAGGCGAAAGGAAAACAATTACACGTTAACTTCGTTCCCACTTTACGGCGCGTAATAAAAGTTTCATTACTAACCAATTTGTAGCAAAAATTAGATCTGCTGTTTGCCGATAATACGTATTTTGACAGGGCCGGCCGCGGCCGCCGGTGCGGGTAAAGGGATGCCTGCACTGGTGTTAGCAAAAGATTTAAATACGAGTATGCATGCTGTGTTTGCTTGTAATTGGGTTACACATAAGGAACAGAACCATTGTTTCATGTTTGTTATAAGGATTTATGTGTAACTAGCTGTGCTCGCGACTTCGTCCGCGTGAAATAGTAATTTTTTCCCAGTTTTTACATTTTCCATTATTTCTTCGCTCCTGATAGTTGCAACATGATGTTATATAGAGCCTAAAGCCTTCCTTGATAAATGGTCTATTCAACACAAAAAGAATTTTTCAATTCGGACCAGTAGTTCCTGAGATTAGCGCGTTCAAACAAACAAACAAACAAACTGTTCAGCTTTATAATATTAGTTAAGATGTGTTAGCAAACCTAATAAATAAATACTTTAATTTAATAGAACGGTCTTGAAAGCATAAAAATAAGCTTCTCTTTCGCTTTCCATTAGGCTATAGCCTGAGAAGTTAGACTAACTAGAGAAGTCTAGTAGAGAAGAGAACTTGAGAAGTCTAGAAGTAACTAGAGAAGTTTCCAAGCCTGAAGAAGGAGAAAGAAGCCATTATGTCCAGCTACTATAAAAAAAAATAGTTTGTTGTAGTAAACTTTGGACAACCAGCTTAGTAATTTTGAATATTGTATAACAACTTGTGACTGGCTCGGTGGCTCAATTGGTAGTGACCCCTGCCTTCTGAACCAAGAGTCGTGGATTCGATTCCCACACGGGACAAACATTCGTGTGATGAACACTTGTGTTTGTTCCGTGTCTGGGTGTTTATATTTATATTTAAGTATTTATTTGTGGTACCTTCGTTGTTCTGATGCCCATAACACAAGTGCTTAAGCTACTTACTTTGGGATTAGGGCAATGTATGTGATGTTGTCTGATATTTATTTAACTAGCAATGTATTGGATTACTTTCTGTAGCCTAGAAATAACAAGCAACATCGCTTTACCGCCACTCCGGTGTAAACACGGGCTTAGCAACTAAAATTGCCCTTCGTAGCGTAAAATGGACCGGACCGAGTTAGGAGTTATAGCAAGCAATTTGCTCGTCGATTTACGACGCGACTAGCTATGTAGCTATTTCGGAAACAACGAAGTTATTTTTTGGCACCCTTTGAACGGGGTGAAGTGTGTTTTGATGAAAAGTTGATGTTGAGTTTAATAAAAGAAATTGTGGTATCTAATTGATTAATACGCTTCCGTTTGTACCAAATAGGTACACGAGTTTCTTGCTGGTTTCCTCGGTTTTGATGTCTTGTAAGTGTTTTTAAGAACCTATACAAATAAAAATAATGTACATCATGTATTTTTACATTTATTATTCTCTTATTTTAGAAATTATTGGGGCACACTTCTTTTCACTTTGGAAGCGTTTCTCGCGCAAACTATTCAGCCTAGAAAAAAATTATACTAGAAACGTTAATATCATTTTTGAAGACCTATCCATAGATACCTCACACGTATGCGTTTGATGAAAAAAAAATTGAGTTTCAGTTCTAAGTATGGGGAACCTCAAAAGTTTGTTGTTTTTTTTTATTTTTGCACATACATCTACTCTCTACCAAATACATATACTTACCAAGGTTTCACCGTATATACAGCTCTTATAGTTACGAAAAAAAGTGACTGTGACATACGGACGGACAGACATGACGAATCTATAAGCGTTCCGTATTTTGCCATTCGGCTACGGATCCCTAAAAAACAATGATATTTACATATTAATCAATTGTAAAAGATAAATTAGTTCAGAGGTGTAGCAGAAATAATACTCAGTATCTCTTTACTATAACTTCGTTGTATTTACTAGTCTTCACTACAGTCTTCCAATACAGAATAGGTCGATATGCGCTAACAGACAGGTTTAAATACTGTTCTTTTTATTCGTACATCAATTGACTACTTCCGCCTTTTTAGGGTTCCGTAGCCAAAATGGCAAAAACGGGACCCTTATAGATTCGTCATGTCTGTCTGTCTGTCTGTCTGTCTGTCTGTCTGTCTGTCTGTCTGTCTGTCTGTCTGTCTGTCTGTCTGTCTGTCTGTCCGTCCGTATGTCACAGCCAGTTTATTCCGAAACTATAAGAGCTACATTATTGAAATTTGGTACGTAGATGTATTCTGTGAACCGCATTAAGATTTTAAAATAAAATCAGAAAAAAAATCCAAAATTTTTGGGGTTCCCCATACATAGAACTGAAACTGAAAAAATTTTTTTTCATCGAACCTATACGTGTGGGGTATCTATGGATAGGTATTTGAAAATGATGTTGAGGTTACGAACATCATTTTTTTCTAAACTGAATAGTTTGCGCGAGAGACTCTTCCAAAGTGGTAAAATGAGTGTCCCCCCCCCCGTAACTTCTAAGATATGGGCATGATAAAACTGAAAAAAATATATCATGTGTATCACTATGAAAACTACTAACGAAATTTAGTTTGAATGAAATCTAGCCAGTAGTTTTTTTTTAAACGTCATAAATCAAATTACCTAATTTTTTCATTTAATTAACTCCAATATAATAAAACGTAAAGAAAAACATTTATTTAGCTGTATAGTGGTACGGAACCCTACGTGCGAGAGTCCGACTCGCACTTGGCCGGTTTTTTAATATTTTTAAAGAATAAAATATGGCGGGCTATCTAATAGATCTAAAAACTACTTCCGTTTCCATTATTAATTTTTAAATATAAAACAAAATTATGGCGGAATAATGGTCTATCAACTGACAACTTCCGCCTGTATTAATACATTTTAAAGGCAAACTAAAAATATGGCGGATTAGTAGTCGATCAATTGACAACTTCCACTTCCATTAACAATTTAAAGCCAAGCTAAAAGTATGGCGGATTATTAGGCAATTAATCGACTACTTCCGGTTTTAATATTAACTTTAAATGCAAGCTTAAATTATGGCGGGCCAACAGTCTGCCAATTGACCATTTCCTTCTATTATTAAATTTGGTATGTGATAAATGCAATCAAGTGAAATTAAATGTAATTCAATGAGTAATAATTACAAATTTAATATTAGAATCTTACAATTGGACAACAATATTCAATGAGTATCACTCACAGGTCTCTTACTATCAACAAAAAAAAAGATCCTATATACGTTCTTTGTGTATTCGTGTAATTTCGTGTATTCAGCGACAGTACGTGCCGGATCGGATCTTTTTCGACAAACAAGTCGTTAACGATCGACCATTCCTTTATGGAAAAACCCGACGGTTTCAGATTCCCAATTAGTTTTTTTTCGGCGGGGGGACAACGTGGAAAAACGATTTTTATCTCGGATCTGGGATAGCTTCTATTCGTTTTGGTCGAGCAAACTTAGTTACCTTTATTGACGTGTTTTAGACTAGTTTGTGTCCCAACTTCGTCTATGTAGGTAGAGGTTACTTTGGTAACAGAATATATCCTTAATATTTTACGGATTCTAGACAATATTGATAGGCTAGATATATTATTATTTATTGAAAATTACACTTCCTCTACTTATAACTTATTAATAACTTTTAAGCTTTCGTTGCATAATATAATAATATATAACTAGCGGGATTTAACGCGCATACCTTTTTTAAAAACCCGACGTTTCGGCCGTGTTACAACGACCGTGGTCACGGTTATAACTTATTATTTCGTAAAGCATTCCACCGCGTCGCTATATCTAAACTACCTACCCAAATTATTTATATTTGTCCGCCCGCAAAAGGTAATAATGTCGAATAACGACAGAAGTATTTTTTTCCCCCATTTTATGCTATGATATTTATATGATAAGACCGCCTAGATTCTACCACATCATCATCATCATCAGCTGCTCGCCACTTAAGGCAAATATCTGGAGGATATGCCCATTCTACCACAAAATGTCTTAAACCGGTTAAAGAAAAGCCTATTCTATTCCGTACATAAAAAATAATATAATTATAATTAACAGCAACTTTTAGCAAAAAAAAAGTCTTCAATGTGGTGATAATAGAACCAACTAGTAAGTAGGTAGGTACACCCTTTCCAACAAAAAAGAATTTTCCAAATCGGTTTACAATTCTCGGAGATAACGATGTATATGAGTAACCAACATACATGAAAAATCTTTGACATTGTAATAACATTAACATTAGAATATGTACTTACTTTAATAAAAAATTAATATAAGTAATTGACTTTTGACATTACATAAATATTTGCACTCTGTGACAACTGAATATGATTGACTCTAGATACCTAAGAACCTTATGTAACCATATCCTGCGAATAAATTATTATTATTTCAAAAAAAATATATGTTTCTTTTTGAAATAATAATCATTTCTTTTTTGGATTTATATCTCTCTATCTTAAAATTTTACGAACTATCCTACATGTATTTAAAAAACTACAGCTTTTTGGAGAAGGATGTATGTGGATGGATGAATGTCGAGCGTTATTATTAAAAATCAGAATTAAGAACCACCTCCTGTTTTTTAAAGTCGGTTATTAAATAAATAAGTATATATATATCACACAACATCACATACATTGCTCCGATCCCAAAGTAAGTAGCTTAAGCACTTGTGTTATGGGTATCAGAACAACGAAGGTACCACAAATATATACTTAAATACAAATATAAACACCCAGACACGGAACAAACACAAATGTTCATTACACGAATGTTTGTCCCGAGTGGGAATCGAACCCACGACCCTTGGTTCAGAAGGCAGGGGTCACTACCAATTGAGCCACCGAGCCAGTCAATGTGTGTGAACATATTAGTCAAAACAAATACAGTAGAACGCCGATTATCCGAATTAATTGGGACCGGGGTCGATTCGGATAATCGAAAATTCGGATAATCGGACATAGACTGGTAATGAAAAAAAACGAACTGTCACACATAGAATAAACTTTATTAAGTTTAACAAACACAGTTCTACAATAACGCTCACTTGAACATCTCGATCAGATAAAGTTGCAACCCCATCGCAGTTGAAATATATCTGGACTCGAGCGTGTTTCGACTTGTTACAACAATACAAAACAAAAATTACTTGGTTTTAATTTTTTATATTAAGCTTAGGACCGATTCGGATAATTGGAGATTCGGTTAATCGGCGTTCGGATAATCGGCGTTCTACTGTATCTATATCCAGTTCCGTTACCTGGCGCTCCCGGCATGTTCCCCTGGCATTAGCGCCGTCGCCGGTGACAATTTCATTAGCACGGTGTCAGTGTTATCGGCCGAGGTATAAATCAGCGGCAGGGCTGCGCAGGGGAAGGGCTATCGGTGCGATTCGGCACAGGGGAAATTGAAAGTATGCAAGATGTTTTGTGAAATTGAAAAAGAATCAGAATCTTTTTCTGACTAATGTTTGACAAGGAAGTTTGGATGGGGACAAATATTCGACGATTTTAATCAGATTAAGATTTTAATAGAATAGAATAGGAACCGTTTATTTGGTACATTAACACTTAAACTAGCCCTATGTCCAGCAGTGGATATCATAAGGCTGATGATGATGACACCTAATTTACCTACATGTGTATTACTATGTTATATAATAGATCCTACCTAAAACAAATGTTACACATTCCGTCGACACAAAACTGCAAACGGTAAAACTCTCGATGACATTCGAGCGATAACAGAAAGGGTGTCAACGGAACCCCCGGGTACGGAACCCCGAATTTGTCCGGAGATGAATGTGACCTGATACGTCCCTATCGAATTGTTCAACCCTTGCACGATCCGCCGTCATCGGGGAGGCGTTAATTGCACGAAGTCTCTTTTCGTTGTATTAATGGGAGATGTGTCATGGTGTAGGATTAATCTGTGCATGTTCCATTTTCGTACAATAGGTACTTCTTGGAGTATAAATAAAATAGTTTATTTCTGCAAGTAGATTCACTTGTAATACTTTATCACGTCACAATTTTTTTCCTACTAGCACTTCGACGTGTAGCCTGCTGAGAAGAATCAGGAAGCATTCTTAATTGTTCTTTTTTTTTAATAGTAGCTCGACATAATGGCTTCCCTACACCTGATGGAAAGCGGCTCCTCTTTAGAGCCCAAGTCGCTGTGACAACGGACAAGTAACTAGTCAGTTACCTGTAAGTTGCCACCGCTATGCCCCTGGGGTACTTCTATTCTAAATTCGGAGATCACATGGGCAGCTGAATTAAAACACAAATTTATTCATTGCATGTCACTGGCGGTAAGATAATAGCTTCAGCTTAGCTTGGGACTAGAGGGAGCTGTGTGGCCCAGGGTGGCATCATCATCAGCCTATCGCAGTCCACTGCTGGACATAGTCCTCTCCAGTTGTTCACCACACTAAGCAAACACTTAGAGGCTTTCCCATAATCGCCACGCTGGGCAGGCGGTTTGGTGATCGCAGGGCGTAGCTCCTTGCTCCGGTGATGCTGCTGCCCGTCATCGGCTTATGGTATTTAGCTATGCCTTCAATTAAAATGGTTATACCGCCACTAGTCGGTTGCCAAAGCCTAGTTTGTTATTCGGCACGATGCACCACGGGCAGGTGAGGGTGGCTTGGAGCGAAAAGATGGTGGATCGCTCCCTTACATTCCAGCGTGACATGTCTTGGGTTATTTTTTTTTTTTTTTTTTATATTGGCTCGACATAATGGCTTCCCTACGCCTGATGGAAAGCGAAAGAGAAGCCCAAGTCGCTGTGACAACGGGCAAGTAACTGGTCAGTTACTTGTCAGTTGCCACCGCCATGCCGGCCCAACCCTAACCCCCCACGAGCTCCGGAAACCCTACTCACCGGCAGAAACACGACCCAGAGGTCATTTGACTGCGGTATTCTATAGGGTGGAGGTCCTTCCCCGGACGGGCGGCTCAATTCGAGCGAAGATTCGCTATGCTATTCGCTACCTCTCTTATATAAAACACTGAGAAGATAAATCATCTAATTTCAACTCATCCTCAATGTTCGCTAAGTTTCCCGTACTCGTACTTTACAGTGCAGTAAACCGAAGTCTGTGCTCGCCGTAAACTCCGCTTAACCCGTTGGGCGCTTCACACGTAATATCCCGCGGATCCCGCCGCTCGTCGCATCATTTCCGCACGCGATTTATTGCGTTAAAATGCGTACGTGCCGCTGTGAGTCGGCCACAGTAGAGGTGATGACAGTGCAACTAAATTGCAATGTTATTATTGCGGATGAGGATGTAAGGGAGCGGCCTATCATCTTTTCGCTCCAAGCCAACCTCACCTGCCCGTGGTGCTTCCTGCCGAATAACAAACGAGGCGATGGCAACCGACTGGTGGCGGTTTAACTATCACAATTAAAGGCGTAGCTAAATACCACAGACCGATGACGGGCAGCAGCGTCACCGGAGCGAGAAGCTACGCCCTGCGATCGCCAACCCGCCTGCCTAGCGTGGCGATTATGGGTAGGTATATCCAGAGGCCATGTCCAGCAGTGGACTGCGATAGGCTGATGATGATGATTATTGCAGACTGGCCGTTTGTCTGACTGACTTTATACTTTTTATATTTTTGAATGAATGTCTTTTGTTTCTGTTCGGTTCTTTACGGATCTCTCACGCGTGCTGTGTTTTAGTGTTTTTATTTTGTGTTTTATATTTTATTAATTTATTTTGAACCTGATTTTCTTCTCACTTTTCCTTTTCTATCGGTAATAGTTATGTTTATAAGAAAACAATGATACGCATATTAAAACTTCGTGTAAATATACAGGAAGATTTTTTTCAGGGGAAATACAGTATGGGGCACTTCAGGTCGAAAGGAAATAGGTTTTTGATGGCCCGGCTAAGCGCATGCGATTCCCATGGACGCCTGTCCATGGGCTGCGGTAACCGCTTATCATCAAGCGGACCGGAAGCCATATTTTCACACGAGTGGTTTCCTGATTTTGAATAGGACGGCCACATCTCGTGCCTTGGATGTCGTAGAAGACAACTAAGGGAATTATCAGGACATTAGCGTTTACCTGAGTACAAATAAAACCTGTTGCGGTCACCAATCCAACCAGTGTAGTGGCTACAATTGTCACTGGGGGAGGCATATATCCAACAGGGGTCGTTTGCCGGCTGATGTCGTATGATAGATACATGCAAATTGTGTCACTGTCTTCTCGTGCACTGTGCCGCCATCTTCCCCGTTCAGTAATCCGGCGGTAATGTGCCAACTACGTCCCCCGGGCATAGATAATGTTTACGTTCCTGTATTCAACGAGGATTTGCATAATTTAATAGGCTACATACATTTATCTAGATAAAAGACTAATCTCTGGATCTCGCATTTCTCCAGATGGTGTAGAGTTGAAAATATTAAGTTGTTTTGAACGAAATTATATGTCGTCGGTGGTGATAGCATTATCATCATCATCATCATCATCTGCCTGCAAATGCCACTTGTCACTTTTCATTCTCCCCCGATGATAATAGGCCGGTTGCCGTAAAAAATGTAATTAGTCCGTCTTTATATGGTTCAAAAATTAAATACGTATTTTTTCATTTGTAAATTAGACCAAAAATGCCAAAGATATAGCCCGTTAAAATTACGCGTGACGTCGAAGAATGCGAGTTTTTTCGCAACTGAGTGACGTCGAAGACCCCCATTCCTACATTTCGATGCCTTGTATCTTTGTTATTTATTGTTTAAATGAAAAAGGGAAATATACTTGTCCAATATATTCTTATAATCTAAAATACGGACTAAATAAAATGTAATTATATTGACCCTGGAAACACCCCTATCGGTCCCCCCAGTGGAATGAAAATTGTAATTTGGGCAGATCTGCCTTAGTCACCACAGGCAGGGGGTTTGGTCTCCTGATTCCCTTAGTCGCCTTTTACGATACCCACGAGATGTTGTGGGGTGGTTTTATTCTAAATCAAAATGTGTTACCTAAAAGTAAAATTTCAACAATTTAATACCATTTTTTATTAAAATCCATTAAAATTCCTTTCTGAAATTCTCAATTGACGTCGCAGCCAGATTTCCGCGGACACTGTAAGTAAAACGAGTTACGAACTACTGCGCTCCAGAAACTAGATATTGCAACTCAATTTCATAGTTCCTTTACAGCGAATTCTGGTTGTTTATGAAAAATGCACTCTAAGTGGAACGGTGACGGTGTAATTTTCTTCGTGAGTCGTTTGAAGTGTGACTGACTGGGCGCACGGTAGAGTGTTCTAAAAGTCCATGAAAAGTTTTTACGTGCCATGATTTCGCGATAAGTTTAAATTCTTTCTTGCCTTGTACTTGAACGCGACATAAACTCCAAAGCGCTAAAACATTTCACGCTATATCCTAGTAATATTAAATTAGCGAAAGTTTGTTTGGATGGATGAATGCATGTTTGTTGTTCCTTCACATGAAAACTAGTGAACGGATTTTAATGAAATTTAACAGTAGTAAGCTCACAGGGTATAATTTCTAAGAATATTATCAAATGACATTGTCACTGATATGGTTGTGTTGATCGTTGAATCTTAAGTTAACGCAAAAAGCTAGATTCTCCATAGAATTGATCATCGATATATTGTGTCTATTGCAAAATTAACAAAGTACCTATCCAGACTTAAACAAACATTCAAAAAACAAACATCAAGATTTGATTTGAACGAGTTTACAAATAAAATTATTGACATCAAGTGAAATGAAGAATGTATTTTACGACTTTTCTAATATGAAATACCATAATAAAATGATGATTTACATTAACTGAAAATTTCAGCGAGATTTTTATAAAACGGTTGTCTGAAAACATTGTCTAAAATATTGAGTTGTGGCAATAAGCGTATGTAATACAAGCCATAGTTATTTGTCTAACCGAATATCGCACGTCCTGCGTCCATTCAATCGCTTTTTAAGCGGCAACGAGAGTGTCAACCATTTTGTGTTCATAATTATTATGTCATTATCGAAATATTCACCCATAGTACTTTTATCATAACGCTGTATAAAACCTTTTCGAAGCGAAGTCAGTAAGGTTGCCAATCATCATAACTGACTGTTGGTTATTCTTTATTCACATTACGGTTTTTATTTTGGTTTTAAAATAGTTATAATTTATTTTACTCGTATTTATTATATTAATAATAATTTTAATAAGTAGCCAAAGTCCATTTTTAGACTATCTCTGTACCAGCCCGTGTCAGTCCACTGCTGGACATAGGCCTCTCCTAATGTTCGCCACCTTGAGCGATTTTGGGCCTCTCGCATCCAGCACTTGCCAGCCGTCCTGCGCAAATCTATGATTTTAAATCACTAAAATTGCTAGATAACAAGATTGTTATTTTCACATATGAACAAGAAACTTGGCCACATTTCCAACAGTCTCCTTTTTATTTGTCAATTTCTCGTCGTCCATTCGATAATAAACCCTACGACATAGAAGTTACAACGCAATATCGGTTCGGCGCGTTTCACGCGGTCATTCCGCCACCTGAATGCCAGGCGTCCATTCGATTGCTCTTTAAATGGCAGCGAACGCGTTAAACCATTTTGTTTCCAGTTTTGTACGTCGGCTGATAAAGTTATTTTTACTAGCCTCCTTTTTTAAACCGTAAGAATTGCTCACAATAGGCCGTAAAAATTTAATTAGTCCATCTTTTAGGTTATATAACAATAAGAGACGCATATTTTTTAATTTCTAATTTAGACCAAAAATGACAAAATATAGCCAGCTAAAGTATTAAGCTTAAAAAGGCTATTATTCTTTGTTTACCCTTGATTCCTAACCCTGCATCTCTATAACGTCGAGCAGAATCTCTTCCGACCAACCCCTTTCCACCCCCTAGTGGTTAAATTCCCAGGTGGAATTCGTATTGTGGTACATGTCGCGGTTGATTGTTCAAACAGTCAGTAGCTAAGGTACGGTCAGCAAAAAAAGTACAAGACTCGTTGTATTCAAAAATGTACCTTAATACCCTGTCTTAAGAATCGAAGGGTACTTTGGCGGTTGACTGGACGGGCACAATCAGGGAGCGACCACAGCTCCAGTCGAGTCCCGGTCTTAGATTAGGCGTTAGGGTTGTCACACCCAATGACGGTTGAGAAATAAGCTATTATACCTAAAAATTGTAATTAGTCCATCTTATAGCTTATTCAAAAATAAAAGACATTTTTATTTGTAAATTAGACTAAAAATAACTAAGTTATAGCCCGTTGAAATTACGCGTGACGTCACTCGATGAGGCATTTTTACGGGAGCGAGTGACGTCAAAGACTCCTAACTTTTGATGCTTTGTATCTTTGCTATTGTTTATTTAAATGAAAAAAAGGAAAAATACGTGTCTTTTGTTTTTGAATAAGCGGAGCGTTAAAAGACGGACTAATTACAATTTTCAGCCATAATAGCCAATTTATACCTAATAGTTATGACTTGCTAACCAACTTTGCGCCGCCATGTCTTCTTAGGCTTTCGGAGACAGCAGGTTAGGCGCGGGCATATACCTACTTAAATCCAAATATAAACACCCAAACACGGAACAAATGCAATGTTCATGACACGAATGTTTGCCCGGGTGGGGATTTTATAACTTTCTGTCTTTTTCTTATTTTGTTTTTTTTTTTATTGCTGTGGGTGGCAGACGAGCAAGCGGCCCATCTGATGTTAAACGGTTACTTGTCTGTTTTTTTATATTCACCGACTGTTTTAATTTTTCTATTTTTTCAGTAAATAATTCATTGTCTTGAGTTTATATTGTCAGAAAATAGTCACAAAGGTCTGAATGATTTTTAAAAAGTATTTAATTTTCCATTTATTAGTGCACTTCATTTAAGTAGATCATCATCAGCCTATTGCAGTCCACTGTTGGACATTGGCCTCTCCAGTTGTTCGCCACCAAGGGCAAACATCTGGAGGAAATACCCATAACCGCCACGCTGGGCGGGCTTGCGATCGCAGGCCGTAGCTTCTTGCTCCGGTGACGCTGCTGCCCGTCATCGATCTGTGGTATTTAGCTACGCCTTCAATTGTGATGGTTATACCGCCATCCGTCGGTTGCCAGCGCCTCGTTTGTTATTCGGCAGGATGCACCACGGGCAGGTGAGGTTGGCTTGGAGCGAAAAGATGATAGGTCGCTCCCTTACATCCCCATTTAAGTAGATACAGTCCTCATATTTTGTGGTTTTCGCCAACTTTAAGGTAACTTTACTCGTGAAACGTTACACACATCTTTCATGAAAAGTCCTTTACCGAAATTGACCCGTAGATATAGCATGTTTCAACCCTATGTTCAATTCCCCGGGTCAGGTGGGCGCGGCGTGTCCGGCGGCAACCCGGTGTAAGTACCTGTCGCATTCACTTATAGCGGGTTGCCGTTTCAATTACGGGATACGTGACGGCCCTGTGGCGTGCAAAAGGTTAAGGATTATGTCGACGCTTTCATTGCTATATTATTTATATGAAATTTGGACTGTCTCTGCGAAATTATATGAGATTAGGTGCATCTCATATATAAATCTAAAATTTCTATATTTGGAACAAGCATTTATTAGTCGTCAGTCAAAATTACTCTACCGCCGGATTCGGAAACAAAGTCATTTTTATTGTCTATGTATGTTTAGATTTTTAAAACTACGTAACGAATTTTGATGCGATTTTTTTGAATAGAGTGATTTAAGATTATTTGGGGTCGTTTAGAGGGTCGTGTTTCTGCTGGTGAGTAGGGTCTCCGGATCTTGTGGGGGGCTAGGGTTGGGCCGGCATGGCGGTGGCAACTGACAGGTAACTCCAGTTACTTGCCAGTTGTCACAGCGACTTGGGCTTCTCTTTGGCTCTCCATCAGGCGTAGGGAAGCCATTATGTCGAGCTACTATATAAAAAAGCACTAGTTTTTACTAGGAAAAACGCGTTCTGTCTACTAACTAGTTTTAACTGTAACACATACAACGACCTAATTTCCCACTTCACCGCAAGCGGCAGATGTCCCCCATTGTCCGGAGAGTACGGGGCGCATCAGATATTTACAGTTGCAGTGTGTTCACTGCCTCGTTGTTTGCTGCCAACAGTCCCCTGCTTACTGATGCACTGTTGAAATCCTATTGTGTCCGGTAAATGTCATCACATACATTGCTCCGATCTCAAACTAGTAGCTTAAACACGGGTATCAGAACAAGAAAATTACCACAAATATAATAAAACCCACACACGGAACCAACACAAATGTTCATCACACGAATGTTTGTCCCGAGTGGGGATGGAAGGGAGGGATCTATAATTTTCTTGATCTAAGCCATTCTCACCTGCCCGTGGTGCATCTTGCGGAATAACGAACGAGGCTCTGACAACCGACCGGTGGCCAGGGCCGTCTTTAACCTATTGGAGGCCCTGGACATATTAGGATAATGGGGCCCCTATTGTCTTTGGAAGAACACTATTTCGTCGGCCCTGGCAGGAACTAGGCACTCTGTATTTGAGCTGAGGGGCCCCATAGGTCGCGGGGCCCTGGGCACTTGCCCATAGTGCCCACTGGGAAAGAAGGGTCTGCCGGTTGCGGTACAACCGTTACGATTGAAGGCACAGCTCTAAATACTAAAGGCCGATGACGGGCAACAGCGTCACCGAAGCGAGGAGCTACGCCCTGCGATCCCCAACCTGCCTGCCCAGCATGGCGATTATCCCGCACATTAAACATTTCTGTTCATGAACATGTCTGTTTGTATTTGTGTGGGTGTTTACTTTGTATAATATCTATTTTATACAAGTAGTACAAGCTTCGGCTTAGTTTGGAGCTAGATGGCGATGTGTGGCCCAGCGTGGCATGTCTTTATTTACGCTTAACTGCAATTCGTCTGATACTGCAGTGCGCTCGCCCTACAAAAACCGGTACACTCTCGCCTTGAATAAACAGGGATTGATTTTAATTCAAATGTAATGTACTTTTGTACAGGTTAATAAATAAACAGAAAGTTTTAACACGCTGAAAGCTCCTTACAACTACACCACTAGAATACATCCACAGAGGGTTGAAACTAAAAATAAAAATGTTGACTTATACAAATGAGTTCGCGAGTAATACCTACTTTCGCGCCAAAGCTTTTGGTCTGGTAAAAAAAACATAACGAACCTGGAAATAGGAAAATAACCACTAAGATTCTTGTTGGTTTCTTTAGTTTAAAATAAATATTACAGCGAAGTTTAAGTTTAGTAACTTTTGTTTCTCCTTGCCAATTTTTAAGACATGGTATACTAAGTAAGCCGAAGTAAGTTTTTTGTCCGTATAGTTTCCGGATTTACATAGAATAGGACCATAATATCTGATCGCGTGTCGTTGAAGACGACGAAGGGGATATCAGAAAAGGGGCAACCATGTTGAAAAGAGCAACTACACGAGTTTCTTGCCGGTGTCTTCTCGGTAGAATGCTGCTTTCCGAACCGGTGGTAGCTTCGACTATTTGTAAGTGTTTTTTTAAAAAACCTTTACAAATAAAGATTATTTTGACTTTGACTTTGGGGAGGTTATAATGTCCAGTAGTGAACGTTAGGTCTTATGATGACGATGATATATTTAAGAGAGGTAGGGCATAGCGAATCTTCGGATGAGGACGAAGTTTATGCCGGTTAGTAGGGTTTCTGGAGCTCGTGGGGGGTTAGGATTGGGCCTGCATGGCAGGGTGGCAACTGACAGGTAACTGCCCGTTGTCACAGCGACTTGGGCTTCACTTTCGCTTTCCATCAGGCGTAGGGAAGCCATTATATCGAGCTACAATAAAAAAAGAAGTTAGTTGATCAGACCATTTTCCGCAAATCGATGTCTGAACAACATAATATTTAAGCAAACCTCGAAAAATAGTAATTGATATATAAATAAACGAATTTACGATCGTATAAATTTAATCTGCGATTTTAAATGATATTCAACCAAAATAATTTCATGAGAGTTATTGAAATTTAATTAACATATAATATTACGTTTCGATACAAATTTTATCGAGTTCAGCCTATAGCAAAGAGGCTTAGCTTTTTAATCGAAATTAAATTCCCGGTACGCAGATTACGCATAAAACAAAAGCAAAAAGTTTAATCACGGCACAACAAAACGCTACAACGCTTAATAATCTCATTAAAACGCATTTTAATGCCGAAAGGATTATCTCCATTCCAAACTTACATAATTACAAAACATTTTTACCCGCAATCGCATTAAAACACTCGTTTATTAAAGGTTGTTGTAAAAAGCGGACTTAAAGCAATAACAGTGGGAGAAGTAATCTCCTCTGCGGTACAATGGGGGAACAATGACGCTAATCCGCTATTGTTGGCGTTCCGTTGTTCCGCTGGAACGCGTCTGGAACACGAGCGGCGGCGACGTTCCGGAACGTCTCGGCTGTGACGGATCTTGTGTGCTTATCTGTGCGGCGTTGAAATGGTTAACATATCTTGCGGAACAGGAAAAACTATTGGAATTGCCACTCGCTTCGCAATTCCACATATCATCATTATAAGCCTATCGTAGTCCACTGCTGGACTTAGACTTTTCCGGTTTTTAAGAGAGGTAGGGCATAGCGAATCCTCGCCCGAATTGAGCCGCCCGTCCGGGGAAGGACCTCCACCCCATAGAATACCGCAGAAATTGACCTCCGGGTCGTGTTTCTGCCGGTGAGTAGGGTTTCAGGAGCTCGATGGGGGTTAGACATTAAACTTATTTTTAACTAGCTGTGCTCGCGACTTCGTCCGCGTGGAATAGTTATTTTTCCCCGATTTTTTTACATTTTCCATTATTTATTCGCTCCTAATAGTTGCAGCGTGATGTTATATAACCTAAAGCCTTCCTCGATAAATGGTCTATTCAACACCAAAAGAATTTTTCAATTCGGACCAGTAGTTCCTGAGATTAGCGAGTTCAAACAAACAAACAAACAAACAAACTCTTCAGCTTTATAATATTAGTTAAGATTAAAAAAATATATAATGTCAACTTCCTCTTTCTGTTTGGCATTTGTAATAGCCACACGCATCTTCTGGAGCTAATTCAAAATAAATATACATATATATCTTCAAACCAGTCTATAATTACATGCAAAACCAATCTACAGTCCGCTACAGTCTACGACAGACTAGTTACTTGTCACAGCGACTTGGGCTTCTCTTTCGGTGTTCATCAAGCGTAAAGAAGCCATTGTGTCGAGCTACTATAAAAAAATGTACCGATTGGGGCGATAATACAAGTATTTGACAGGCTCGGTGGCTCATTTGGTAGTGACCTCTGCCCTCTGAGCCGAGGGTCGTGGGTTCGATTCCCGCACAGTACAAACATTTGCGTTCATGATCATGTCTGTTTGTATTGGTCTGGGTGTTTTCTATGTATAATATGTATTTATTTACAAAAAAAATTGTATCTAAGTAATTTTATCAGTTGTACAAGCTTCGGCTTAGTTTGGGGCTAGGTGGCGCTGTGTGGCCCAGCGTGGCATGTCTTGGGTTATTTATTTATTTTATCTTCTTATTTCGGCATCGGAGCAATGTTATAGATAGATAGATATTCTTTATTGCACAAAATACACAATGAGTACAGAAAAGGTGATACAGATATCTTGTGGTACAATCTAGGCGGTCTTATCGCTACTAAGCGATCTCTTCCAGACAACCTTCAGGTAAAGGAAGTGTAGTAGATTTCTGAAGAGAGGGGCAAAGTCGTGCAAACTGTTTCAATAAATATTATAGCTATATATAAACAATAATTATAGTACATATATAATATAATAAATAAACACATCTATAATATATCATATTTTTTAAAACTTAATATACACATACACACACATAATAAAATAAATAAATACATACAAATAATAAATACCATAAAAACAACACAAAACGTTATGTGTATGACATGGAATTTTTTTAACAATCTTTTATTTGACTTGTCTAATTTTACTACTCCGGTGCTTTATAACAGTCCGCTGACGCCTCTTCATAGTTCCAAACGCGACTGCAATAAAATGATAAAATACGATTCTGCGAGCTTCTATGCAAATGTTGTTAGTGCATCTGCCTAAGCCCTAATGGATTATGAAGATCGCGCGCAGGCCAGCACATGAACTCATATGGTCGAGGCTTTCTAGTTGTATGTATAGTCGATGGGAAATTATGTGATAACTACATAACATCCTACGGATTTTCCCGTATTATTAAATAATAATAAGTATGAGAGAACATCACATAATATTGCTCCGATCCCAATGCTTAGAGCGCCTTTTTTTTAGAGGGGAATGCATTAGGCACCTTCATGCCTCCTCCGGGGGGAGTCGGCATGGTGTGTGGGACTCACACCTCCCAAAATGAGAGGGCAGTGCCTCGTTCGTTATTCGGCAGGATGCACCACGAGCAGGTGAGGTTGGCTTGGAGCGAAAAGATGATAGGCCGCTCCCTTACATCCGGCCTATAGTTTTTATTAATTTAGTTTTTAGGGCTGTTCTGATATTTGTATACGGACATAATAAATGAAGTTTTTATTAAAAAAAATGTCAAGCAGTCAGTTTTCAGGCTGCAATACAAACATAGTGCGGTATGTACGACACATGTTAACGTGTTGCGGGCTATCTGCAAAAGCAGATTAGGCCAGATTAGAGCCGGCTCGCGACCCATTAGACACGTTCGCTCTACACAACTATACCTCTACAGCATATGTAGAGACTGTAGTTTGTGGAGGCATTGATTATTCCGGATAGGACATGTATCGGGCTTGTAGCTCGGACTAGGAGTTTACCCATTGGCAAAACATTTAAGAATATAAGTACAGGCTGTAATAAGAAAAACCAATCTACAGTCCGCTACAGTCTACGACAGACTAGTTACTTGTCACAGCGACTTGGGCTTCTCTTTCGGTGTTCACCAAGCGTAAAGAAGCCATTGTGTCGAGCTACTATAAAAAAAATGTACCGATTGGGGCGATAATACAAGTATTTGACTGGCTCGGTAGCTCAATTGGTAGTGACCTTTGCCTTCTGAGCCAAGGGTCGTGGGTTCGATCCCCACACATTACAAACATTTGTGTGCATGAACATGTCTGTTTGTATTCGTCTGGGTGTTTTCTATGTATAATATGTATTTATTTACAAAAAAAAATGTATATAAGTAAGTTTATCTAAGTTTATTTAAGTTGTAGTACCCATAGTACAAGCTTCGGCTTAGTTTGGAGCTAGATAGCGCTGCGTGGCCCAGCGTGGCATGTCTTGGGTTATTTAATTTAATTCTTAAGTTCATTTGTAAGTAAAAGATGGCGGGTTGTAACGTAATTTGTAAGGCAGTTGTACAACGGGAATACTCTCGGGTAACTAAGTGACCACGTCTGTTCACGCAACCAGAGGGTTGTACAATTGTGAAAAAAAATGTCCTTCAAATACGTTTGTTCCAGACACAATCGGATAACTATTGTTTTGCGGCCCAATTCGATGTTACTGATTGTGTAAAACCATTATGTACTCTAAATACAATAGGAGAGACGACTATGGTTGAATTTCCATGTTATTTGATGGTTGCCAGAAAGATCCATTAACGACCTCCCAGCCGCGGTGTTCCCTGATCGCTACGACATGTCCTTCTTTAAGCGTGGTTTAAAGAGAGCTCTTTCCTCACGGTAGGCAGCGACATGGCTGTGCCCCTGGCATTGCTGGTGTTACTGTTTAACATCAGACAGGCCGCCTGCTCGTCTGCCACTGACGGCAATAAAAAAAAAAAAACACTAATTTGAGAAATCACAAAAAAATTGTTTTGCAAATTAAGAGCACGATAGGCATTCAAAGTTCATCGGGAAAGTCAATTACAAAAGTGTAAAATTAAAATCAAAAATAATTATAACACTGTTTAAGGTCCATTAATCCCATCCCATCCCACTAATATTATAAACGCGAAAGTTTGTTTGGATGGATAGATAGATGGATGGATGTTTGTTCCCTTTTCACGCAAAAACTACTGAACAGATTTTAGTGAAACTTTACACGAATATTGTTTATGCATCAGATTAACATATAGGCTATAAATTACAATGATTTATCAATTTTTTCATTTAGAATTTCGGGAAAATATGTTACGGAATGATTAAGAACTTTTTGAATACACCATAGATACTGTCATTTCTTGACTTTGTCAGCGAAATTATCAATTTGACATGACAGGTACTGATATCGAGGTAGGCAAATACGGAAATTCGCCACTTATAAGTACAAATAATTGTGAATTAAAATTGTGCGGCTTATTTTCGGAATGAAATTCTTCGGAAAATACTATATGCAAACTGCTATAACTGAAAAGGACGACCAACGTAAAGGGATAACGACCGGCGTTGTCTACTAGAATATTGCTCAGTTTCAGAGGCACCTCATTCAGCAACAAATTGGAACAAACTTTCAGAATTGTGTACAGTCAAAACAGATCTAGCATAACCCGTAAAGAAGGCGACCTGCATCTGATAATGAATCACAGTGACCAAGAACCAAGAACCTTACTACAATCTCAGAAGGCTCACAACGAGCCACAAGTCTAGCTCGGATGCGACGAAATTGCGATCAGTGTACCTTAATAAATATTTTTCTAATCCAAATTGTAATTTCTGTCCTCAATAAACTAATATTATAACATTTCAGCCTAATAAAATCGTTTTATTTACGCATGTCGGAAGAAAATAACGCTTTGAAGTAAGTTAAGAGCGCGCATACAATTTTAAGCAACTCGAAACGCACGCGGGAGCCGATTCCGAAACACACATAGACATCATTTGTGTCTGTGTGGGTGAGCGGCGTGTCGGCGTGTCGGTGGGCGGACGAACATATTTTGATACTTAACAATTTATTATTCATCTAAATTACTTGAAAATTCTATTATTGCTAAATATTTTATTAGTGTAGTATAGGTGCGTACTTATTAAATATATTTAAACACTTTAGAGTACATTATTCTTAAGTGCTTATTAATTAAGGTTTAAAAACAATATTTTTGTCTTTCTATCTTTATATGTACCAGGTACTTACCTATCCAAAGGTATTGTGTGAGTGATTGACATTATTAATGTTGCTTTATAAAAATCAATAATCCCTACTGTGTTTTCCTTGCCTTCTGATCATGAGTCAAAGGTCGTGAGTTTGATTCCCATCCAGGACAAACATTCGTGTGCTGAACATTTGTGTTTGTTCTGAGTTTAGGTGTTTGTATTATTATTTAAGGAAAGAGCAGTCTCCGTGGTTGCCACGATATAACTCTAACCCGTTTTATATTTTAACTTGTAAAAATTACTTTGCTCGTTTTCACTCGGCAGAAATGGATCTCACGAAGAGGCTGGTTGCCATCATTAAAAAAGATTAGTTTGTAAATTTCAATTTGTCAATTTGAATTAAGGTCCTAAGTCTCCTATGCACTGATCACAGAGATCATGTATACCTACTGATGCTTGTGCTGAAAGTTGTGCTTGTGTTTCGTAGCAGAAACCCCAGATGGCCTACAACAACTAAAATCTGGTTCCTATCCAGCTTGACCAATCCATCACTTATTCTCGGGATGAATATTCGTCGTGACCCGAATCCTAAGGGTTATATTGAAGGAGTCATTGACTACTGCAGCATTCTCTAAAATAGGTGTCCTGAACCTGATTCTGAAATAATATATCACGACTGACCAGCGCTGTTTTTTGTATAAGGCACAAATCTTACGTAGAATACTGCTTTTACGCAATTTTATAAATGATGCAATGGACAGGTTACAAAGGCGAGCTATCTGAATAGGTAGGTATGGTGAAACCTCTTGTATATATTCAAAAATTGTCTAGGATCGGTATTTTGAAAATTAAAATTAAATACAACAGCAAGTAAAAAATGTTGTCATTATCTCGTTTATTTTCTACTTTGCGGTCTAAATTAAGAAGACTAATCTTGTAGGAAATCAATTTTTAAACAATTTTGGTTCCTTCCTTTTCCCCTAAAATCGATATTTTGGAAATAAAACTCGCAAACCGCGACATATTTAAAACTGTATCATTATCTCCTATGTTGTACTTTTTACGGCATGAATGAAAAGAAACAAAGTTCTAGAGAGTCAATTTCCGAGCAATTTTGGTTCCTACCTTTTCCCCCAAAATCGACATTTTGGAAATTAAACTAAATTAATTAATTACCTATTAATATTTCTAATTTAACATAATTCCAATGACGGCAACGAAGCAAATAAAAGAAATAACAATACCTATTATGGAAAACTGTTGCACTAATGAGGGCGCCCATATCGCGTGTGAATTCGCCACCAGAGGTGCTAGTGTAGCGTGAGGTATCCGAAATGTCAAATTACATAGGTTCTGTGGGTTAAACGAGTTTATTTCGGAAAATTAAATAATTTTGTGCAATTTTGACATAGTTGGCATTAATTTTCGAAAATATGAGACACGGCTCAGTGATTATCTGCGCTTTAAAAGCGGAGCCGAGAAAATTAGGTGTAAAAATTAGCGGTCTGAAGAAAAGCTAGTTCACCGGTTTGTTTATTAACCGTTAACAAACAGTTTTGCCTTTTGGAAACATATGTCCTCCTTCTTATAACGAACAAACAGTCATCACATGCATAAAACAAACCTTAACAGCTATGCCCGCAGACCTCACTATACAGTGGCGCCCTCTGGTGATTACAAAAACGGTAGCCCTCATTGGCAACGTTGCAGCTTGCGACTTGCATACTGCAAGTTACATGCTCGCCCTGCTCGTCGCCAAACCACCATTCAGCATACGTAGCCGGTAATTTTAACGTAATGTATGTAAATAAGTTCCGTAACATATCCGTATCTTAACAGCCTTTTCGCTAAAATGACCCCTAGTAACCGTAATGGCCATACATTTCACAACTATCATATTGCATTTTGGTTTTACATTTTGAAACTATAAAATATAATTTTTACTTCTTTCTAATACTATCTGAATGAAAGTAGTAATCTCATATCGTTATCAGCCTCTCACAGGCCACTGCTGGACATGGCCTCTCCCATTGTTGACCACTTTGATCGATTTAATTTTAATCTTAGATACTTGTTATTATTGTGACACAAAGATTCACTTATTCCACACTAAACAATTAAGCGACAATTCCAAAATTGGATTCGAAGATCGATTTATATAAATAGATCAATTTCGTGCATACTATCAAACATTTTATCATCCATCTTTACACATATAATTTTACTAATAACAACTCGACTATGGGATTTCTAGGACTTTCAGCTTCATTGTATGCCTTTATTTATAGTCGTGAACATGTGACGTAGATTGCTTAAATAATCGACAGGCTCGGTGGCTCATTTGGTAGTGACCTCTGCCCTCTGAGCCAAGGGTCGTGGGTTCGATCCCCACACATTACAAACATTTGTGTGCATGAACATGTCTGTTTGTATTGGTCTGGGTGTTTTCTATGTATAATATGTATTTATTTACAAAAAAAAATGTATCTAAGTAAGTCTATCAGTTGTCTAGTACCCATAGTACAAGCTTCGGCTTAGTTTGGGGCTAGATGGCGCTGTGTGGCCCAGCGTGGCATGTCTTGGGTTATTTATTTATTTATTATTTATTAATCCCAACTCAAATGAATCTCCTTATCAGTTTCTTCATGGAAGTTGTTTCTGACCATTGATGTTAACGAGCATAATAATAATCATTGGAATAGCCTTACTTTGTAACTTCATTAGTGAACTAATAAACAAATATCATATTAATTTTTGAAATATTTAGCAAATGTGGTTGTAGATAATAATAATTATAATAATCCTGATGTTTGTATTTGATACTCATGACTAAACATTAAATCATTTCATTAATTTAGTACATTATTTTAACTTAATAAATTTTCCATACAAAAATAATATTACAAAGTATCAAACTCGTGGAGTTGCACCCGCGCAGAGCGGTATACGCTCATAAAAGTGGTTGTGCGTATGTGTGCGTGAGCGGAGCAGCGAGCGGCACGTCCTCCCTCTGGGATGACCCGATTTGGACTGAATCGGCAAGCGTCGCGCGCGTGGCTTTATAGTCACTTTTAAAAAAATCGTATAAAATACCAGGCATAGAATATTAATAAAATAATAATTTAGTGCACTTAAGAAACACTTCTTTTACATTTACACAAAATTTCAACTAAAAGAAACAGTGTTTTCTACTAGAAAAACACTGTTGAAAAGTGTGAATTGAGCTTATTTTGAAAAATTATTTTGGACAATTTAAAAACACATTTTTGAAAGTTTTTTTATCTAGTGCACTAATAGACCATATAAGCTATTGTATAAACATATATTTAAAGCATATGTATGTAATGCAATTGATATTAAGTCTTTCGAAATTGACTCTGACTCGCATTTTTGCGAATCGGCTTACGGGAGATCTTTGATAAACAAAAATATACTAGTAAATGTTATATTTTATCTAGCCTACGCACTGCTTGAAGACTTTATCTATATAAAAAACTATGTTTCTTATTTAAAAAAATTCGTTTTATATGATAATAGCTCGTCCGAAAATACCAGTTTCGCCGCAAATACGTCGAATTCTGTATGCGCGCTCTTAAGATTCATACACCGGCCAAGTGGTCGCTTTTTGGTCGGCGTGATACTTAAAACCTGTGTACTAACATATTTTATTGTACATAGTTAGGTACCACCTATAATTTAAAAAATCTTAATTTTATCGGTAAATAATTTTCACAGCATATTCTTAGGGATGCTCAGTATGACATAAAGATAAATCGAATAAAAGATACTTAGTATTTTAGCGTGGCTTCTCAAAATATGTTCATACACAGGATATCCAGGTTCTGCTTTAGTTGTAGGTATAGATATAAGATTATTAAACGCATTTATTTTCCAAAAAGTACAAAATAAGTATCCATATTTCTATATTGTATGGGAGTGACCTATCACCTTTTCACTCCAAGCCTTCCTCACCTGCCCGTGGTGCATCCTGCCGACCAACAAATGAGGCTCTGGCCAACGGACTGGTGGTGGTAAAACCATAACGATGGAAGGCGTAGCTAGATATCACAGGCCTATGACGGGCAGCAGCGTGACCGGATCGAGAAGCTGCGCCCTGCGATCGCCAACCCGCCTGCCCAGGTGGCGATTATACCCATAATATCCTCCAGATGTTTGCCCTAGGTGGCGAGCAACTGAAGAGGCCTGTGTCCAGCAGTGGTCTGTAATAGGCTGATGATAATGATGATTTCTATATTAATCAATTTTAAACGTATCGCGCCGGCGCCAGCCCTCTCCTGGCCGAAAATCGGCCACAATGACCATTCTCCAAGCAGACCGGGCAAGTACGCACGAGATATTGAAGTGTACATGTTTATGCCCATACACAAGTGCATTACGTGCACGTGCGGTTGCTCTGTTTGAAATAATGAGAATTCATAGTACTAACTAGATACGTAGGTAAGCACCATTTTTGATACCAAAAAAAGACTAATTGACTCAAAAAAAGCACGGACGCGACATAACTATCTGATGACTGCTGACCCAGTGGCGCATTATATCGGTTCCCCGGTAGGATTCAATGTAGAAACTTTTTAGATATCTCGAATAATTCAGAAAGACGTCGCTCTGGATAAGTCATCACCAGAACTTACAGTTAAGAGAACCATAGCTTAAGACCAGGTGATTCCTGAACAATGGGCCGCGGCTTCCAATGGCCAACCAGAGGCCAACATGATGTACCTACATTGTGTTTGTCCTGTGTCAACCTATGTTCAGATTTCTCAGCACTCAAATCGAATACCTATATCTTTATCATCTTTTGAGCATCCATTCGTAAGCGCGTGTGATAAAATAAGAGACAAAGACGCGTACGTACATGATATAATGACAGAGTAAGCTCTTCATGACAAACCGATGTTCACGCAGGCAAAGCCGCGGGCAGCAGCTAGTTAAAACATATTTTGATATGAAACCCATAACATAAACGCGTACAAACAAAACGTCCTATAACAAAATGGCTTAATATAGCCATCGAACAAGCTTCTTAAACGAGGCATACAAAACACCACGCAATACGAAATCGTGACAGTTTGCATGAAGCGTTTTTAGGCGAGTTCATATTTGTGATTTTGAAATTGTGATAGCTCGGGGACTTCATACAAGCGATGTAATTCTTTCGCCAATGTTTCTATAATTGGGTGATGCATCAATATTAATCCAAAACAAAAAAAAACCGGCCAAGTGCGAGTCGGACTCGCGCACGTAGGGTTCCGTACCACTGATTGAATGAAAAAATTAGGTAATTTGATTTATGACATTAAAAAAAACTACTGTCTAGATTTCATTCAAACCAATTTTCGTTAGTAGTTTTCATAGTAATACACATCATATGATTTTGAGTTTCAGTTCTATGTATGGGGAACCCCAAAAATTTTGGATTTTTTTCTGATTTTATTTTAAAATCTTAATGCGGTTAACAGAATACATCTACGCACCAAATTTCAATAATGTAGCTCTTATAGTTTCGGAATAAACTGGCTGTGACATACGGACGGACAGACAGACAGACCTGACGAATCTATAAGGGTCCCGTTTTTGCCATTTTGGCTACGGAACCCTAAAAAGAACGTCAGAA
Organism: Conogethes punctiferalis; assembly: GCA_031163375.1. Lineage (NCBI taxonomy): Eukaryota > Metazoa > Arthropoda > Insecta > Lepidoptera > Crambidae > Conogethes > Conogethes punctiferalis. The sequence goes on from CM062086.1 coordinate 2,519,843, forward strand.
ATTGCGATTGGTAAAGCCTCCAGATGCTTACCCAAAGTAGCGAATAACTGGAGAGGCCTTTCGCAGTCCACTGCTGGACCAGTGGTCTGTGGTAGGCTGATGATGATGATATATCCAGCAGTGAAGGTTACATGCTGATGATGACTATCTTCTATAGTTGATCGCTGCGGCTTTCCATTATTCATGGAAACGTATGTCCAGCAGTGGACTGATTTGGGCTGATGATGATGATGGAAACGTAAATTTTATTTTTATAGTGGCTCGACATGTTGGCTTCCCTACGCCTGATGGAAAGCGAAAGAGAAGCCCAAGTCGCTGTGACAACGGGCAGGTAACTGGTCAGTTACCTGTCAGTTGCCACCGCCATGCCGGCCCAACCCTAATCCCCCACGAGCTCCGGAAACCCTACTCACCGGCAGAAACACGACCCAGAGGTCATTTGACTGCGGTATTCTATAGGGTGGAGGTCCTTCCTCGGACGGGCGGCTCAATTCGTAAATGTTCCTACAACAAAATGGCTACAATTTTGAATTCGTTCACTATACTTCCAGCCCTGCATTCGCTACGGATAATTCGATTCCCGGCGTACACCGACTCCGGACGGTCCGGACAGCTGTCGGCAAATAACCTCGTTACGGCACTTCACGCCGGACGAACTCTTTTATTCACTGAACTGTTGTCATGAAGACTTGTTGATAATCACTATGAAATATGTATGGGGGATGTAAGGGAGCGATCTATCATCTTTTCACGCAAAGTCACCTCACCTGCCCGTGGTGCATCCTACCGAATAACAAACGAGACTCTAGCAACCGACTGGTGGCAGTATAACCATTAGAACACACACTTGAAGACGTAGCTAAGTACCACAGGCCGATGACGACCAGCAGCGTCACCGGACCGAGGAGTTACGCCCTGCGATCGCCAACCCGCCTGCCCAGCGTGGCGATTATGGGTAAAGTCTTCAATTGCCCAAAGTGACGAACAACTGGAGAAGCCTATATCCAGCAGTGGATTGTGTCAAGCTGACGAGTTCTAGAGAGGGTACTGTATCTCGGCATTTAGTGTACGACGATTTGCGTTGGATTGCTAGCAAGTGCTGGATGCCAGACAGGGGCGTAGCTACCGCCGTAATCCATTTCTGCCGTATCAATTTTACGGGATGCCTAGATCATGAAGGCCCCCAAAGTACATTAATGAAATCTTTTTATAGAAGAGGGGGCAAACGGGCCTGAAAGTCACCTGATGGTAAGTGATCACTTCAGCCCATAGACACCGCAACACCAGGGGAGTCACAGGTGCGTTGCCGGCCTTTGAGAAATCTATAGGCTCGCTTTTTGAAGGTCCCTAAATCATATCCACTCGGAAAAATTGCAGAAGGAAGCTGATTCCAAAGACCGGTTGCACGAGACAGAAAATTGCGCGCAAAACGTACCGTGGAAGACCTCCAACTATCAAGATGATAAGGATGAAATCTAGAATTGGTGCGAGATGTACGATGATGAAAAATAGCAGCCGGTACCAGATCAAACAATTCCTCCGAACACTCGCCGTGATATATACGGTAGAAAACGCACAAAGACGCAACATCCCTGCGCAAAGATAAAGGGTCTAGTTTCTTTGAAAGTTCTCGGTCGTCAATGATTCGAGCCCTTTTCCCTGATTTTCCCTTTATAAGGCCCCGAACGAATTTTTAGATGAGGCCCCGCCAAGGCACGCTACGCTTCTGCGAGAAAACCAAGATCGAGCAAGGTGGCGAACCTTTTGAGCTGTGATAGGCTGAGAATGATGATGATATTACAGGAATAGTTGCTTAAGAGAGGTAGGGCATAGCGAATATTCGCTCAAATAGCTGCCCGTCCGGGGAAGGACCTCCACCCTATAGAATACCGCAGCCAAATGACCTCCGGGTCGTGTTTCTGCCGGTGAGTAGGGTCTCCGAAGCTCATGGGGGTTAGGGTTGGGCTGGCATAGCAGAGACAACTTTTTTTTTTTATAGTGGCTCGACATAATGGCTTCCCTACGCCTGATGGAAAGCGAGAGAGAAGCCCAAGTCGCTGTGACAACGGGCAAGTAACTGTTTAGTTACCTGTTAGTTGCCAACAACTACTATAAAAAAAAATAGACACCATCTTTTTGACCGTATACTGGCATATGACGTCAGACGATAAACCTGAGCGTACACTAGTGCAGATTAATGGCGGCTCGACATGGAAACTCCATTAGTGGCCGTCGGTTGATGCATTAATGCATGTTCAGTTACGGGGCAACTATTCGGACGATTATAAAAGATAGATATGTAGATATATGTACTATAGATATTCTTTAGCGTACACCAAACAATTTAAGGGATGTAAGGGAGCGGCCTATCATCTTTTCGCTCCAAGCCAACCTCACCTGCCCGTGGTGCATCCTGCCGAATAACAAACGAGGCGCTGGCAACCGACTGGTGGCGGTATAACCATCACAATTGAAGGCGTAGCTAAATACTAAAGACCGGTGACGGGCAGCAGCGTCACCGGAGCAAGAAATTACGCCCTGCGATCGCCAACCCGCCTGCCCAGCGTGGCGATTATGGGTATATCCTCTAGACGTTTGCTCTAAGTGGCGAACAACTGGAGAGGCCTATGTCCAGCAGTGGACTGTAATAGGCTGATGATGAAACAATTTAAAACCTGGCACAGAGATGTGTTCAAGTACAATAAGGCACTCTTATCGTTAAAAGCTGTCCCTTACACGACACTCACGGGATGAGATGGGATGGTCCTATTCTAAATCCGAAAACCACAATGTCCCAATGTATGACATTAATTGAGATTATATACTATGGATGATAGCTTCTCCTTCGTAGAGAGGTAGGACATAGCGAATCTTCGCTCGAATTGAGCCGCCCGTCCGGGGAATGACCTCCACCCTATAGAATACCGCAGTCAAATGACCTCTGGGTCGTGTTTCTGCCGGTGAGTAGGGTTTCCGGAGCTCGTGGGGGGTTAGGGTTGGGCCGGCATGGCGGTGGCAACTGACAGGTAACTGACCAGTTACTTGCCCGTTGTCACAGCGACTTGGGCTTCTCTTTCACTTTCCATCAGGCGTAGGGAAGCCATTATGTCGAGCCACTATAAAAAAAAATGGCTAAAGGACTTTATCTGATGAAAGAGCTAGTCGAGCAGTAAAACGGCTGTTTCGTCTAGTTAACTGCGACATGGTTTTATGTTAAGACTCCTAAATGTTTGTTTTTGACATCTCAAGTACACTAAACGTCTCAAATTATCTGATTTCTAAATAATTCCACATTAATACGGCAAGAATTCGTTGAATTTTGGTATACGTACAGTCTACTGCCAAAATCTATTTAAAGGAATGGGGATTACATTTTTTTATTTTCCTATCCAAAGCGAAACGATGCAGATGAGCGGTTGGGCTGAGGTGTCAGTGACCCTCTGACCTATTGTACTAAAAGCCACTACAATTATTGGGATTAAAATAAATAAACCGCAAACGTAGGGTGATCTAATCTAAGAGAGATATCTTTTAAAAAATATTTGTCTGCCTAGTACAATCATAAAATCGCAAACGCCTCCGCGATGTAATTGCGCACAGCGCCATCTGTTATTGTACGTAAGGAACTAAAGGGGTCGCAAACACGAGGTGAGAATACACCAATAGAATCGTGAAGTGCGAAAAGGAGCGGATTTTTTATGCAATAGGGATGTTTTGGGGGTCAAAATAATAACATTATATTTAGTCCGTATTTTAGATCATAAAAATGTATTGGCACACGTATTTTTTACTTTTATTTCATTCAAATAGATAAATAGCAAAGATACAAGGCATCAAAAGTTAGGAGTGGGGAGTTTTGACGTCACTCTCCCGAAAAATTCCTCATCGAGTGACGTCAGCTCGTAATTTCAATGGGCTATAACTTTGAAATTTTTAGTCTAATTTACAAATAAAAAAATACGTCTTTTATTTTTGAATAAGCTAAAACGACGCACTGAGTCCTTTTTTTTAAACCAAACAAGCCTATTTATTCTATTAGTTGATTTTCCCTCGCTCGCTCGGCTTCTATGGACAGGCAGGTTTAAAATGATCATACTTTCGTGGCCAAGTGTACAACGAGTTAGCTACATTCCTGCATTGTCCGTGTTCGCTCCATAGCCGCACTTCAGCTCCGTAGCTGCAGGCGGAACAAATGTACATTCTTGAAATGTCCAATAATAGCTGGTTTCCTTCAATCAGTTGAATTCTTTTCGCCTTACGTTTTGCGGTAGCTAGTGTTTTAAGCAGGAATGCCGGAGCGTGATTCGTTAATAATTGCATTATTAGCTACTTTTCAAAGGTAAGTCTTTTACGTACGTACTTAGTCAGCCAGGACCTACAGATATTAGATATCAAAATGACGTTTTAGTTATTCAGCTCTATCTTTCCCAGTAGCATGATATTTGAATAGATTTTGTTTTTATAGTAGGCTCTACATAATGGCTTCCCTACGCTTGATGGAAAGCGAAAGAGAAGCCCAAGTCGCTGTGACAACGGGCAGGTAACTGGTCAGTTACCTGTCAGTATGCCACCGCCATCCGGCTTGCCCCCTACCCCCCCCACGAGCTCCGGAAAACCCTACTCACCGACAGGAACATGACCGGAGGCCATTTGGCTGCGGTATTCTATAGGGATCGGTCCTTCCCCGGTCGGGGCAGCCTCAATTCGAGCGAAGATTCGCTATGCCCTACCTTTCATGAAAGATTTGGCGTTTCAACAAGTTTTTTGTAAGATACTTACAAAATATTACGTACTATGTTTTTCAATAATGAGAAGAACTAGGTCGGTAATTACTCGTATTACACGGCAGAGATATATTTAAGTCTTTTGAGGGGGAGAGCATCTTTATTAGTGGGGTAGCGGGAGGTGGTTTGCAATTGTATGTCAGTAACGCACACGACGCATAATCTTCGATATTCTTCGGGAGATGGGGGCTCTTTGTAAATGTAGATGAGGACTGTTGAGTATCGCACAAAAAGCGTGCCGTCTTGCGATGCACCTAAAAGTAAGGTTGAAGGTTTACTAGTTTGACATTTGTTTTCACAAGTAGTGAAGAGAGGACTTTGTGGGGCAGATGTATTCTTAATACAAAAAAACAGACAAACGTATTTCAGACTTTGTTGGTAATTCTAGGCGGTTTTATAGCTATAAGAATGCTTCTAGACAACCTTCAGGTCGAGGAAGTGTAATTTGCGGGAATTGTTTATATAGGTACACTATACATTGACTGACTCGATGGCTCATTTGGTAGTGAGCACTGCCCTCTGAGCCAAGGGTCGTGGGTTCGATTCCCGCACAGTACAAACATTTGTGTTCATGAACATGTCTGTTTGTATTGGTCTGCGGGTTCTCTATGTATAATATGTATTTATTTACAAAAAAAAATGTATCTATGTAGTTTATCAGTTTCTAGTACCAATAGTACAAGGCTTCGGCTTAGTTTGGGGAAGGTGGCGCTATGGTGGCCCAGCGTGGCATGTCTTGGGTTTTGTTTTTATTTATTTCTAATGCTAAACAAAACGGTAGTATAGGTCAACTCATCCGCGGGATCAATTCAGCGTCAGTTGACTTGAAGAGCTCAGAACACATAGGATGAGAGGGATGCTGTCCCGTAATTGTCCAGCCCAGTTTGGTTTAAGTCACAGCCCATAAACTTCCGCATGACCCAATCTCAATAACCTTTTGCCTCAATAGCCTGCTACGAGTCTATTGTATGATTTCACGTTATTTACGGAATCCGTACTATCAAAATCAAATCAACCGTGTTTCGAATTCGATGAGAATCTCAATGCCCTGCTTCAGTGATCTGGCCGGTTATTTGCTTGTTTGTCGAAGCGACTTGGGGCTTACTTCGCACATCGCCTCTAGTCCCAAACTAAGCCGAAGCTTGTACTATGGCTACTAGTACTAGACAACTCATTTAGATAGATAAATACTCGTATGCTTTATCTATACAAAAGATTGCCTTAGGTGCTTAAGCGATCTCTTTCAGACTGCCTTTGGATAAAAAAGAACTTAGATACTTTTTGTAAATTTTTCACCGAGTATTTTCACAAAAGCTCGTTTTCAAAACAAAAGTTGTAAAAGTCAAGTGTGTAAATGAATGTTTACACACGCGTAACGTAAGTGTAGACTGACGGACGAACAACCGAGCCACGCTAGGGTTGACAAAATATCCCATCATGGGAGGTGAGTTCCACATTCTAGGTGCCCAATGCATTTCTATGAATGCCCTCTAGAAAAAGAGAAAAAAATGTTGACAACAATTATTATTGTTAAGCATAAGTGTTTTTCTACCTGTATGCTTAGATGGTTTGGTCTTGTAGAGCTTTCTGTACATATCAGTAAAAATACATTTTTATGTAATTCATACGAATACATGATTACAGACAGCGAAAAATTTCTCTTCTTCTCTAGACTTAGACAACTACTCAATTCCTAGCTCAAATGATTTCAAACAATAATAAACCATAGCAACAAAAATAGATTGTAAAACAGGTCTAATTATAAAACAAAACAATGTATCTATTTTGTACATAGTAAACATTAAAAAAGGTCGTTCTGTCCGCAACCACCCCCCGATGTAATCGACAGACAACGCCATCTCTACCCAAATTAAGAGAGGTAGGGCCATAGCGACTCTTCGCTCGAATTGAAGCCGCCCGTCGGGGGAAGGACCTCCACCCTATAGAATACCGCAGTCAAATGACCTCTGGGTCGTGTTTCTGCCGGTGAGGTAGCGGGTTTCCGGAGCTCGTGGGGGGTTAGGGTTGGGGCCGTCAAGGCCGGTGGCAACTGACAGGTAACTGATCAGTTACTTGCCCGTTGTCACAGCGACTTGGGCTTCCCTCTCGCTTTCCAACAGGCGTAGGCAACTTCCAAGGCGGTTGGCAACTTGACAGGTAACTGATCAGTACTTGCCCGTTGTCACAGCGACTGGGCTTCCGCTCTCGATTTCTCCATCACTATAAAAAAAAATAGTCATAAACCAAATATTTAAAATAACTTTAATTTGTTTTGTACAACGCTTGTAAAACTTTATTGGCAGCCCTACAGTCCCGTGATTGTACGGACCGTCGTTTGCGGCGTTCCCGTAATTTTTCATGGGCGCCCGGTTCCAGCAATATTCCCGGATTCATCACGCTGAAAGCGTTCGCGTGATGAAGCCGAATTCCCACTTATCGCCGAAATGTTTAATAACAACGGACGGAATGGCAAGGACAATATCGACCTTGTTTCGTGGCAATAGAGTCGAGTGTTGTTTGAGCCCTTTGGTTCATCATTGAATAGGTCATCGGTTTGATGGATATATTTACCTTTCACATGGTAATTCTGGTTTATAGTAGATGGCGTGATGGCTAAGTTGATAGTGAACCCTGTCTTCTGAACCAAAGGTCGTCGGTTCAATCCCTACACGGTAAAAATATTCTGATACCCATAAAGTGCTTACTTTCTTGGGATTGGAGCAATGTATGTGTTGTTATCTGATATTTATTTATACTAATAATATTACCAATTTCTAATTATATTTTTTTAATTTTTTTGTCATCATCAGCCTATTGCAGTCCACTGCTGGACATAGGCCTCTCCAGTTGTACGCCACTTAGGGCAAAAATCGGGTGGTTTTCCTCCCATAATCGCCACGCTGGCAGCAGGCGGTGTTGGCGATCGCAGGGCGTAGCTTCTCGCTCCGGTGACGCTGCTGCCCGGCCATCGGTCTGTAGTATGTTAGCTACGCCTTCAATTGTGATGGTTATACCCGGCCACCAGTCTGTTGCCAGCCGCCTCGTTTGTTATTCGGCAGGATGCACCACGTGCAGGTGAGGTTGGCTTGGAGCGAAAAGAATGATGGGTCGCTCCCTTACATTCCATTTATTTGTTATTCGTTGCTAATTTACATAGGCACGAGTGTAA
>CM062086.1:3850372-3868426 GCA_031163375.1 Conogethes punctiferalis
AATGCCTTCTCAACCACCTTGCCAAGGACTGGAAGCAAGCCGATCGGACGGTAGCTTTTCGGGACATTATAGATTTCCTTACCCGGTTTTGGGATGATCTTTATGACCGCCGACTTCCAGTCCTTGGGAAAGTGCCCAGCTCTGAGACAAGAGTTGGCCACGGCAGCAAACAGGGGCACGTCGGCAAGAACAGCATTAAGACATATGTCCGACGTGAACCCATCCTCCCCCGGAGATTTTTTGGGGCTCATGTTCCTTAATATGCTTAGGAGCTCATCTCCGGAGAAGGGGGGCTCATCGTCGGACAGCTTTGTCAAGAACGACCCTTCGCAGATTATTCTACGGACTTCCTTCTGTTCCAGGCTATCATTTTGGGTATCGTCATGCGGGTAAAAGGTGGAGGCGAACATTTCAGCCGATTTTTCCGCGTTCAGGGTTTTCCCATCCGCATCCACAAGGAGGACGTCTCCCCTGCAGCCCCCGGTGAACCTTAGGACTCGGTACACCTGATCCCATACACTCTCCTTATCCTGTTTATCACAAAATTTCTTCCAACTGTCAAATTTGCTTTTATATATCTCTTCTTTATATTTATCCAATTTATCCTTATATTCCTTTATAACTATACTTTTCCTGTCATCCCTTGCATTTTTAATTCTCCTTCTTAATCTATTAACTTCCTTTTTTAATTCTGTGAGTCTTTCGGTCCACCAGCTGATCTTTGGTCCCTTTCCCCTTTTTTTTAACGGTATCATCTCTTCACAAACTTCCTTAAGACAATCTGTATATCTGCCAACTATCTCCTCCACCTCATCCGCACTTCTCCCCCCTCTTGACACCTCCTCTTCCTTCAGTCCCTTCCGTGTAAACATTTCCTTCAATTTTTCCCTAAACTTTGTCCAATCCGTTCCTTCCGTCCTATACTTCCGAGTTGTGGTGGTCCCCACCTGGGCTGCTCCCCTCTCCGATCCTAATTCGAACGCTATCGCGTTGTGATCAGAGCCCGGTAAGAGCCCACGGCAGACCCTCCACCCACTTATATCGTCCAGGAGTCCCGATCCACAAGCCGTGATGTCCGTATAGCTTGCCAGCTCCCTGTCCCCCCTGATAGTTTCGAACGTAGGCACAGTGCCCCGGTTTAGGAGGTTAAGGTCTTTTTGGGCAATAAAATCAGCGACCATGTTGCCCCGCTCGTTATCAGACGGGCTGCCCCACCAAACCGACCACCCGTTGACATCCGCCCCGAATAGCGTTCTGGTTGGACTCCATTGCGTCATCGCATCTCCAACAATCTGGAGCCGAGCACTCGCCTGGGCGGTGTCCAGCTTCGGCTCCAGATAGGCAGACACCAACAGAGTTTCACCGTCAGCCAAGCGAAGCATGCCCATTGCCACACAGCTGGAACAGCTCTGAGTCAGCTCTGAGACCACAATATTTGGATCGAAAACGACAATCGCAGCCTTGACGGGATCCGGGTCGGTCTTCCTCTGCAGGACTCTGGTAGGTGCAGGTAAGCGCAACTCTCCTACTGCTCCCACGTACGGTTCCTGCACCAGAGCCAGCTGAGCCCGACCACGAGACGCTAACTCCAGAAGTTCGTCGGTTGCCGTCCTCGACCTAGCCAAATTAGCCTGCAACATCCGAATTTTAAACGGGACCTCTGCTTCAGCAATACAACACCCTGCTCCTGGCTATCTTTTCCCATTTTCTCCTTATAGGGCACTGATCACTGTGCGCCCTATGGGAACCCTGTTCAGAGACAGCCGCGCAGTTGGCGCACTTGGCCGCTGAGCCCTTCTGGTCACAATCCCTAATCTCATGTTCCCCAGCACAATGCCCGCATGTGGGATTCTTTCGGGTACATCTCCTCCGGGTATGTCCGAAGCCCCAGCACAGACTACATTGGATTAGGGGAGACTGGTCTTCAACCCGTATACGCTGTAAACCCAGGTATATTCTCCCCCTATCCATTAACCGACGATGTAGCTGAGCCGAGACCTCGATCACGACGTGGCACTCTAGGGAATTCCTCGCCCCTCGTCTGAATAGCTCCCTGATCATGAGGTCCTCCGCGAGGAGTCCCTCAACGACGTGCCTGTTCTGGTCGATTATTGAGGCCTGTATATCGTCCGCAGTATTGAAGGCAAGGACATCCATGAGCCTGAGTAGCGGTCTTTTCATCTTGGCATCTTCAACGTTGAGCTGGTCAGTTTTGACCAGCTCAGCCCTGACCACGCCAAGTTCAGATTCGGATCCGCAGCTCAGGACTACTTTCGAGTCCCTCGCCTTCCTCAGTCGCTCCACACCCACCCCCAGTTTCCTCGCGTCCACTGATTTCCTAATCATGTCGACGACATCTTGACTCGTGTCCTTGCAGCTCTTGGACGTCACTATAATAGTGTGTTTAGGGCCAGGGGCTGCAGTTTTGTTGTCAATGGGTGTTGTTGCAGCGGACGCGTATGTTTTCTGCACCGGTGCTGGAGCGGCCTCACCCGAAAGCTCGATAGGAGGAGAAATAGGAGCTACGGGCTGGAGTGCGCTCTCTTCGGCCGCAATTTTTAGATCTGCGATCCCCTCTCCGAGCGACGTCACCTTGCCCCTGATCTCCTTTAGCTCCTTGCGAAGGAAGTCGGCCCCCAACTCAAACGCCAGCCATCCCCGCACTCCTTTGGCCTCTTTTAGGGTGTCTCTTTCCAGAGACATCAATGTGTCCTGTTTCCGGCTCCACTCGCCGACCATTCGCTCAAGCGCCTCCGCATGCCTTTTTTCAGTAAGGAATAGCTGTTTCTCGTAGTGGGCTGCGGAGCGCTGCTTCTCGGCTATGTGCCGCTCGCGGGAGTCGGCCAGTCTCAGGACCATTTCGTAGAGCCCGTGAAGCCCGTCATTAACGTCCTGGGTGATTTCCCTACTGGTGTTCCGAGACGACTCCAGACGATCCTTAGTCCTTTGAAGGAGTGCGGCGGCCATCCTTGGCATCTCATGCAGCGGACCCCCCCCGACACCCGCCGATATTATGGACATATATGATCCGTCACAGCTCTCTCTGTCTTCTGGCTCTTCGACTTCTCCTGATCGGGCTACGGATGATTTTGCGGCCCTTATCTGTGTGGTGATGCGGAGCAGAGCTGATTCGGAACGTGGGCGGGATGGAGGGCCCCCAACCAGGGGGGTAGACGCCCCCACGCATTGCGGTGTGGCGACCGGCAGGGCGATGTCGGTCTCGCCAATGTCCCCGCTCACAGTCCCCTGCTCGGCAGCAGGGGGTGGAGAAGGGGACCTCTGTGGCGTTTTTGATACCTCCTCTCCCTCCAGGGGCTTGATTTCCGGTTGGCTTCCCACTTCTACCGGAGCCTCCAGCGGAGCGACCTCTGGGGGGGGGTCATCCACCCGCACGATCGCTGGGGGGTCCGCCGCAGCCGCGATCTTGATTGGGGCGCGGGCTCGGCTTTTTGATCGTGTCGCGCGCGCAGTGATTCCCGAGTCAGAATCGGGCGCCCTTTTAGATTTTAGGGTGGCAGTTGGCACACCCGGATCGGAATCAGGGGCCTTTTAGGTTTTGGTCTTGGCTGTTTCCCGGACGCCGGCGCTCTGCCGGAAGACTGTGATTTCTTATCCATTTAAGGATGATACACAAATTTATTGATATTTTTGAGTTTTTTAAATTTTTTAAATTATATTTAAATGTTTTTAAATTATTATTTAATCTTATTTATGTGTAATTTTAAAATAATATTAATAAACAATTTATTATTCAAATTTTAAACGTAATTTTATTACTATTCATTAAGATTTTACAGTTTTAAGTGTTTATTTTTAAATTTGTATTAAAGTTTTAAAATATTTTAAATTGTTTAGCTTTTTATAGGTTTTCTACTGCCGAATATACATTTTAATTTGTTATTTAAGTTAAAATTTTAGATAATTTAAGCCAAAACCCAATAAAATTTTGAAAAATTTGAAGTTTTTAATTTATTATGGCCCCAATTTGGGGATTTTCCAAAAAGTCCTAGGAGGGAGCGATAAAGCCTAATTGTGGAGTCCCTTTACCGAAGGAATTATGAAAATAGGACAAGAGCCTGATTTTATATGAATTTTTTTTAATTGAATTTTTAAGGTGGTTAGGTTAGGTTAGGTTAGGTTAGGTTAGGTTAGGTAGTTAGGTTAGGTTAGGTTAGGTTAGGTTAGGTTAGGTTAGGTTAGGTTAGGTTAGGTTAGGTTAGGTTAGGTTAGGTTAGGTTAGGTTAGGTTAGGTTAGGTTAGGTTAGGTTAGGTTAGGTTAGGTTAGGTTAGGTTAGGTTAGGTTAGGTTAGGTTAGGTTAGGTTAGGTTAGGTTAGGTTAGGTTAGGTTAGGTTAGGTTAGGTTAGGTTAGGTTAGGTTAGGTTAGGTTAGGTTAGGTTAGGTTAGGTTTGGTTAGGTTAGGTTAGGTTAGGTTAGGTTAGGTTAGGTTAGGTTAGGTTAGGTTAGGTTAGGTTAGGTTAGGTTAGGTTAGGTTAGGTTAGGTTAGGTTAGGTTAGGTTAGGTTAGGTTAGGTTAGGTTAGGTTAGGTTAGGTTAGGTTAGGTTAGGTTAGGTTAGGTTAGGTTAGGTTAGGTTAGGTTAGGTTAGGTTAGGTTAGGTTAGGTTAGTTAGGTTAGGTTAGGTTAGGTTAGGTTAGGTTAGGTTAGGTTAGGTTAGGTTAGGTTAGGTTAGGTTAGGTTAGGTTAGGTTAGGTTAGGTTAGGTTAGTTAGGTTAGGTTAGGTTAGGTTAGGTTAGGTTAGGTTAGGTTAGGTTAGGTTAGGTTAGGTTAGGTTAGGTTAGGTTAGGTTAGGTTAGGTTAGGTTAGGTTAGGTTAGGTTAGGTTAGGTTAGGTTAGGTTAGGTTAGGTTAGGTTAGGTTAGGTTAGGTTAGGTTAGGTTAGGTTAGGTTAGGTTAGGTTAGGTTAGGTTAGGTTAGGTTAGGTTAGGTTAGGTTAGGTTAGGTTAGGTTAGGTTAGGTTAGGTTAGGTTAGGTTAGGTTAGGTTAGGTTAGGTTAGGTTAGGTTAGGTTAGGTTAGGTTAGGTTAGGTTAGGTTAGGTTTAGGTTAGGTTAGGTTAGGTTAGGTTTAGGTTAGGTTAGGTTAGGTTAGGTTAGGTTAGGTTAGGTTAGGTTAGGTTAGGTTAGGTTAGGTTAGGTTAGGTTAGGTTAGGTTAGGTTAGGTTAGGTTAGGTTAGGTTAGGTTAGGTTAGGTTAGGTTAGGTTAGGTTAGGTTAGGTTAGGTTAGGTTAGGTTAGGTTAGGTTAGGTTAGGTTAGGTTAGGTTAGGTTAGGTTAGGTTAGGTTAGGTTAGGTTAGGTTAGGTTAGGTTTTTTTTTTTTTTTTTTTTTTTTTTTTTGATGAGTTTCGGTTATAATAAGTTATGTTTTCTGTTAGCGTTTTCTAGATTTCGGTGGTATGATAGTAGTGATGGTATTTCGTAACAAAGATGTAGCTTCTCTAACGTAATCAGAGCCATGACAAATTAACAAAAAGTTGGTGAGTTTGGGGCTTAATCTAGGAAAAACAGAAGATTTGAGTAGAATGGGTATTTAATTTAATTGGGGAGAGGATACAAAATATTTATGTCGGGATGAAATTTATGCAATATGATGAGTGTGGCTCTTGAGGCTTAGATAAAAGGTCTAAGTCCCATAGTCTGTCTGGTCCTGGAGACGGGCCATCATGGACTTTATTCGGGGGCACTGGCGGGAGTTTGTTGCATTGTGGGCTGTGTCACCCTTTGTACACATTTTCGCATTGTATTTTAGGCAATTATAGCATTGGCGTTTCTTGCTGTCGGTTTTGTAAGGGCACTCGGTGATTTGGTGACCCTCACTTGCACAATGTGCACAGGGCTTCTTTGTTGCCGTGCATTTGGACTTGGTATGTCCGTACTGGAGGCACACGTGACATTGCACGAATCGGCTGAAGTCCTCAACGTGGACACGGCTGTGATCCACGTTGAGTCTTCCTAATGCGAGGATGGTGGTGCGCATTGCCGGAGTGACCTCCAGTACTGCATTATACAACGTGACGTTTCTGTTGCTAGTGAGGAAGCAGACGCGTGATATTTTTACGTCATTTTGGCCGTGCAGGACGTCCAAAAGTTCGTCTTTCGTCACATCTTTCGGGATGCCCTTCAGGATTAGAAGGGGAGGGCGTCGTTTGGCCTGTTCAGCCGAAAATCCCTTTAAGGACTGGGTGCGTTGGATGGTCTCATCACACTGTTCTGCCTTCTCAAACTCCACGCGTACCTTTCCGTTTGAGATCGGCTGGATTTTTGTAGGCGCGTATTTATGTTTTCGGAAAGAAACCACCTTCTTCCACTCGGAAGCGACTTCCAGTGGTTTCTTTGAAACATCGTCGGCTGTGATGATGATGGCCGGCTTTGTTCGGGGCGCTGTAGGTAGTTTGGCCGAGGCTACGGAGGCGTAAGACACCGCAGGAGCGGCGGCTACTGAAGGAGGTGGGTTAGGTTAGGTTAGGTTAGGTTAGGTTAGGTTAGGTTAGGTTAGGTTAGGTAGGTTAGGTTAGGTTAGGTTAGGTTAGGTTAGGTTAGGTTAGGTTAGGTTAGGTTAGGTTAGGTTAGGTTAGGTTAGGTTAGGTTAGGTTAGGTTAGGTTAGGTTAGGTTAGGTTAGGTTAGGTTAGGTTAGGTTAGGTTAGGTTAGGTTAGGTTAGGTTAGGTTAGGTTAGGTTAGGTTAGGTTAGGTTAGGTTAGGTTAGGTTAGGTTAGGTTAGGTTAGGTTAGGTTAGGTTAGGTTAGGTTAGGTTAGGTTAGGTTAGGTTAGGTTAGGTTAGGTTAGGTTAGGTTAGGTTAGGTTAGGTTAGGTTAGGTTAGGTTAGGTTAGGTTAGGTTAGGTTAGGTTAGGTTAGGTTAGGTTAGGTTAGGTTAGGTTAGGTTAGGTTAGGTTAGGTTAGGTTAGGTTAGGTTAGGTTAGGTTAGGTTAGGTTAGGTTAGGTTAGGTTAGGTTAGGTTAGGTTAGGTTAGGTTAGGTTAGGTTAGGTTAGGTTAGGTTAGGTTAGGTTAGGTTAGGTTAGGTTAGGTTAGGTTAGGTTAGGTTAGGTTAGGTTAGGTTAGGTTAGGTTAGGTTAGGTTAGGTTAGGTTAGGTTAGGTTAGGTTAGGTTAGGTTAGGTTAGGTTAGGTTAGGTTAGGTTAGGTTAGGTTAGGTTAGGTTAGGTTAGGTTAGGTTAGGTTAGGTTAGGTTAGGTTAGGTTAGGTTAGGTTAGGTTAGGTTAGGTTAGGTTAGGTTAGGTTAGGTTAGGTTAGGTTAGGTTAGGTTAGGTTAGGTTAGGTTAGGTTAGGTTAGGTTAGGTTAGGTTAGGTTAGGTTAGGTTAGGTTAGGTTAGGTTAGGTTTTTTTTTTTTTTTTTTTTTTTTGGATGAGTTTCGGTCAAAATTTTTGGATGATATCTGTACTAGTTTTCTCGGAATTTTGAACTATTGGGACGCAGAAGTTTGTATATGTTGGAAAAGAAAATTGTAACTTCTCTAGCATGACCAGAGCTATGGCTATAAGAGATTATTGGGGCACAGTTAGAGAAATACAGAAGATTTTGAGTAAATTGTGAAGATATTTTGTAGAAGGGACAAGAATAGCAAATTATTTGTCAGTGGCATTTTGAGCAAAGAAAGAAGATTTTGAGGGCAATTTGAAAATTAGAAGAGAGTTTTCTAATCTCCGTAATCTGTCTGATCTTGGAGGCGGGCCATCATCGCCTTTATACGGGGACACTGGCGGGCGTTGGTGGCATTGTGGGCGACATCGCCTCTGGTGCACATCTTCGCGTTGTACTTAGCGCAGTTATAGCACTTACGCTTTTTCACGTCGTTCTTATTAGGGCACTCAGAGACTTGATGTCCCTCACTTGCACAATGGGCACAAGGCTTTTTGTCCGCGGTGCATTTGGCCTTAGTGTGCCCGTATTGGAGGCACACATGGCACTGGACAAATCTGCTGAAGTCCTCAACGTGGACACGGCTGTGATCCACGTTGAGTCTCCCGAGAGCGAGGATGTTAGTACGCATCTCGGGAGTGACCTCCAGCACGGCGTTGTATAAGGTGGTATTTTTGTTTGTGGTTAGGAAGCACAAACGACTAATTTGCACATCGTTCTGGCACTGTAGGACGTCCAGTAATTCGTCTTTGGACACGTCCTTCGGGATCCCCTTAAGGATCATAAGCGGGGGTCTCCTTTTGGCGGGCTCAGCATGAAAGCCTTTGACAGCTTTTGTGCGGTCGATGGTTTCGCTACAGTGTTCGTGCCTCTCAAACTCTACCCTCAGTTTCCCGTTTGAGATGGGTTGTATTTTGACTGGGGCGTATTTTTGTTTCCGGAAGGAAACAACCTTCTTCCATTCTGTCACGACCTCGGTTGGTTTCTTGGAAACATCGTCGGCCGTGACAATGATGGCCGGCTTCGTTCGGGGCGCTGGGGGTTGATTCTTTTTCGAGGCTACGGAGGCATAGGACACCGCCGGAGCGGCTCCCAAAGAGTTATGAGGCTCGAAGAGCTTCATCCCATCTTTGAAGGAGGCGAGTTCAGACCTGACGGCCTGCAATATCTCCTCCTTCAAGCCAACCGTAGTCTCGCGGACCTCACTAATGGACTCATGTAAAGTTGCCTCTTTGGCTTCTGCGACAAATTGGTCCTTAAGTTCTCCGTTAAGGAACTCTAAGCCATATAGGAGATAATCTGTACATTTTAGGATACAGTGTTTGTTGTCCTTGGTGAGACTCTTGTTCGCACCAAGGCAATCATTGATGGTGTGGATAACATCTTTGGTTATCTTGTAGTAGGCTTTGAAATCGGTAAGCTCATCAAGATCGTGGGTCATCTTAATGACCACGGGCTCTCGTTGAGTAGTCATATTGAAAATACTTGGTCGCAGATGATAACACTTATTCGCATATAGTTCGCAGTTGGTGCACAGAGCTCTTCAGCCGCCGGCCTGCCACTCCGTTACGGTGGTCAGGACGCGACGTTGCCCAGGGGACGCGACGTGGACGCAAGCTCTGTGGGGGGTCCCCCGGTTAGGTTAGGTTAGGTTAGGTTAGGTTAGGTTAGGTTAGGTTAGGTTAGGTTAGGTTAGGTTAGGTTAGGTTAGGTTAGGTTAGGTTAGGTTAGGTTAGGTTAGGTTAGGTTAGGTTAGGTTAGGTTAGGTTAGGTTAGGTTAGGTTAGGTTAGGTTAGGTTAGGTTAGGTTAGGTTAGGTTAGGTTAGGTTAGGTTAGGTTAGGTTAGGTTAGGTTAGGTTAGGTTAGGTTAGGTTAGGTTAGGTTAGGTTAGGTTAGGTTAGGTTAGGTTAGGTTAGGTTAGGTTAGGTTAGGTTAGGTTAGGTTAGGTTAGGTTAGGTTAGGTTAGGTTAGGTTAGGTTAGGTTAGGTTAGGTTAGGTTAGGTTAGGTTAGGTTAGGTTAGGTTAGGTTAGGTTAGGTTAGGTTAGGTTAGGTTAGGTTAGGTTAGGTTAGGTTAGGTTAGGTTAGGTTAGGTTAGGTTAGGTTAGGTTAGGTTAGGTTAGGTTAGGTTAGGTTAGGTTAGGTTAGGTTAGGTTAGGTTAGGTTAGGTTAGGTTAGGTTAGGTTAGGTTAGGTTAGGTTAGGTTAGGTTAGGTTAGGTTAGGTTAGGTTAGGTTAGGTTAGGTTAGGTTAGGTTAGGTTAGGTTAGGTTAGGTTAGGTTAGGTTAGGTTTTTTTTTTTTTTTTTTTTTTTTTTTTTTTTTTTTTTTGGTTTATGTCTTTTACCTCTGACGTGATCAGAGACTTTTGTATGCTTTTTTATGTTTTCTTTGCTTTATAATGTTTGCTTTATTTTATGTATGTGTAATATTTGCTGTATTTTAAGTGCTTTATTTTTATAATTGCTTTTATATGTACTGTTATGTAATTTTTGTATTTATGCTTAATGTAGTTTTGCTTGTTTGTGTCTATGCTTAAGTTTTATTTCTTGCTATTGCTTGTTCTGCTACTACTGTCATATATTTTAAGAAGTGTTCCCTTCTTGCAGGGTCAGCGATGATTTCCTGTATTGTGTTTATATTAATTTCTGTATCGATTTGGTGTTTCAGGTCAAATCGGGCTTTTTCGGTGGTGGGGCATTCTGTGATTAGGTGGGGAACGGTCTCTTCTATGCTTGGATCGCAAATGCATGCTGGGCTTGTCTTGCATTTGAATCTGTTCAGGTATTGGGCAAATCCGCCATGTCCTGTAAGCATTTGCGTTATTTTGCCATTGAGTTCAATTCCCTTTATTGTCTTATGCGCGCTTATTGCATCCGGGAAGAATATTTTGGTAATGCCTGCTGTCCCTTCGGTTTTGTATCTACGGTTCCATTCGTCAAGAGACTCCAGGCGGATTTGTCTCTTGACGAATGAAACCGGACACTGGTCGTAATCTGGTCTGGTTTTCTTAAAGAGCGCCGCTTCTTTTGCTAGCTCGTCCGCTCTCTCATTACCCTCCAGTCCGGCATGAGCTTTGATCCAGAAGAGGTGCACGTGCTTGTTCTGCTGCTTGCAGGTTTTCAGATCTTGGCGCACCTCTTCTGCGATCGGTTGTAGCGATCCTGGATTTTTTATACACTCGAGAGCGGAGCGAGAGTCGCTGTAGATGCCGAATGTAGTCTCTTTCCTTTTTAGGATTTCTGCTGTGGCTCTTCGGATGGCAAGCAATTCGGCCTGGTAGACGGAGCAGTGGTCTTCCAGTTTGAGTTTTATGGCCCTTATTTCTCTGTCTTTATTCCATATGGAGACCGCTGCTCCGACTTTGCCCTCGATTTTGCTGCCATCCGTATATATGCGCAGGTCTTGGGTGTTGTTTGCGTCTACTATTTCCTGGTCTATTAGGCACAGGAAGTCATTAGTCGTCTGTGCTGCGGGGTGGGGTTTCTCACAGAAGGGTACTTTTGCCTCTACCTCTCTGTCCAGTGTCGGCTGGGTGATTCCTTTTTTGGACATATAAAGTGCCGCAGCTTCCTTTATTCTGATGTCCAATGGGAGGATTCCCGCCAACACCAGGGCAGAGTTCAGGGAGACAGTTCGGTATGCTTTCCCTATCTTCTGTGCAAAACCCCTTTGCACCGCATTCAGATGTTTTTGTATGCCTATCTTTTCTGCAGCCGGTGCCCACACACTTGCTGCGTACATGATTATGGGCTCCACGACTGCAGTGTAGATGGTCTTAATTACTTCTGGGTGCAGGCCCCAGCTGGTCTTTGCAGCTCTTGAGAGCTGTCCATAGATTCTTACTGCTTTTTTGCAAGCTGTATTTACATGGCTATTAAAAGTAAGTTTTTTATCTATGACAACTCCCAAGAGCTTGATTTCGTCTACCATCTGTATATTAATGCTGCCCATTTTCAGGTGTGGGGTGTCGTATTTCAATTTCTTAGTGATGGTCATTGCGTATGTTTTTTGAGGGGCGAATTTCAGCTTGTTTTCGACACCCCACTCCTGAATAAGTGACAGTGTTGCGTTGGCCTGTTGCTGGATTTCGTCGGCTGTTTTCCCGGTGAATGCCAGAACGATGTCGTCCGCGAAGGCTTGACAGTATATGCCTTTCTCTACGAGTTTTACCAGTAGCGGATCCAGCAGAAGGTTCCACAATAAAGGTCCGCCAATGGAGCCCTGTATGCAGCCCTTTTCATTATACACTGAGTGCTCTTTCCCTGCGTATCTAACTTCTACCTTTCTCTCTTCTAGGTAGCTGTCAATGACTTTTCTGACATTTCGGGGGCACTCCTTTTCGGCTAGTCTTAGCTTTATCGCTGGCCACCATGCGCTATCAAAGGCTCCCTCTATGTCCAGTGAAACAATAGTTACTATTTGCTTTTGTTCTGTTTGCTCTTTAATGTGTTTCACTAGTGCATAGAGGGAGTCCTCGGTGCTCTTTTGGGGAACGAACCCGTATTGTCGGGGGCTCAATTTTGGCAGTATGTGATATTTAATTCTGGCCATTATCATTTTCTCCAAAATTTTTCCTAGCACCGGCAGGAGTCCTATGGGCCTGTAAGACTTAGGGCTTGTATAGTTGTCTTTTCCCGGTTTTTTAAGTACTATCACTGTGGCCACTTTCCATATTTTTGGAAAGTGCCCCAGTTCCATACACTTGTTTGCCAGTGCTAGGAAAATTCTGTCATTTTGTGAGATGGCTCGTTCACATATATCGGCTGTTAAACCGTCTTTGCCTGGGGCCTTTTTCGGGTTGAAGCTTTGTGCAGCTCTCATCATCTCGTCTTTTGTAAATGGGGGGTCAGGGTGTTCTTCATTATCATCTGTGTTTATCTCTATAGCTTTCTGTCTCATGTGTCTCTGTTCTATTGTGTCTTTATTTTCATCGTCTTTTGGATAAAAGGTTTTTGCGAGAAGTTCGGTTGATTGTTCTGCGTCCAGGGTTTTTCCTTCGCTTATAAGCATTTCGTCTTCCTGCCTTTTTGTTGTTCGTCCTATGACTCGGTAAATTCCTTCCCATAGTCCTTCTTTGTCTTGTTTTTCACAGAATTTCTTCCAACTTTCTGTTTGTGCCTTTTTTGCTTGATTTTCATACTCTTCTTTCTGTTTCAGGTATTCCTGGATTACTTCGGGTCTGCGGATTGGTGCGGCGCAACGAATTCTCCGCTTCTTCGTGGCTACGTCTCTTTTCATTGCGGCGAGTTCGTCGGTCCACCACGGCAAGGTAAGTAAACTTTTATTTTTCTTTTTTGGTATGGCTTTATCGCATGCGTTTATTATGGCTGTAGTGTAGTTTTTTGTTATTTCTTCCAGGTCTAGTTTGTTGCTTGTGTTAATAATGTTGTGTTCATTTATTCCTTTAGTTTCTAATGCTTCTGTTAATTGTTTGTCGAATAATTCCCAGTCTGCTTTTCTAGTGTTGTAGATTCTGGTAGTTCTTTTTATGTCTGTGCCTATTGCTTTTTGCAGGTTTATGGTGAATAGGATTGCGCCGTGATCGGATCCTGTGACGTCTCCTGCCACTCTCCATCCCTCTATCTTGGTGAGCATGTCGGTGGTGCACACTGTTATATCGACACAGCTGGTGATCCTTCTGTCGCCTCTGATTGTATCAAAAGTCGGGTCAGAGCCCTGGTTTAGGATCTCTAGGCCCAACTCTTCGATCATACCAGCTAATGCCTCTCCTCGACTGCCCCACCATAGGTTCCACGCGTTTACATCTCCTCCCAGTACCGTGTCTCTTGTGCCTATGTCACGCATGATTTTGCTGAGAAGCTCCAGATCGGGTTCTATTGGTTGGTCTCCTTCGAGGTATACGGAGACCATGCCAATTTCCCATGCAGAGGTTCTCAGCTTGACCACCACTATATTTTCTGATGTTAGGTCAGGGCACAATACGACGTCGATGTCTTTGTATGTCTTTGTTGAAGACAGCAATCGCAGATTTATTGACCTTGGCTGTTTTGCGGCTACATTGTATGATTCTTACATCGGGATAGCTTTTCATTTCGCCGATGGAGCCGATGTAGGGTTCCTGGATCATTGCGATTGCTATCTTCCTCTTGGACGCTTCCAACATGAGTTCTGAGGTGGCCAGTTGACTCCTTTGTAAGTTAGCTTGTATGACACGGTATTGGGTGATGGGAACGCTGGTGCTTGGGTTGTTTTGTCTGCTGTTTGGGATTACTGCCGGGACGCCCTTAGCAGCGGTATTGCACGGTGGACCTCGCTAAGGAGTCCCACCGTTGCCTTATTGGGCATTCCTGGCTGAAGGCACTGTGGTCTGCGTGGTCCATTTTTGCCTTGGTGCAGTTGGTGCACTTGGGGGCCTCGCCGGAGGTCCGGCTTGTGCATTCGGACCTGTGGTGCTGGCCTCCGCAGTGACCGCACACGTCAGCTGCCTGCTCGCAGAAGCGCTTGCTATGGCCGTATCCTAGGCAACGTGAGCATTGAATAAGGGGCGACTGATCGGCTACCCTCACTTTTTGCAGGTCTACATGCAAGATTCCCACCGCTGTGAGCCTGTTCCAGAGTGCGGGAGATACCTTGACCACTATATGAGTAGCCAGTGGGTTGCGGGTGGGTTTCCTGTATTTGACCTCCATGCGGTCCTCTTCTTTGTTTATTCCTGCAAAGATGTCTTTATTTTGCATCCTGATGCCTGCCAGTACTTCCTCGTTGGAGTTATATTTCATGACATCACGAAGTATAACGAGTGGGTCCTTATTCTTGACCTCTTCTACTTTCAGGGATTTTTCTGCAGTTTCAATTCTCTCTTTTACTCTTCCTAATTCTTCCTTCGTTGTGCAGCCAATTATTATTTTCCTATCTTTCGCCTTTCTGATCTTATCTATCTTTACTCCTTCTTCCTTTGCGTTTATCGCCTGTCTGATTTTGCTAATCACTTGGTCTCCTGTTTCTGTTTCATTGGAGGAGGTGATTACCACAGAGTGCATGGCTTCAGCGGTCCTGATGTTTGCTCTTGGTACTCCAGCCGCCATTCCTGCATATGTCATAGGCCCTGCGATTGTCCTTTCTTTCTGTTCGTCTATCGCTTCCTTGAGCCTCTTCATTTCCTCCTGGCTGTCTTTCAGGAGTTTGGAATGTTCCTGTATTGCTTGGAGCATCTTTGCACCTTCTTCTTTCAGAGCTGTGTCATGTTTTTTGTGCTGTGTAACCTCCTTTTCAATTTCTATTGCTATTTCTTGTGTTTCTTTTTCTTTCATCATCTTATTCTCTCTTTCTGCGTTCTTTACTAGCCTATACATTTTGTCTAGGCTGTTAATGACTGCGTTTTTGATGGTGGTTTTAAGATTTCCGCTTTGGCTCATTTCAAACAAAGCGTGTTTCAGGGTCACCTCTGCCTCCTCTGTGCGCGGTGTGACAATTTCAGGCATGTATTCCACGAACTTTACTTGCTCCGGTTCGCTGGGTTTTGGTGCCTTAGCCTTTGGCTTGGAGGGTTTTGTCTCCCCCTTTTTGGCCTGTCCCGGGGGAGTGTAGTCTGGGTCAGGATTCCCTGAAACGACTTCTCCTCTGATTTTCAAGGGATTTGCAGCTGCTGTTAGTGCTGTGCTCACGCTTGGGGGAGCCTTGGAGGGACCTTCTATTGTGATGGTCTTATTTAGAGGTTGCTGCTTGGTTGGGTCCTTTGGAGACGATGTGGCGGTGCCGGTGACGAGCCGTTCCGGGGACTGAGTGGCTTGGGGTTGTGTCCCTTGTGATGATGTCGAGGGAACGGACTCTTTCATGGCTGCTGCTGTCTCCTGGGGGGACGTTGTTTGGTTTCTAGTCGGTGATCTAGAGACAACCATTGTAAAGCTGTGGTTTACAGGTACGGGTAAGTAGTAGTTTATTACTTTTATTTAATGTGTATTTAATTTAATTATTATTTTTGTGTGTTTCAGGTGGCGAGTACGAGTTGAGCGGATGGGTGTGCAAACAACTCGACGTTACAAGATGAGGCTGTACTACTCAACGGTGAGCTGAGTGTGATTAAAAATTCGGACTGTCTAAAATGTTTGATAATTTAAGTCGAAATTTTACAAAAATCGAAATATTTTATAAACGGTGAATAATGGGTTAAATGTTGTAAGGGGTATGTATGCAGGTATTTAGTACCTGTATACTGGCGTTTAAACAAGTTAAGCTTGTATACAAAATTTAAAAGTTAGAGACTATAAAGTGGTGATGAAGAGGTTAACGGGGTTGGGTGACTAATGGGTTAAATGAAGATTAGTGAACAATATACAGCGGCAATATGAGGTTATTGAAATCTCTAAAGAAAAGAAAGAAAAATTTTACTGAGCGGTGTTGAAAGGGTTAAGAAGATGGGTGACCGTGTCAGTAGGTAGAAGGTATGCGGTATAGTATATGCTGTGAAGAAAGTATATGGAAATAAAATTGTATGTGGGAGTTATAGAAGAATAAAAATTTAAAGTGCAAATAACTACGGCGTTGAACGGGTTAAGAGAGCAACGCAGAGTGAGGAAGGTAGAGGGGGTCAAAAGAATCCAGAAATTAAAAGAATTTCAGGAATCGGATCAGAAATGAAGAAGATATGGCCGAAAGAAAATTGAAAATTTTAGGTGGGTATAACCCCAAAACCGGTGGATTCCGGTACCAGAGTCCACCTAAGGTCGGGCAATTTCGAAGAAATTTGTATGAAAAATTTACTATGGAAATTTTGAGAGGGTGTAGAATGGTGTGGTATTGGTCTATGGAGATGGATGAGGTGTCAGATTATAGGCCTTGAAGAGGCCTATAATAAAGGTATATGGACGGTATATGCTAAATCAGTTAGTTAATTAATTATGAATTTTCTTAGATATCCAAATTTTATGTCGACTATAGTGTGGGAGTGTATCCGACACTGAGCGACCACGGAAATGCTAAGTCGAAAATAGAAAAAATTTATTACAGGGAAAGTATAAGGGATAGACCCGTCGGGTAAAAAGCGGAAGGAAGATATAAATTATTGTGATATTTGGTGCAAATCTCAGCAGCGTAGAGTAGGTAGGTTAGGTAGGTTAGGTTAGGTTAGGTTAGTTAGGTTAGGTTAGGTTAGGTTAGGTTAGGTTAGGTTAGGTTAGGTTAGGTTAGGTTAGGTTTAGGTTAGGTTAGGTTAGGTTTAGGTTAGGTTAGGTTAGGTTAGGTTAGGTTAGGTTAGGTTAGGTTAGGTTAGGTTAGGTAGGTTAGGTTAGGTTAGGTTAGGTTAGGTTAGGTTAGGTTAGGTTAGGTTAGGTTAGGTAGGTTAGGTTAGGTTAGGTTAGGTTAGGTTAGGTTAGGTTAGGTTAGGTTAGGTTAGGTTAGGTTAGGTTAGGTTAGGTTAGGTTAGTAGGTTAGGTTAGGTTGGTTAGGTTAGGTTAGGTTAGGGTTAGGTTAGGTTAGGTTAGTTTAGGTTAGGTTAGGTTAGGTTAGGTTAGGTTAGGTTAGGTTAGGTTAGGTTAGGGTTAGGTTAGGTTAGGTTAGGTTAGGTTAGGTTAGGTTAGGTTAGGTTAGGTTAGGTTAGGTTAGGTTAGGTTAGTTAGGTTAGGTTAGGTTAGGTTAGGTTAGGTTAGGGTTAGGTTAGGTTAGGTTAGGGTAGGTTAGGTTAGGTTAGGTAGGTTAGGTTAGGTTAGGTTAGGTTAGGTTAGGTTAGGTAGGTTAGGTTAGGTTAGGTTAGGTTAGGTTAGGTTAGGTTAGGTTAGGTTAGGTTTAGGTTAGGTTAGGTTAGGGGTTAGGTTAGGTTAGGTTAGGTTAGGTTAGGTTAGGTTAGGTTAGGTTAGGTTAGGTTAGGTTAGGTTAGGGTTAGGGTTAGGTTAGGTTAGGTTAGGTTAGGTTAGGTTAGGTTAGGTTAGGTTAGGTTAGGTTAGGTTAGGTTAGGTTAGGTTTAGGTTAGGTTAGGTTAGGTTAGGTTAGGTTAGGTTAGGTTGTTAGGTTAGGTTAGGTTAGGTTAGGTAGGTTAGGTTAGGTTAGGTTAGGTTAGTGTTAGGTTAGGTTAGGTTAGGTTAGGTTAGGTTAGGTTAGGTTAGGTTAGGTTAGGTTAGGTTAGGTTAGGTTAGGTTAGGTTAGGTTAGGTTAGGTTAGGTTAGGTTAGGTTAGGTTAGGTTAGGTTAGGTTAGGTAGGTTAGGTTAGGTTAGGTTAGGTTAGGTTAGGTTAGGTTAGGTTAGGTTAGGTTAGGTTAGGTTAGGTTAGGTTAGGTTAGGTTAGGTTAGGTTAGGTTAGGTTAGTTAGGTTAGGTTAGGTTAGGTTAGGTTAGGTTAGGTTTGGTTAGTTAGGTTAGGTTAGGTTAGGTTAGGTTAGGTTAGGTTAGGTTAGGTTAGGTTAGGTTAGGTTAGGTTAGGTTAGGTTAGGTTAGGTTAGGTTAGGTTAGGTTAGGTTAGGTTAGGTTAGGTTTAGGTTAGGTTAGGTTAGGTTAGGGTAGGTTAGGTTGGTAGGTTAGGTAGGTTAGGTTAGGTTGGTGGTAGGGTAGGTTAGGTTAGGTTTGGTTAGGGTTAGGTTAGGTTAGGTTAGGTTAGGTTGGGTAGGTTAGGTTAGGTTTGTTAGGTTAGGTTAGGTTAGGTTTAGGTTAGGTTAGGTTAGGTTTGGTTAGGTTGGTTAGGTTAGGTTAGGTTAGGTTTGGGTTTTAGGTTTAGGTTA
>CM062086.1:4468526-4722806 GCA_031163375.1 Conogethes punctiferalis
AATTGGCACTGAAACCGTGGATTACTTCAGGTTTACTGCGCTGCATCAGAAACAGAGATAAAATGCATCAAAAAGCTAAAAAAGAACCACTTAACGATATTTTACAAATAACCTATAAAAGATATAGAAATTTCTGTTATAATCTAATTCGGAAAATAAAGAAACAATATGAAAAAGAAGAGTTACAAAAAGCAAAAAAGAACACAAAAAAGTTATGGAAGACTATAAAAACTATTGCAAATTTAGATCAACACAAGTGTATCCCACAAGAGTTATTATACACTAAAAATAATATTCAGGAATCAATTGACAATGCTAACGAGTTCTTTGCAAATGTAGGCAAAAATCTAGCTGAAGGTATTCCATCTCAGGTAGATGCAAACATGTCAACTGATGCCAGTGTAACTGCAAATTCTTTCGTTTTACTGGAGGTCACTATAGAAGAAATTATTACAATAATTCGGAACTTGAGAAGTGATTGCGCCCCCGGATGGGATAAAATACCTGCAAAAATTCTGAAAGATAATGTACATTTGATAGCGCCTACACTGACTAACCTGATAAATCGCTGTATGGAAAGTGGAACGTTTCCGAATGCATTAAAAAAATCAGTC
Source organism: Conogethes punctiferalis (assembly GCA_031163375.1). NCBI lineage: Eukaryota > Metazoa > Arthropoda > Insecta > Lepidoptera > Crambidae > Conogethes > Conogethes punctiferalis. The sequence continues at coordinate 4,469,141 of CM062086.1, forward strand.
CTTCAACCAATACATAAAAATGGGAGAAAAGATTGTATTGACAATTACCGACCAATCTCCATTTTGTCGGCCCTGTCCAAGATCTTCGAACGGGTAATCAACACAAGACTTATAAGCTACCTTGAATCTTACGAGCTTTTAGCCCCTACTCAGTTCGGTTTCCGCTCGGGTAAGTCAGCTGAGGACGCTGTGCATAGTTTTATTGATTTTTTGGTGAGAAAGCTAGATAGCAATAAGAGATGCATCACTATCTTTCTCGATTTGAGAAAGGCATTTGATGCGATTTCTATCCCCATGCTTCTACAAAAGTTAGAATCTCTTGGCATTAGGGGCAATCAACTAAAGCTGTTTTGCGACTATATGTCAAACAGGACACAGTGCGTCAAAATTGGGGATCACATAAGTGGAGAACTTCCTATTACCTTTGGGGTGCCCCAGGGTAGTATCATGGGCCCAACACTCTTTTTATGCTACATAAATGATTTATGTAATTTAAAAATTCCAAACTGCAATATAATATCTTACGCTGATGATACTGCCCTGACATTTTACGGAGATTCTTGGGATGAGGTATTCGAACTGGCTCAGCACGGATTCGACACGGTCTGTCAATGGCTTTCATCTCACTCGCTAAGTTTAAATTCTAATAAGACTAAATTCATACTTTTTTCGATACGTAATATCTCTAAAAACTACAACCATAGTAAAAAAATTATTGCACACCGATGTTCTTCAACAATTACTAAAAACTGTGACTGTACAATAATTGGCGAAGTCAATTCTATTAAATATCTTGGAGTTACCGTAGACAAAAATTTAAACTTTTGTGAACATATTCATAATGTTTCACAGAGAGTGAGAAAACTTACCTTCGTATTCAAACAATTGAGACATGTTTCGGACCATACACTAATTTTGCAAATATATTTGGCACTAGTTCAATCGGTTTTGTCTTACTGTCTGACGTCATGGGGTGGTGCAGCTAAAGGGGCCCTAATAGAGCTAGAAAGGGCACAACGATTAATACTTAAAGTAATACTGTTTAAACCTAGACTATACCCAACATATAGCTTATACCAAGACGCTAACATACTGACAGTGAGACAACTATTCATTCTCTTGACCATTCTTCGTCAACACTCACTCACCCCTTTCTCAAACGTCACTGTTGATATAAGAAGACAGTATAATATTTGCGCACTAGAATATTTTGGTACCTCTTTTGCTAAAAGGTTTTTCTGTCATCTAGGTAGTAGACTGTATAACAAAGTTAACAAAATAATTAAAATATATCCTTGCTTTAAAATTGAATGTAAAATGTTAGCAACCGACTGGTTAAAGCAACTAAACTACAATGAAACTGAAAGCCTTATAAAATAATAACAATGAATAAAACAATAATAATACATAAAATAATCTGTCATCACACATACACACACCACACACACACACACACACACATACACACATATAATTTATACTCACACACACTGCTCACCTTATTTGTAAATAATCAAAATGTATAATTTAAAATTACCTACCTGTACCTATTTCCGGAGCTGAGAAGCCTGGTGTTCTAAAATACAAGCAGCTTTTTGCTTAGTTTAGACACCAGTCTCCCTCAGAGTAATATAATTAGTATACTTTCTAAAGACTGTATTTGTGAAATTGAGGTGAGAAGAAATAAAGATTTTTATTATTATTATTATTATTTCTGATCTTTTTTATTCTCTCCGAAGAGGTGTTTTAAAAAAAAAGCACGGGCCTAAGCCAAGTGCATTTTTATTAATTCAATCTAAATTTAAAAATTTTCGTACTATCCGGCAAGTATTTAGTATGACCGCTTTCTGTAAGAGCTTGTAAGTGGGTGATGGGATGTTGAGTGTGTAGAGACTGTTGTGCAATTCTCTGGGGATGACGCCTGTGGTTGATAAAACTATGGGTACTACTTTGACTGTTGTAACCCTCCACTGAGTTTTTATCTCGATGGCAAGGTCTCTGTATTTGGCTATTTTTTCTGTGTGAGTAGTTTGGAGATTGTGGGTGTTACATATAGCAATGTCTATTAAGAAAACTGATTTGTTAATTTTGTCTAGTAGTGTTATATCCGGTCTGTTAAAATGTATGGTCTTGTCGGTAATAATGGTTCTGTCCCAGTATAATCTGAAGTCCTCATTTTCTAAAATGGCATCTGGCTGGTATTTGTAGTATGGAGTTTTATTTTTCAAGAAACTATATTTGAAGGCTAAATACTGATGAATTATTGCCGCAACTTGGTCATGTCTGTAATTATTGCCGCAACTTGGTTATTATTATTAATTATTGTCTGGAAATCTTAGCCTTAGGAAGTTAAGGTTATCTACGCTTATATATACGTAGGTAATAGTTATCAAAGAGTTCATAATAAACTCCGTTTCCATTAAGTTTTAGCTTATGGATTCGCTGCATTTAACCACCTTTAACATCTGCTTTATTACAACTGACCAAGTGCCGTCTGACCTCCTAACGCTATTTGAACACGTAAAGTGCGTACGATTTACGATTTAGGTTTTAGGTATGTCAGTATTTTGTAGCCCATTAAGTGTAATTGGCATTACGATGAATGAAATATAATAAGTACCTATGTAATTCTTTATAATAAGTAAGTTTTAAGTGCCTATTCATATTTTAAAATGTAGGCATGCAGAGACAGTTTAAATTTTAGTGAGCTTTTTATAGCGACATTAAAGTTGTCTATAAATTATTACAGTAAGCTCCTTACTTACAAATCCTCACTAACTAAACGAGTAAAATAATGCGTTAGAACAAAAATACCGATAAAATGGGTATTAAAACACGGTAAGTGCGTCAAATCTTTCGTGAAACGCCTACTATTAAGCGTAGCATTATATCACAGCAACTTTACTTAGGTACTTTACGATCAGTAAAGAATGTGCTAAACAAAGTACTTTAGCACTTACTAGGCAATTTGCATTTTACTTAGATATTTATTGCCCACTAAGTTATGTTACATGCAATGCATTAAGTAGTTTGCTTATTTAAATGACTTGTTTACGATTTGTCGTACAACCTTTTGACCGATGCGATATGATCAAGTAAGTAGTGGTTTGCAAGCATTACGCATTGCATGCTTTCTATACTTAGCTGAAATCTACTATGTTTTACCGTGTATCTAATTGATAATAATAATAATAATAGCTCTTAACAAGTTTGTTAAAATTTGTAAAGAACTTTGTTTTTTTTCAGATTTAGAATTTTGAACTCTTGATTTGTAAATTTAAGGAATCTTTAGAAAATTTAATTAGAATCTAAGGTGCTTACGTAGTAGACGCTGAACATGTCCTTGTCCTTAATGACGCAGTGCATCAGCCCGTCGGGCACGTTGTACTGCTCGGCCGTCAGACATCTGTACCGGTATAGGAAGTGCTCACCTAAGCTACTAGGCCTTGTCAGCGGCAGCAGCTGCTGCGGCAGGCTCGATATGGGCGCGGGCGTGTCCGGGACCTGGCTGAAGTGCAGGTACGCCTCGCCCATGAACGTGTTGCTGACGCTGAACATGTCCTTGTCCTTGATCACGAAGTGCATCAGCCCGTCGGGCACGTTGCGCTGCTCGGCCGTCAGGGATCTGTGCCGATACAATAATGGATCAAACTTAGCTGCGTAAACTATACTTTGACTGCGTTGGTCTGTTGTTCCTCACAGTGGGCACTTACTGCTCTTTATAACTACTGCATTATTTTAATAATTTTATTTGTAAGTGTCTGATTGTGAAGGAACAATAAATATTTTATTTAAAAAATTAACGGGATGCTGTGGCTTGTGGCTCCTGCCATTTGTGGCGGGCCACGCTAGTGGAGCAGCTCACAAGGTACCGCAGAGCGTGTGATGGAAATCCCGATTTTTAGTGTATGTTTATATTCCCCTCCCATTTTCGAGGGCGGTCTGAGTCCCACATAACCCGCCCTTCCACTGAACGCCGTAGATGTGCAAACAGCTGCCACTTTTTTTTCCGGAAAAAGCAACAATCGCCTTAGGACCAAAAGGTGTGAGATATGTTTTGACTGGTTTGATGGCTCATTTGATAGTGACCTCTGCCTTCTGAACCGAGAGTCGTGGGCTCGATTCCCGCTCATTACAAACATTTGTGTGAATTAACATGTCTGTTTGTATTGGTCTGGGTGTTTTCTATGTATAATATAGATAGATAGATAGATATTCTTTATTGCACAAACATGAACATTTACAGGAAAGAGTATACAAACATATCGTAATATGGATTTATTTACAAAAAAAATAAGTATCTAAGTAAGTTTATCAGTTGTCTAGTACCCATAGTACAAGCTTCGGCTTAGTTTGGGTGCTGTGTGGCCCTGCATGGTATGTCTTGGGTTATTTATTATTTATTTCTTTTCCCTTAAACGGGGCTAGTAGAAGCATCTAACTGGCCGGCATTGCGGTAGAAAGAGACAGGTAACTGGCGAATTTATTTTTTTATTTTGATTTCTTATGGATCAGATAGTAGTAACCAGCAGTTTACTTACATTTGGAACATCTCGTCGTACAGTGGGAAGAGATTCTTGTTGTGTGTCTGCGTTTTGTGCTTCGGCACGTTCGCGAATGTGTCTTCTGGTAGCAGCGACACTCGCACGTACGAATCACACAGACCTGAGGACAACGACACAATAAAGGACATTGTATATTTATTACATTTGTACGAAAATTATACAAGCGATATTTGTAGGTACAATCTAGTACATAGCCAGTTACAAGGCACTTAGAAACTCACCATTTGAATCCGTAGCCACAAGGTTCCTCGCATTCATGATCTCTATTTTCATACTGTCGCCTATGAACTGGGCTCTGACAGTGAGCAGGCCGTTTTTGGGATCCTGCACCGCTTGTTGTTCCTGCCACCTCTCTAGGTAGTATTGATGGATGAGCTCTCTCGTCTCCATACCGTGAAGTTTCAGCAAATACTCCACCCTCTTCAGAGTTTCTGATGTATAAATGTCTTTGTTGTCTTGGCGGAAAGATCTGATCATTATCTTGAGACATTCGTGAAGATTCGAGAAGAAGCTTGGTGGTCGTCGATTCTGTAACGTTTCGATACCGTTAGAGTTATACTTACGGAGTTAACTGTACTGAGTCTGTCACCTCGGTGAAAACAATACCAAAGATAGAAACAGGGAGATAATTATTAGATGGAAGACATTTAGTAAGAATTCGGAAGGATTTCACTATAGGTATTGGAAACAGCACTAAATAAGTAGATAAAGTTTAAGAAAGACAACATAACTTATTTGGGTGCAACAAAATTTTAATACGTTTATTGGAAAATTATTTTAAGACATTGATGTTTTAAGGGTATAAGGCAACACTTAAAAAATATCTAACTATTAAAAAATGTAACGTATCTTTTTTGGGTTAGATTTTTAATGTCGATCACTTCACCATGAACATTATTTTGGTACTTGAGTATGTTAAACATTAAAATGTAAAAATCTCTCTGTTTCTGAGTACGGAAACCATCACCAGGTTTACAAAAACAAATGGAAACTTCACAAAATATACATCTATGTTATGAAAACATGCTTGCTTGAATAATATGAACTACGTACTATCATGCAAGTTTTGGGATAACGTCTCATCGTCATAACATAATGCTGCAAATGCAAACGTGCAAACCTCGAATATATTTAATGTAATATGAATGGTCATGCAATCATTATTATTTTATTTATCTAGCTTTTACGTTGAATATGTAAATGCAAATTATAATGGTAGCTTGCATCATGTACGATCATGCATCACTGAATCGACACTTTATTATTTTACAAACATATCATTATACTATAATTGAGAGCTTCAATTCCTTTTAGCTGCTAAAATTTAGCACAACTAATGTTTCTGTTGAATCGACAAAAGCAGAAATTTAACGTAATCTTTAAACGTTTCAAAGAAAAAAATTAAATAGATGTACTACAGAAGGCCACATTGAAATATAAATACACAAAATATGCACTTTCCTAATACGAGACTGTTTTTTAACGGGACAATATAGAGGAAATTTCACAAATCGCAACATATGCCTGTAAGCTAACAAACATAATAGGTAACACATAACATAATGTACAAGGTGCCTAATGTGTAATGTAGGGTTTACCACTTTCTCTAAGTGGGCGACGTCCGTTTTGCTCAAGCGACGGGGGTCGATATAGCGAGATATCTTTGCTCGTCGGTGCTATTAAACAACAACATAACATTACCAACTAACATAAACAAATCAATAAAGTATTTAAAAAATAAGAACTTTTAAAGTATAAAAATCTACAGAATAATTTGAATATTTGTGGATGTGCGCACATTTATAAAATATTGCAGTAGCGTGCGTAAATGCAATATTATTTACCCGAAAAAATACATAGCCGGGAGATACTTTGTTTTTGCCAAAATATCTACGCCTAATCAAGCTGATACGGTTGGCGAGTGTCTCTTTCTACAAAACGATAACAGTTAATTGTATTAATAAGGAAAGTGTTAATACGAATTGATTGAGAGTAAGTAAATAAAGAATCCAGTGAAAACTAGAAATAAAAATAAATAAAAATTACAAAAATACAGTTGATTATTTACATAAAATACAAAGGAGTCTACCGTTTCACTGAATCCCATACTAAGTAAGTAATGATGATACAAAATTGTTAACAATTCAAGTTATTTCTGTTAGTGCTTTTATTTAGTAAGTATAACAGTCGATTTACCTCTAAGTTCGTCTGAATCAGTTCGTAGAGTACTTCGCCGAGTTGCTCCCAAACTATGTCCAGAGTCCTGCAGAAGTTTTCGTTGTTCAAGTGCTGGTAGAGAGTGTCCAGGTTTGCTTCTAGGTACCTCATGACGCGGTCCATACTGGAGCAGTCTTGGTGCAGCAGCTCCGCTCCTTCGGTTAGGAATCGTTTGATTGATGGCCTCATCTATAACAAGATTAAAATACATAAATATATAAATGTCACCGTATATATGTCGCAGTCATCTGGTTGAATCTCCTATTCAATTGAATCGCTAGCGCGTTCATTGAATGACGACATTCAATTGAATGACTAGACCGAACGTTGACTAAACACGCGTCACTTAACGTCCAACTAGGTAGCGGATTGAAACATAGCCCTTTGAAAAGAGCGGACGTAAAAGCAGTCAAGTGATTGTAATTTAGTTCATTTTTTTCCCGCGCGGCGTTAGTAGTCACTAAAACAAATATGGCGTCGAACATGATCACCTGAGTGTTGATATTTTTTGATTAGATTTACTTTAAACTGACTTATACGTAATAAAATAGTGTAACAGCATGGATTTACCTATTAATACGCCGCCTCCGGATACTTTTAAAGAAAAATTAAAAACTAAACATTAAACAGTCGGCTTTTACCCATTCAACGACTATGCTAAAATGACGTTCAGTCAAGACGTTGAATGTTTCATTCAATAACTTTACGAGTTATCCTTTAGGCATTCAATTAAATGTCGTCATTCAATGAACGCGCTAGTGATTCAATTGAATAGCAGATTCAACCAGATGACTGCGACATATATAATGCTGTAAGTTTATAATCTCAGTCCAACCGAAACACTGTGAACCGTAACATACTGCTTACATCATCAACACCAGTCTATTGCAGTCCACTGCTGGACATAGGCCTCTTCAGTTGTTGGCCACTTAGAGCTAACATCTGGAGGATATACCCATAATCGCCACGCTGGGCAGGCGGGAAGGCGATCGCAGGGCGTAACTTCTAGCCCCGCTGACGCTGCTGCCTGGCATCGGTCTGTGGTATTCAGCTTCGCCTTCAATGTGATGTGACGCTTATACCGCCACCAGTCGCTTACCAGCGCCTCGTTTGTTATTCGGCAGGATGCACCACGGACAGATGAGGCTGGCTTAAAGCGAAAAAATGATAAGCCGCTCTCTTACATCCCGCATACTGCTTACAATTTAACGTATTTTTTTCGCGGTAAATTGTAAGCGACCGATGTGGAACTGTTAAATCACAATCTGTCGCGCGTTAAATTATCAACTGCCCGAGAATTGTCTCTGATTGAGTATGAGGAACCGAAAACACACACATACTAGGTACTTACCCTCTTGACCATAATTTCCAAAAGATCCACAATCTTGTTCTTCACGGTATCAATCGCGTTGGCGATCACGTTTTGTAACGTTTCCTTGCATCTGAAATGAATAATTAATCTATTTATTTCCCGACACGCTAACAGCCACTTGAAAAGTTACACAAAAGACCTATATCTAAGTATACCATAAATAATTTAATTAGGCAAACTACTAATATGCCGTTATAGATAAATAATCCCTCTTACACTTTTTCTTAAAACGACGCGTGCAGGTTTGAGACGCCAAGAAAATACTGCACAGTCAATCAGCCATTCGTACTATAAAGTACAGTAATTCTTACACCTGCAGAACCATTAGGCTATGAAACTTTCTTCCAGCACACGTGTTCCTTTCTTCATAAAGTATTGGTTATTTTAAACAGGGCATGCAGGCCGTCATAGTGTGATCGATCCGCGCTGAACTAACCAGGTGTGCTGAGGATCGCTTACACTTTTTGGACTTCTTCGTTTGCTAGCATCCTGCATGAGCAGGACGTAGTTAATTTGTCGTGCCAATGAAAAAAAATGCGGCGCAGGACGGCTGGCAAGTGTTGGCTGCGAGAGGCCCGGGACCGAAGTGGCGAGCATTGGGAGAGGCCTATGTCCAGCAGTGGACTGATGTGGGCTGATGATGATGATGATGATGGTGATGATGAATAAAAAAAAATATTCTGTGTCATTACACTTGCTTACCTTTGCGCTTCAACCGGCGTCTTAGCTTCGCACATCTTCTGTATAATGTCCTCCATTCCCAGGTCCTGTACGAACGGCTCCAGACTCTGCCTCACGTAGTCTATGTTGTTGATAGCCACGCACCACTCGTTCGTCACCTCGAAGCGTTCCTCATACACCGTGGTGACGGTACCGACGTTGTCGACGCGACTTGCCATCTTGTCCGAGTAGAAGACACAGCAGCGGCAGATGTCCTGTAGACAAAACATAAATAAATAACCTAAGACATGCCAGGCCGAGCCACACATAGCCATCGCATAGTTATTCTGTTATTTAACCCTTAGACGCCGTTGACGCTTATTACAATAAATTTCTCGGTGGCCAAAGGATTAAATATACAGGGTGGTTGGTGCATCGTGTGCCAAATTGAAATCAATAATGGGGGGGGGGGTCCTTGGCTACCTCTTCACGCTCCTTAAAAAAGTCTTGGCCCAACCAATTTTTTTTTGAAACTAATTTGGATGAAAATTGGCGAAAGTCCACACTTAAATTTTAATTACACACACACGATGTACCAAACACCCTGTATCTCATATGACGTCGACTTTCACGTAATTACATCCACATAATTGCGTATAAAGAAAAGCATAAAAATAAATAAAATTGAAAGGTTGAAACAACGAATGAAGGAATATAAATCTGGCTCGAAGGACCATGTGATAACCGTAATTTTTTTTTAATGCCAAAGAAAGTCAACTATCTAATAAAATCTGTATAGGCGTTGATACTTACATCAATAATTTTGGCAACAAAAGTATAGCAACCCTCAACATCTGGCCACGCCAGCTGTTGCCAGAATATCTTGATCTGATAAAATATAGCCAACGTGTCCACACCGGAACTGCTATATTTGACGTTAGTATCGACGGGAACCAACGTGTCCAAGTCGACTGCTCTCTCGATGCGAGTGAGCGCTTTGTAAGCAGCAATGTCCAGCCACTGCGCCACTCCACCGAAGAACCAAGAGTGGAATTTCGATATAGCGTAGTTACTCCACCCTGTTTCGTTTAATCCTTGTCCTAATCTGTGAAACATATTTATAATATTATTATTCATTTGTTATATAAAAGGTTATATTAATTAGGTAATTATTAACGAACTTCAAAAAAGGATTAGGTTCTCATTTCCACTGAATTCTAAATTTTTTGTTTGAATATTCTAAATACGTATCACCAAGATTGTGAATCGATTCGGAAAATTCTTATAGTTGTTATTGAGCTCGGTTCTTTTTTCATCGTATGAGGTCCATTGCAGGTCAATCGTGTAAACAAGAAGCCGGAGTAATAAACCATTTTCTGCATAAATACAACCAATTATAAAATAAAAAAAGTGTAGAGAGAGCGTAAAGAGTATGTAGTCAAACAAATAAACGTTCCGTTTCATATTTGCAACTTCTGCTTCTTTAGATCTTTCAAAGTGTAGGTACTTTTTCGCGATGATATTTTCGCTTGACTGAATATTAAAACGTATATACTTAGCTATATAAAACCCCAAATTTTATTCTATAAACTAAAAAAAATTACGTTCATATCATCCTTCACATAAACAACATTTAGTTACGTAGTCGGTATACTCACGTCAAAAACCTCTGCAACGTCAAATAGAGCTCGAAGAGCGTAGTACCCATAGCCAGAGGTTCGGACCCGACGCTCGGTGCGCCCATCCCGGTCTCCCCGTTGAGCCCCCCGGCCAGGACGGTGGTCGAGGACCCGTCGCCATAGTGCAGCCTTTTGAGGCTCTTGCACACTTGGGTCACCTCGGGTTCTACAAGTGAAGCTATTTTGTCCTCGTATAGACCGTATAACGCTCTTGAATAGGGGAACGACATCACTCTGGAAAAAGAAAACAGATCCATTGTCACCTAAAGGTGAAAAATAAATTTTGCAAATAAAATTAATAATTATGTAATCAATATCTTTATTACTTTTTTCAAAATTGTAATGATAATCATATTGACGATGAAAAGATTTGAGACTTGGTAAACCAAATAAATAGACAGCTGATGATGAATAGTGGTCCTGCATTATATACAGGCGTATTGACGCTATTTGCAATCCAATCCAATATCTAAGCATACTTTTAATAACGTCATACCACGTATGTAAGAATAAAATATTAATTCAGTATTTATGTATTGAGGAGAGTGTACATACAATCTATAACATTCACAAGCTCTCAGAACGATACATCCTTGCATTCTTGATTGCACACCAAACATGACTTGAATTGACTTAAAACTAGGCACAAGGACATATTAAAGTACAATAAGACGCTCTTATCGCTTAAAGCGTCGAAGAATCTTTTTCAGACGACCATTGGGTAGTAGGAATGATTTTGGACAATAGGCACTAACAGGCCCTTAAATAGTAGGATCATAATGCAGTAAAAATGTAAATGCAACTTACTCGATAAATACTCTATCATGATACTCTACAGCCCGCTGGAGATCTGACCTCACCAGCTGTATAACCCTTATCAAATGCTGAAGCCTGGATTCCTCCGTCTTCTCCTTACATTCATTGTTATCCAGAATGTGCACGAACCAGTCGGAGGCACCTTGATTCACAGCTTGGCTGAGAACTTCGTGGATTGTCAACTTCTGATCTTCCCTCAGCCAACCGTACAAGGAAGTGGGGAACAAATCCACTGATTCTGGTACATCCAGAGTGGAGATCTTGTATAGTATCTTCAGTACTTCTCTGAGCGTCTTCATGACAGTCTTATCACCTGCCGTCTTCTTCCTCAGTTTCCTGAGGTGGCTGTAGCAGGTTGGGAGAAGTTTCTTTGCGCCGTCCCAGAAAAGCTTGACGTTCTCTTCACAGTCGAGCCCTGATAATGAGATTTGAACAAATTTATGAATGAAATACGAATAGCTTTTATAGCACAGAATAGTGGTTTAAGTGCGAGTCAGACTCGTGCACGAAGGATTCTGTACTATAGTACTCTGTATAGTATTATGTATACATAGGAAAAAATATTGCGTTTTTGAACGGGAGCCTCCATTAATATTTACATATTTTAGTTTATTTTTTGTATTTGTTGTTATGACGGCAGAAAAGCATAATGTGACAATTGTCTAGCCAGCCACCGCCTGGTGAAAGACAGACGGATGGACAGCGAAGTCTTAGATAACGGGTTCCGTTTTTACCGGGACCATAAAAAAGAAACTCACCAGATTGCAGCGGTTTGATAAGTTTGTCGAGCAGCTGGTTGAAGAGCGCGAAGCTGAGCGGGTGGTCGGCGGTGACGGCGCAGTACACGCACCACTGCGCGAGGCTGTTCTCGGCCTGCGAGAGGCCGCTGTGCGCCGCGTGCTGGGTCACTATGGCCTCCGCCGGCGCACTGAAGTTGCCGCACCACCAGAACGGTGCCACCTGAAAAAAATTATTAAATCTATTTGAATTTTTTACCAGGGTACAAATTACAGTAGGTGTAAGATAACAGCCACATTACTTTTACAACTCTATGTCGCAGGTACTGGTATTAAGGCCCAGCTCCGAAACAGAGCTAACAGTGTCCTTAGTGGTTAACTTAAATAAAGATATTAACTTTGTATGTATGCAAGAGTGTGTTGTGTGTGCATGCGTGTGTGTGTGTGTGTGTTTGTTTGTTTGTGTGTGTGTGTGTGTGTGTGTGTGTGTGTTTGTTTGTGTGTGTGTGTTTATTTGTGTGTGTTCGTGTGTATGTGTGAAAGGATTACAAACGTGATAGAGATGAACGTAACCTGCAAACGTCCAATGCTGGACATAAGCCTCCCCCAATGACAATTGAGATTCGAAGGGATTTGCCCTAATCACCACTCTTGGCAGGCGGTTTGGTGACCTCAATAGGTTTTATGTGTACCCAGCGCAGCGCATAAACGCTGCTGCTCGATTCCTGCTATTCCCTTAGTCGTTTTCTACGACACCCACGAGGTGGTCCTTTTTTTTTTTTTTTTCTAGAGGGGAATGCATTAGGCACCATCATGCCGCCTCCGGGGGGAGGCGGCATGGTGTGTGGGACTCACACCTCCCAAAATGGGAGGGCATACCCACTAAACCCCCCTGTGTCGCCAGTGGGCAGCAAGTTGCAGGGACACGGGTAGCGCCGAAGCATACGGCCACATCCCTGCCTGCCCTGGCCAGCCGCAGATGATAAGCGACCGGCACTCCTGGTCCGGGGAGGGCAAATACCCCTACCCCCGGATCCGGGGAGCAATAGAGTGCCCCCCGGGCGGACCTCGTGCAACGGTGTGGCTGCACCCACCACACCGTTACGCCCCTATGAGTGGATCGCGCCCCCGCACTCACCACTCGGGGCACGAAGGAGAGGCTCAGAGGGCATACGATGCGTTGTATGCCCTCCGGCGACGCCCGGGCCGGGGGCGGCGTAGAGCGGGCGCGTCTACCGCAGCCTCACGCTCTCTTTCCGCCGCCTCCTTCTGCGAGATCACTGTCTCGCAGAATGCGAGCATCGCTCGCCAGACCTCCTTCGACGCCGTCATCTGCCGCAAGAGTTGCGGCAGATCGAGGTCCTGTGCGACAGTGACGAGGACGGAGCGCTCATTGGCCCAGGCAGGGCAATGCCGAAGCGTATGCTCTGCCGTGTCCTCCGAGCCACTGTCGCAGTGACGGCATAGAGGATCAGGCTCTCGCCTGATCCTCCATAAGTACCGGCCGAAACATCCATGTCCCGTGAGGACCTGGGTCAGCCGGTACGTCACCACCCCGTGGGGGCGCCGCATCCACTCTTCCAAGATGGGGCCAATGGCCTGAGTGGTGCGGCGCCCCCACGGGGCAGCCTCGAGGCGCTCACGCCATACTGTGAGCGCCTCCGCCTCAACGGCCTCTTTCTGCGCTCCGACTTCGGCGGGCGCTGGCCGGAGGCCCCGCGACCGCTGCTCGGCTCGCCACAGGTAGACTGCGGCGAGTACGGCAGCGTCCAGGTCCCACGGAAGGGACCCGGCAATCGCGGTGGCGGCATCCGCGGATATAGTTCTATATCCGCGGATGGCCCTCAACGCCAGGGGGCGTTGGGCCCTCCACAGCGCGCGGGAAGTCTCCACCGTAATGGCGCCAGCCCAGACCGGCGACCCATAAAGGGCCATCGATCTGAGGACGCCTAGGTAGAGTCGCCGGCACGCTGCAGAGGGCCCCCCCACATTGGGCAGCAGTCCGCTTAATGCGCCCGCTGTCCCCGCCAACTTGGGCCACAGCTTTTCGAAGTGGCCCTTAAACGTCCACCGCCCGTCGAGCCACAATCCCAAATATTTCAGGATTGTGCCGACGGGAATCCGCGCGCCTTCTACCATCACGACAGAGTCGGTGGGAGGCGCGCGCCGAGGCCCATGGAAACATATGGCCTCGGTCTTCTCTAGGGCCACTTTGAGGCCCAAGGCGCGGATCCGGCGGACCACTGCCCCCGCCCCCTCTGAGGCGCGCTGTATGGCCTCGGCGTGGGTTCTCCCTTTGGCCGTCACCAGGGTGTCGTCAGCGTAACAAGTTACGCCGACGCCCGCCGGGAGTCGGCCGCGGAGGACCCAGTCGTAACCGATGTTCCACAGGAGCGGGCCAAGAACCGAACCCTGTGGAACACCGCACGACATAGGGTGGGTCTCCACGCCAGTGCGCGCCTCATAGGCTACGCTCCTACCCTCTAGGTAAGAGCGCACCGCCGCCTGCAGGTACTCCGGCACACCATGGTGCCGGAGCGCCTGCAGGATACAAGGCCAAGGGAGGGAGTTAAACGCGTTGGCGATGTCGAGAGACACCGCCATCAGAACTCCCCACCCACGAGGTGGTCCTATTCTAAGTCCAGAAACCACACAGACATCACAGAGCAAACACAAAGAGGCTTAATCAGCTGTGTATTGTGATTCCCAACTTAGTCCTGAAGTCATCACTCCAACATCATCAGTGGGCGTGGCTACTTGCCTGCTCTTGTAGCTGTCCGTGTTCAAATGTGCACACAGCTTTGTTTTGAATTATTTTGTTAGCAATGCACCATCTGTTGTCAAGGTGAAGAATCAGAAGTTAAAAGCTTCATACACCACTGACACTGAGGGAGCAAGATAGCTGAACTAGATACATAAAAAGACGAGACTAGTAGTTGCTTTTAGCCGGCAGATGGACATACGAAAAAGGAGTGTCAGATTAATATCCCCCTCAGCCCCTGTAAATGGCACGTATTGTTTCATAGAAAATTAGTACATAACATCTCTTTAGCCAATACAACAACTCCTCTTTGTATTTGCTTCGGGACCTCACCATGATCCACTTCTAAGCGATCTTAACCTATCAAGGCAGACCTCGTGCTCGTAAATAGTGTTTTCCCTATTTGTATTGCTTCACACTCAAGACAACCCTGTAATTAGGCCATAGCTGCTACGAATATAAATAAAGCCTCTCCTTGGGAATCACGCCATGGGAATAGTAGATTGTGTCTAATATACCTGCATGGACACTTTCGGACCTTTGAATTATCATTATAATAAACAAAGTATGCACATGGCATTCCATTTATCTAGTACCTACATACCTATAAACTTAGAATAATAATGCATGATCTTTTACATACAAATGACAATCAAAATTTTTATTACTTTAAAAACACGTCTCTGCATGCCAAATCGAATTAGGCTAGATCAAGCCTAGCCCATCAGATGTTTCGGTTGGTCGGCAGGATGAACGGTTACCGCCGTTCATAGACCCTGCAATGCCGGGGGCAATAAAAGGAATAGGTACAAGTGAGAGAAAAGAACTCTCTTTAGGCCACATGTGAATTAGGGTCTCCCCACATTTATCGACACAGAATCGGCTTAAGCCAAGTGCGTATCACCATACTACATCTACGAACATACTTTTCAGCGTCGGCCGACGTCGCGACGCGTCGGCAGATCCGAGTCGATGCGAATGGCATTAGTGACACCTTTATTTCATAGATATAAAGGCTTTTTTGACCGGCATTTAGCCGATAAATGTCAGGAGACTGAAGATTGAAGACTTGGCTAGTCTTAGGAGTCGGGCCGCTATGTCCAAAATTCGGTCAGGAGGTTATTACCTTTGAATTCTCAAGCTCATGCAACAGCAGTATCCTGAGCAGATGCCGGTGCTCCTGCGCAGCCACCTGCGAGTTCTTCTCCGAGGAGAAGTTGAGCCGCACCTTCACCACGCCTTGTCTCAACTTGTTCTTCTTGTTTAAGCTGTACCACATCACCATACCGCCAGCAGGTATAGACTGGAAGTAAAGGGGGCATATTTAGTTAGTTAGAACCTTTAAATTTTGTGAATCGGCCATAAGTCGACAGTCAGTTGCGTTCAAAAATGCTTGGTGCTTGTCATAGGGTCTTTACATTGATACCGCATATTAATCCTTTCATTGCCGATAAATGAAACTCAATAGGCTATTGTTGTAGACGCATATAAGCGTCAACGGCGTTCAACGGGTTAACTGATATGGGGGTCATGGTGACCAATAATATTTTTTCTATTATACCTACAAAGTGTAGGCAATATTATATACTTACGAAGAATACTCCAGTTTAAAAAAAATCAAATACCTATCACAACATAATTAAGTAAGTATAATCAATTAACAAAAATTAACCAATAATATTGTTCTACTGAAGTAGGCCGGAGATGAGATTAGATGTGTGATTTGAGAAATATTATGATATTGCTTAAATCACACATCTCATAGTATCTTTTTCAATTGATTGTAGGTAAGTAGGCTAGGTAAGATTTTTAACTACATACTTGCAAATGTTTGAATTCGGGGCTCCCGAATTCGTAATTTATTTCTCTTATGAATCAAATTATAGTGCCTATACCTAGGTATACTAGGTTTACTAGTAAAATAATATAGTGCTATACGGTACGTATTCAACTTTTAATTTCACAGCTGGTTGAAAAATAGTTTCATCAGGAATGACTACACAGTTCTACAGTCCAGCTAATTTGAACATAACCTTGAACCGCGCATTCAAAGGCAAGTCATCAACAGTGAAGATAATTATTCAAAACACGGATTCAACAGTGCACGTGACATCGAACCAAGTTATCGTACGTTCTGAACTCTGTTATACCATTCGGGTCATCTACTAGGACCTACGTAGTTATGTAGGAGATAGAATTTTTTTGTATTCTGTACTATTCTCTACATCTTTTGAATAAATTTTAATTAGGTAGGTTTTTTAGGTATTTTAATTTGTAAATATCGTTAGATTATTATCCATCTTGCATAAATTTATTTTTGACCTAATGATTATCCGTTTACAGGCTGATGATACTCGTATAGGCCTCGCCCAATGACTATTGTTATTTGAAGGGATTTTCCCACGAGATGAGATGGACTGGTCCTATTTTGAATCTCTAGTAATTTATTTTCTTTTTGTTTCATTCTAAAGGGGAATCCTCTGGCACCGTCACACCGTCTTCAAATAGTCATATCCCCAGTTTCCGGGGACCAATGGTGTGATCCCTGGGCAGTTGTATAGCTTAACGTACCTTTGACCTTCAGGTGCACAATCCTGTTCGACACATAACAGGTTCGAAACTTGAGCATCAACCCACCTTTAACGGTATAGTAGAAGTTCCGATGAGCTCATTGTCGTGTTTGCCGGTGGAAGCAGTAATAGCGATCTCTTTCATCAATTTGCGGAGTCCTTTTACGCCCTTCACATCAAACAGCTTTGTCATTTTCTCTTTCACTGTTTCAGCTGGGTCGAAGTCCCTGAAAGAACATTTTCTTTTTATCCAACTACCCAATCAATCGCCCCAATTTCGACGCATAGTGCAGACTCAGCTATTCGACTTATTATGATATCTGTATATTTATTTATTTGATAACTAATAGTAGATAATTATTTTCTTATTAATGTGATATCGTCAGCGTAGTATTATCCGAAGGTGGAGTTCTCAGCTTTCCAATTTATTAATTTATGCTCAAAAATGGTTAAAAATATTTGTTGTGAAAGTGTTGCTTGTGCCTTGTGCTAAACTGTGTCGATATTAGATGGGGTAGGTTTAACGAAATATTGTAATGTAAGTTTTATTTTTGCGCTAGGTGCGCATTTTATGCGTGTACGCTGCGCTCCGTACTAAAGTTGTTTTTAAAAATTTTATTAGTGAACTTGTACGGTTCTTATGAGTATTAAAGTTCTTACTATCTTCCGCAACCACATTAGTGGTGGCGTGTAAACACCACCTTAAGTGCAAACGTATCAACGTGTGTTGAGAAACATAAACGCCTAGAAACAGCTCGTTCTATATCCGTACCGGACTTACCATACTTCCAAACAGAGTGAGTCTTCGCACTGGTTTCCGGGCATCGGTCTGCAACACAAACATTACGTATCCTGTTAAACATTCACGAGATACCTACATCCAAGACCAAGGCTGAATTGATGCCTTCAGCTAATGGTGTCGTAAACTCGTTACGAGTGATCGAAATGGCGTTTCCACGTAACTTCACCTATGCCATTCCAAAATTAATAGGCATCATTTCGATATTAATACATTCCTTACATACTTATCTACTACTTCTAATAAAAAAATATTTATCAGGTAGTTAAAGTACCTAGTTATTATCATTTCAACCATAATTAAGCGCAAACCAAAATTCTTCTAGATCGTATTATAGTAAATAACTCGAAAATTTAAGCATAGCAATATTTTTATTGTTAAATTTCAGAACCCACCGCTTCATATATTCAGGAGATCATATGGATTTACTAGCTATGTCCGCGACTTCGTCCGCGTGGAACAGAGTTTCATCCCCTATTTTATGCCCTTGGGGGTAGAATTGATCAAAATCCTCTCTTAGCGGATGCCCACGTCATAACATCTACCTGCAAGCCAAATTTCAGCCTGGTCCGTCCGGTGGTTTGGGCTGTGCGTTGATAGATCACTATGTCAGTCAGTCACCTTTGAATTCAGATTAAAATAAATCGTGTCTCGAAAATTGCAAGTAAATGCATTTCCTTTTGATGTTTGGGGATACTCTATATGGTCTTAAACTGATTCCCCCGATTTACCAGTCACAACGTATAATAAAAGAAAAAGATAAAAATACTCACAAAGAGAAATGCTCCTCCCATAAGGGGTTAAGAGTCCCCGACTTCACAGACGTGTTGTACCTATGCGAGGAGTTGGACATCAGGTAGAGCGTGACGAACGGGTCGCTGAGGCCATTGGGGTCTTTGGGCACTAGGTTCTTCGCCTTAATAACCTCCACGTTCAGCATCAGCTCAGGTGGTTCCTTCGCCTCAGCTTGTGTCAGCAGCTGGGTATGTTTCTCGTTAGCGATTTTGAACGCTTCCTGTACGTAGGAGAGCTTCACTTGCTCCTCGACCTCGCTGCCTACGTCACATCCGCCGACATTGTGTAAGATCTCGTAGAGTATCTCCAGGTACAACTCATCAATCTGTAATGAGAATACGATAAACATTACGTACTTTTGTTTGCTAGTAAAAGCATACCTAGTGCTTTTATTTTACTTTTTTTATGACAGAGGGGGGAAAACTGGCCTAAAGGTCACCTGATGGTAAGTGATCACTTCCGCCTATAGAAACCGCAACAACAGAGAAGTCGTAGGTGCGTTGCCGTGCCTATCCTTGGAAAATTTGTAGGCTAGCTTTATGAAGGTGCCCAAGTCGTATCCATTCGTTTATTAGTTCCCAGTTTATTACTTCGGAAGAAAAGAAATACCAACGACTTGACATTTTCTGTGATAATAATTCAAGTAGCATTCAATACTTTTCTATAGTATCGATTGTCTCGACACAAGTAACTTAAATATTACTTATCAACTCAAAAATAATAATGATTCTATCGGAGTAGGAATGTTGTTTCTATCGACAACCTCAAAAATCCCGATAAAAATTCCTTCAGGGTGGATATCATCAAAAACACAAGATAATGGCATCTCAATACATTCATCACTGTTATCTCATTCGCGCTCTCTTGAAAATAAAAATTCCTACATGCTAGTTTAATCTTTCACATAATAACACTACACTTATCAATTGTACACATAAATAAATTTTTATTTAAACTTTATGTCGGGTACTAAAGATAAAATACTGCACCTACTGAAGAATCGTAATAATAGCGAAGTTTCATCGACTTTCCCAAAGCCGCAACACACACCCCACTGGGCTACTGCAATGACTGGCTCAATGAGTCGACCCTGCACAGTGCACAACGTTACCGAGATGGCTGGACAAAATGGATTTTTCTTTAAGTTAACACATACGATGCCTGTAAGAACAGTAGATGCAAACGTTCTCGGCAATGTAAGATTTTATTTGGATATCATAAATAAAAAGAAAGGTCTTCAAATAAAATTACGTAAACGTTACAAATATGTTATTCGTAATAAAGCCAAGCTTGGATTAAAATTAGTTATCACTATAACCATGCATGACCCAAAGGTTGACTGGTAGAGAATGCTCCTAGCATTAAATTCGCCTTTTGTACCATTTTGTGCAATAAAGTTTAAATAAATATAACCATAATATATTTTTTAAACTTTCTATACAGATAAATAGGCAGATGAAATAGTAGGTAATTACGCGTATTTACACTTTCTATGCTTATAAATACGCTCGTCAATTTCTATGATTTCAAAGATGAAACGTGAATTTTATTGTACTCTATATTCTTTTGTTAACACATTCTATTTGAATTTCGAATAAGTAATATGAATTTTGTCCATCCACTTCGTAGCAAGCGCACTATGCGTTGGGGTAATTCCGGTAACCAAGGCACCGCCGAAACAAACCACGAACCGCGGTATGTTCAGCTCATGCCTGCCCCCACGGTACTGACCGGGGCACTGCGCCGCCGTGGCGTGGGAACCTATTGATCAATGAAAGCTCCGGGGTGTCTTGCATTACCCGCTCAGATGGATATCTAGCATTCTCAATGCCTAGCTTTGTGCTAGACTAAACCGAACCAACTTCGCGGCTAATACTCGGTAAAGGTAATAGAGCGGAATATGCGGTAGGAAGTTACTTTCAAATCCAATGAAAAATAGATTTATTCATATAGACTTGGCGATCGCCAACCCGCTTGCCCAGGGTGGCGATATGGGTAAAACCTCCAAATGTTTGTGAAAGTGGCGAATAACTAAAGAGGCCTATGTTCAGCAGTAGACTGCAATAGGCTGATAGACTTGAGTCCATATCATCATCATCATGTATTTAAGTAAAGTTTTTAAGTTCAAAATTACTCTACCACCGGATTCGGAATGTGGCTTTTATGGGGAAGATCCAGCAACAAGAATATGTAATAAATCAATAATCTTAGTTTTTTGCAATATCTCAAAAATTATCCTCATACCACTTTAAGAAATTAAATTTTAAGAAATTTTCCTGGTAAAACCCCCTTAATATCATTGACCTCTCGCGTCTGTCCGACTATGTAATGGTGAAAACCGAATAAAAACTTGTTTACGATTTTTGTGTTTATTGCTAACATACAAACAAATGTAGCGAAGAACTTTACTGAGTCTGAGGAATTTATATTAATGACCACATAAACACCAGATTAAAACACTCTCACAAAATATACATAACCAGAAAAAAGTTTCGATCAGAAACGGGAATTCCTTAAGATTTGCCAATGAGTCACGTTAAAAAAGTGACACCAATATTTTGAGGAAGAGGAATCATGCTGAGGACAAACGGTTGATGAATCATAAAGTATCACAGTAGCTAATAATAGAAAAAAAAACAGAGCTTTTTCAATTACTTACTTACTTTCTACACCATTTATAACAATGACAACAAAAACAGTTACATTTGAAATGAAATATCCAACTGGTTTCACATACACGTCGATAATCAATTATACCTACTATTCCTAGATGTTACTACCAAACCAAACTAAACTAGATAGGTACTAATCTTTAATACTATCTTTAATACTATCTTTAATACTATAATACATTACAATGCCCGAAAAGGGCGACTAAGTTGTAAAGAACATAATATGACTTAAGATCTAAATGTAACACTTAGTCTGTAATAAAGAATTTGAATTTGAATTTTTAATGTAAGTTCTGGATAAAAGATACATACAGTCATAGACTGAATGATAAGACTGGTCTGTCTATCTAAAAGCTCCTTCTTCACGCCTCTGAACTTAGTCCGAAGTGTTGCGGTTCCATTCATCTTTCTTAAATTACACTGAACTAGTTACACAACACAATACTCATCACTATTTTTTGTAAACTTGTTGCGTTCACAGTTCACGAGCTACGCACAAATCAGACATATGAAGTGATAAACGAGTGGGATGAATGCTGAAACCGAAATGTATCTGGTGGGTGCCGCCGGTGCACTGACGTTCGGAACTTGGGATTCAACCCGCTCTGAACGCCAAATTCTATTTTTGCAAGGCGCCGCCAACGGAGACGAATGCGAACTAAACCAAATAATAAAAAAACACTCTCCAAAGTTTTTCGTAATCAAATCGTCTATAACCTGCGCGCGACTCATTCATACTTAAATTAATTTGAATTCCCACCAAAAAATCAACTTGTTAGCATCTCGTCCTCGCCACAAATTACCCCGTTTCATCCTATACGTAAAACACTCCTACAAGTATGACCTGTAAGAAAATATATCTCGCTCTGACGCAATTTTTTTGAAGTGCTTCCTAGTTATAGGCTCATAATCTCTGTACTAATGGATATTTAGATTTATGGTATTCAATTACAGACAAAAATCGACAATAAAAAATATTACGAAAAGTTTTATGGGCTCCAAAGGTATTTCGGGCAATAAAATATATTTATGTCTTGGCCATTTCATGCTTAGCCGTGTTTAACGAACTAAACTATGAGTAGGTATATCTGTTTACTAGTAGGTATTTAATTTATGAAGCGAATGTAGGTATTTAGTTATTGGGTATATACTAATTTCTACAGAACCTTACCTGCATGAACATTATTTTAGTCCAGTTTGCACATTTTGTTAATTGCGAATTGAAGGCGGAATATTGTTTATAATAAAGCGTTGTTTTAGCACGCCAGGTAAAGCCAAGGCTCGCGCAACAGACCGCGTGTTGATAGATTTATTTATTTTATTAACCGCACGTTCGTTTACATTTACTAAAACGGAAACTATACTTTACAAAGCTAGTTTATTTAGAACACTATACTCGTATTATTTTATCATTTCAGTAAGGGTGCTTAATTAATAACTGTGATAAATTGCAAGATATCAAACAAATCAAGATAAGTGTAGGTACCTACCTATTCTCTGTACCTACTTGAATTAAAATGTATTATCATTGACTACTACATTCTAAACTGCAACTTAATAATACCTATCAAGAACAAGGATATGTCATAAAAAGGTATATCTGTCGCAGGCAAATTCTATAATTCGCTCGTATACAAACGGCGTCGGCAGTTTACAATGACAAATTCGTTATATGAAATGCCGTACGCCGTATGCGTACGCGTAAGATCTTATAGGAAAAAAAATCTAGCAACTTTCTGGTGTACTTAATCAAAGAAAGTGAAACGATATACCTACCTAGGTAGATAATGCCTAAATGTTTGAAATTATTGAGACAACACCATCAAGTAATACCTACACAATTTCGTTTAGGATATCTAATAGGCACTAGCAGTGGCAAAACTTATTTAGACCCTTACCTAATTAGATGTAGGCAAGTGATAAATGATATAAGATATTTATTATAGGACATGATCTAATGCATACTATTAGCAAGGTGATACAATGAATGATGTTCAGATCAATAACAAACAAATCTATCTCCATGACGGATATTTCTACTGCTAATACAGCCCAGCTCGAGCAGTTGCAGTGATGCATTGCATAGCTATTCGCACACCGCGAAACGTGATCGAAATAGAGTTGAATTGATTTACTTATCAGTGTTCAAGCACTTGAGCACCAAAATTAACACTAACTTGCTTATTATATCGAACCACAGAGAAGATAGTACCAACTTTATGTGCACATTACCTACTCAAATAAATGCACATAAGTACTTTCCTACGATAAATAAATGATTGAATGGCCTTTTGGTAGTGACCACACTCGGGACAAACACCTGACGAACATTTTGTGTTTGTTCCGTGTCTGGGTGCTTGTATTTTTATTTTTAAGTTTACCTATTAGTGACATCTTCGGGCTTCTTTGTTTTGATACCCATAACACATGTATGTACTTACGCTACTTACCAAAGTAAGTAGCTTAGGTCGGAGCAATGTAGGTAAGTGATGTTGCCTGATATTTACAAACAATATCGACTCTGCAGATTGAAATGTCCATGAAAAGGAATCCAGGCGTAAGCTAATTGACAAACAAATTAATTAACCAATAATACATACAAGGAGGTATTATGTTGATTGATTATGTATGATTAATGATGACTACCCAACAACCCAAAGACCTACAAAGGTTCTCTACCTAAAGTAAGAAAACAAAGGTAAATGAAGGCGTCACCAATTAATTATCGATGAATTTCACTTGAAACATCATTATTGTTCGTTTAAACAAAAGCCGACTATGTCAATCGAGTTCTTTGAACCCTCATTTCAGAGCAGACGTCGAACCTTGAGAATTAACACAATCCACATATAGATACAGGGAAACGACATTGGGACTGAACGCATTCTCTAATGACGTTAGCCATTGAGATCAACCTTGGTGGGGAAGTTGACAAAATAACCGGGGAAAAGTAAGAGCTTCTGGCAGTATGCCATGACCGCCGAACTTGCATTCTAGGCTCAATACCGGGCTAGTTAATTGTATACCGCTCATTTTTCTCAATGATTCGTCCTTCGTTGAGCGATAATGACAATCACGCACTGAATCATTAAGACTATACATTCCAATAGGCGCTACTTAACGACGATCGACAATAAAAGCCAACGCGTACCTACAACGTAGAGACCAGCTATTGTGATTGTGACATTGGCTTGGAATAGTGCCCAGAGTACCGACAGCGTACCCCTGATCGGAGCAGCCGTGGTGTCTCTGTTTGTGTCCCAATTTATCGAATTTTAAACGTTTTTGTAACTCAATGTCTAGTTCATAGAGAGCAATATAAAATTCAACAATAAAATGTTATAAATATATTGGCCCTTCGATATAACCACTCGCAACGCTATCGACATTATACGATGAAATTTTTATTGCAGTCTATGAAAAAGGTCAGCACATTAGGGCCACTCGTATTAATAATGTTTTGTAGGTAGTGCTCTGTTTTCCGGATATCTACTTATACGTAGGTAGGTACTTATTACATGAATGTTTATAGTGGTGGTTGAGCAAGTGAAAACGGTACCTAAGATCATATAGGTAGGTAGGATTTTAAAAAATAAATGACGTAATGGGCCTATTTTTAAACCTTCACGAGATCACATCGAGAAAGCTGTTTTCTGTTCTGCCCACCTATTCAAAACACTACGGAAACGTTACGATAACTACGTTTTGTCATTGTCAAACTGTTTGGATTGGAAAAAGACAAAAAATAGATATCGAAATCGAATTTCCATAGTGTTCTGGATCGGGGGGATGGGCATTATACCTACTTAATATTTGTAACAAAACCTAATACTCACGTTCCATCCAACGGCTTCGACGTAAAGGTCTAGCTTATCCGGATCATCGGGCTCCGAATCTGTATCCAGTAACGTTTCATTTCCGCTGTCCGAATCTCTAGCAAGACTTCGGCTTTCGCTCTGCAAGTCTGCTTCTATCTTCTGTTCTCCATCTTGCTCCTCTAACTCTTTGAGTGGCGCTAAAGGTGTGGCCTCTTCTAGAGCAGCCTTTTGTGAAACTTGTCTTAATAATGACCCGAATTTCTCGAAGAAACTGTCGTCCACTTCTTGAATTCTGCAACAATACATTAACAAGTGTTAGGTGCTAGTAGCTTAATGTTTTGTCCATTTAATTTTGGTATTGACGTAGGTACGTGAATACCAAAATTAAATTGAATGAAATTAAATGTAGGTATTAATCTACTCATAAGAGGTACCTTAACGTTTGTAACGTAGGTACTTTACGTTTATAATTAAGTAGTTAGAAATTGTATTAACCAGACATGAATTTCATTTTATAACTTTGTTGAGCACAACAGTGTAACTTAACATAAAATTTAATAGCTTAAAACAAAATATAATAGTACCTACTGCCTAATTAAAATTTCAATAGTTGCCCTTACTTTAAACCTGTGATCGAGTAGGTATCATCAACCCAAAATATATTTGGAGGGTCCTTGTAACTAAAGACTGTACCTACACTGTTGTGCTATACTGAATCTACCTATATACTGAATCTGGATGAAAAAGGGTTTAGATTTGTGGTATTATTAAAATAAAAGAAATTATTGAAAACAGAACAACATATATTTCCATACATAGAAAGTTTACATGATCATTTAGTAAACCGACTGTGTACCTACCTACTACATAATATAGGTATTAATGTTAATATTGAGGTTCACTAATCCATAGCCATTTTTACATATTACTTTGTTACATATTACTTGAAGTTGCACACAGAAGACTTTCTAAATTTATTAAATGCATGTTAAAAAACACTTGGATGTTATCATAATTAGGTACCATATTTCTACAATCACAATAAATTGGAAGACTGGAATGGTTTTCTCTAGATTCAGTTTGAGGTTTCTGATTCAAAGGTTTACAGTGCATATCATAGTACAGTGATAAGATAATAATGTAACAAGTGAAAACAAAATCTCAAACTGATACTAGAGCTCTTATATTTATATACTACTCTCAATTCTAATCTAAAAATACATATAATTTATACAATACAACCATAATAATAGAATAACAAATTAATCATTATGGTATGGTATTAATAAATAATTACATTAATATTACACTCAATTTTAATGTTGACTTAGTATATAGGTACTTAATTAAGGAAATTATACTTAACAAATGATAATGGCATCAACTGTAATATAACAACAGATTAAGGTCTGATAATTCAATTGCAGCATATACTTTAACAGGCTGATAAAAGGTAAGAAAGCCTATGAAAGGATGTAATTTAATATTGTTTCTTATTGAATAAATCATGACTTTTGTAATCAGTTGTATTATCATATTTCAGTCTCCTAAACTTTATCTGGCGATTGAAATATAAGCACTATATGGATTAAACATGGATCAACTTTTAATTAAGACAATTCATTTATCTAAACCAGACATCAAAGTGTATTTTATGTCAGTGTACTCCTCAGCGCCATGTCTGCTTCCTTCCCTTCCAATCCCAGACTCTTTAATCCCACCGAAGGCAGGCTCTGCTGCTGACAAAATGCCATCATTAATTGCAACCATACCAAATTCTAACTTTCTTGACATTCTAAATGCTTGACCAAGATCTTTTGTGAATACATAAGAAGCTAATCCACTCCTTGTACTATTAGCTATTTTCAGTGCCTCCTCCTCACTGTCAATCTTGAAGCATGTGGCCACAGGGCCAAATATTTCCTCATTGTAAATAGTCATATTTGGTTTCACATCCACCAAAAGAGTAGACTCATAAAATTTGGTACCCAAGTCCTTTGCAAATTTTCCACCAATCAAGGCTTTGGCACCTTTCGATACAGCATCCTCAACTAAACCAGACACTTTTTTGGCTTGTTCCATATTAACTAGAGGACCACAAGTCACTCCTTTCTTAGTGCCGGGGCCCAACACACACTTCTGACTGATTCGGCTCTTGAATCCCTCCACAAACTTATCATACACATCTTTGTGGATTAAAAACCTATTAGCACCAATGCAAGCTTGACCGTTGTTCCTGAACTTTGCTAACATGGCTTGGTCTAATGCATGCTCAATGTCAGCACTAGGGAAGACTATGTATGGGGCATTGCCACCCAGCTCCAAAGCAACTCGCTTAATCCCACTAGCGGCTTGTCCGTAAAGAATTTTACCCACAAATGTGGATCCTGTGAATGAGATACATCCAATATTATCATCTTCACAAAGAACCTTCCCCACTGGAGCAGCATTTTTCCTGCTTGTTGTTACAACATTTATGACACCCTTGGGGACTCCTGCCTGTTCGGCTAGCTCTGCGGCAGCCAGGGCCGCGAGAGGTGTATCCTCCGACGGTTTGATAACACATGTACATCCAACGGACATCAAAGCGGCTACCTTTCTAGTAATCATAGCAAAGGGGAAATTCCATGGTGTGATGACAGATACAACTCCTAGTGGTTGTCGTGTCAGGAAAACTTGCTTGTTTGGCCAGGGGCTAGGAATAATTTCTCCATTGATGTGTCTGGCAGTGTCAGCGTACCACTCCAAGAAGGAATTACCATACGCCACTTCGCCTTTCGCTTCGGCTAACGGCTTTCCAGACTCGGCGGTAATAATCTCTGCTAGATGATCACTGTTCTTTTCGCACAAATTGTACCAATTTCTCAATATGTAGGAGCGTTCTTTGGCTGTAGTGTCCTTCCATGTTTGGAACGCATCTGCTGCGACTTTGACGGCGTTTTTGGTGTCCGTAGCATCCATGTCGGGAAGCTCGACAATGACGCTGTCGTCAGCAGGGTTGAGCACCGGAAACACTGCATTGCTATTGGCCTTCACCCACTCGCCGTTTACATAAGCTTGCTTCTTGAGCAAATGCATTGCCCTGTACTGAGTTGCAAATGTTTTATACTTGATAACGATACCGCGCCGAAAAACAACCATCTCCGCTCGCTATTTCTGTATCACTGATATAACAGAGACAAACTATTATCTCGTTCCAATTGACGAGTTGACGACGAATATATTAATAAATTGCCCGTCGGACCGGCGGCTTTATCAATTGGTCCTGTTTTTATTGACAAATTACAACATTTTGTTACGAAATGCGATACGCACGGCGATAATTGCTCAAAAACTGACATTGACATTGACAGCTCACAGCTGGGTGTGAGTGTTGTGCTAAAGTGAAACGCGAATATTACGTTCCACCCCGGTGCTGTTCCGGTATGGAGCAGGCATATTAGAACGTAAAAATAGCTACATACCGTCTATTTTATTTAGATAGGTTTTCCTCTGTAATTATTATAATTTTAGTAAATTAAATAAAAAAATTAGTTTTGTTCAGTTCATAACGGAGGGAATTTTGAACTCTAATGGCTAGCATGGCGGTGTGGCAACTGACTATTGATCGATTTAGTTACTAGACCATTGCCGCAACGACTTGGGCCTATCCTTTGCTCTCTATCATGTGACGGGAAGCGACTATGATGTGCTACTTTTAAAAATTTTTTACTAACTTTAATTACAGTTGGAAATACATATTATGTAACGAATACAATGAGGATTTTAAAGAGTACATACGTCGATCAATTCATGAGGAGCTACTTTGAGACTTTTAGTAGGTAGGTAACCGTCCCTGTCCCGTCATTATCGCTGCTATGTTTTAGTCATTAGAAATATCTATTACCTATGTAGGTAGTTATTAGTAACTAAATTGTGGAACTAAATCATTCTAAATCATGCTTAGATATAGAAAAAAAATTGCAGAATCCTGCAGATTATCTTTTCAAATAAGAATCGAAATTTAGATCCTTCTTAAAACGCCAATTGTGTATGAAATGTTTAGCTGAAATAGGTAATTGATTTATCCGAAGCGAAGCGAGGAGCGGGCTGCTAGTATAATAATAAAATAGGTGTATGTAATGTACCTACTACCTAGGTACTTACTAGAATTTGAGAAGTCTGATACATTTTCTTATTGCTAGATACCTACATACGTATGCAATCAATTTTTCAATAAAATGAAAGAATACCTACCAGTAGACGAACTAAGCAAAAGTAGTTAAACAGCCATGATTGTGATGAGGGCTCAGAAATAAATTAATAATGAACACTATGTCATCCGAAATCTTGTGATGCGAGTAGGTAGCCTAATTTGTAATATCAACAATACCTAAATAAGCAAATGTAAAATATATGTTTCTCCAATCGTTTCAATGTCTAGGTAGGTATATAACTATGCTCTAAAATTTATTGGACATATGCCACGAGTTTGCAGAATACACATTGCTCTCATGTTTCCCCAATTAACCTTGCTCCACTGATAATAGAGCAAACTGCATGTGATCTATCTAACTGATTAAAAGACCCGTTATCGGAATTTTGTTCTTAGAGATAATTTTATAGGTAAAGATTTTACTATTATTTATGTTGTTTAAACTGTATCATCTGTTGGCTTCAGTCAGCAGGATTCAATGAAAATCAACTCCGTGGCTTCTACGTGGGTCACGGCTTAAATGCTGAGTGAGATCCTTTATTTTGGACGTCGCAACAGCAACCGTGTCCGGTCCAATAATCTTGATCATACCTCTATGTTGTGATGTCCATGAATATTAAACACTTCTTATTTCAATACTGTACCAACATTCAGCTTGTTAAAATCAGCGATTAGGTACCTACCTACTTAACTGAATGACTATAATACTTAAGTCCCGGTAAGATTTTTATTTACATCGCTACACGTATGGTTTTTAATTGTGTGCATTATAATTTCGCCTTACTGATCATAAATTTGATTGGTCTCTGTTTCTACTTGTTGCTTCGCAGCAGCTTACCTCGTATCATGCACTTGGTCTTCAACTGTTTTTTGCTGTTGCAGCTTCTCGTAAAAACCTTTCCACATTGATTCTTCATCCATTTTGATTACTTTTCTCCGACACTTACACTACCTACTTTACTTTCGATACTGTCAACGTGGACCTGATCAAAATTATAAACTTCACTGTTTTACTAACTGAACAAATTCACCGGCAACCGCAAATGAATCACTGAACGAGTCATATGCTCGGCGAAATAGTGACGTAAACGCTGGAAGTAAACTCGAGATGCAAGATCGGGCTCACGGAAATAACGTTATACAGTCTGAAGAGGAGGTGAGAGCCCGATTTAGAGGTCACTGACTTCAAAATGCAAACTCCTACACCACGCTGCAGAGCTTGACAATAAACCCAATTGAACGTAAATATTATCGCGTTTTATTCGCGTGTTTGATACTCGTTTGTTTGGCTTTGTTAACGGGCCCGGGCGGTCGACTGACGTAATCCAAGCCAGAACGCGAAGACGGCCAGAGAATGGTCGGGCATTTGCGCACACCGCCGCGACGGCATACTAACTAAGCGATCTGCCATTGCCCACGTGCTTTTGTAATGTCATACAATCACAATGTAAACAAAGACCATTCTAAAATAAGTAGGTAATACATATATTCCTGACGCATAGGTACATAATTTATCTACCAATATTCTGTATGTGCATTGTGCATTGTTAAACAAATAGGTATGTAGGTACAAGATACAAAGCACCTGCGCTAAAATTTGTAGATTGTTTAGATTTTATAATTGCTTTAGAAATTCAGTAATATAAAAAAATAACAGAACGCGCGAATTTATTTTAGTTGGTTTGTCTTCTAAAGGAATAATATTTTTACCGCTATTTATAGTGCTCCCTACAGTTCCTTTCGTGTTAAATCTACCAGCGTATCGGCTAAACGGTAATAGGCTTGAACATATTTTTATTTGATTTATAAATAGAAAATTTAGGGAAATCCTCAAGGATACCCAGAAATAATAATATAGCACCTATTCTATCTCATTAGATGTGATTAAACAATCATCATCATCAGCCTGCAAGCGTCCACATAGCTGCTAGATATAGGCCTGCCCAATGACAATTTTCATTTGAGAGGTTTGCCATAGTCACCACGCTTGGAAGGCGGTTTAGTGACCGCAGTAGGTATGTGTAAACCCGCTGGTACCCTTTTTTTTCTTCTGTTTCCTGATGTTCTTTTGGTCGTCTTATAAGACACCTACGGGATGAGATAGGGTGGACCTATTTTAAATTCGGGAACCACACGAACACAAATTCCGTTAAGACGTTCTCGTAATTAGAGGTGTTATGATACTGACATATCACATAATACCTACTGTTGTAGGTACTTTCCTATATACCTAGCAAGTGGAAAGTCACTAGGATATCTAGCTGTTGTGAAAAATAACTAGCTACTCTATCAATAATTACCTAACTACCGTTTTAATATCACGAACCCACAAATATAGATAGATATGTGCCTACTCATTTAGTAGTATTACAAGGCTAATAAAAATATTTAAACTCAACACGCGCCTACAGCCTTGGAAGGCTTACTATTTCCTTTTATTGTACATACCTACTACCAAATCAGTACCTACGAAAAATTTAAGTACCCTTCTAATAACCTACGTAATATTAAAAACAATTTACACGCGAGTCCTACCCCGATTTCTTTAGATTTAATTAACTAAGTCATACTCTTTATATACCTACTTAGTTACGATAAAGTAAAATTATCGGCAGCCCGCAGCTTTGCCCCCGTAGGTTGTAACATTGTAAAGTTTCATACAAATCCATACAATAGTTTCTGCTTGAAGGAGATACAAATAAATGCCGGTCTGGCAGCAGCAGACTACGGGTAGGGACGATTGGAGAGAAATGGGGGAGGAGGCCATTGGCCAGTAGTGGGACAGTAGGGGCTTATTACGAAAAAAACTGCTAGCATTGAGCTGAAAGGCAAGGCTGACTGTTAGATTACATTTACAAATCAGTCTGGGACTAAAAAATTGTTACAATTTTGCAATGTTATAAGTACATACGTAAGTAGTACCTATTTGTTACTGATACATCCACTGGATGGACGGAGACATAATTGACCTAGGTCAAGGACTATGAGTAAATAATTTTCCGATATGTTAAAGATATAGATAAGCCAAACGGAACTCAAAGGAATGTTTATTGTTCATTAACCCAATATGATGTCGACATGATGCTGTCATGTGGGTATCTGTTCTCGAGAGTAACATGTGCACACAAAGACAGGCTCATATCTTATCTGTTTAGCCATTATTAGACGCTAGTTAAGAGCGTTGTTTTGAAGAATTGAGGATAATGAGCAAAATTATCACAGAAACCGACAAAAAATTATTACAGGTTTCTGAATAGGTAGGTGTTATATTTAAGTGGTGTGATTTTTCTTGGAGTTCTTAGCAAAAAGGATTTGTAATAATAAATAATTGTAATAATAATCATTATTATTAATAAGGAGACTGCCGTGTCTCGGATCATGGTCGAAAATTAAGTAACTTGTTAAGTGATTACGAACATTGAGTCTGCCTATCTGACATGCAAACTTAACTTTGACCACCGTTTTAGGCTTGCCATTTAAATCACGACATAAGGGCGAATACAGGCTATAAACAACAACAAAATTACCTACTATAAGTGGAATGCAAGATACGGCTTTAATAGCTCATCGTGTAAGCACTTTGAGCCCTCTTAATGGTAGCCCTTGGCGGCACAACAGGAGAAGCTGACATTAATATTAAACGCAAGTTGAAGGTCCGCCCACCTGCTGCTATAACCTTGGCATTATCAGAAAGGTGGCTTCATCATAATCATCGGCCTATGGTAGTCAACTGCTGGACATAGACCTGGAGGATTTACCCACGCCACGATGGGCTGGCGGAGATCGCAGGGCGTATCTTCTCGCACCGGTGATGCTGCTGCCCGTCATCGGCCTGTGGTTTTTAGCTACGCCTTCAATCATGATGATTATACCGTCACCAGTCAGTTGCCAGAGCTTCGTTTATTATTCAGCAGGATGCACCACGGGCAGGTGAGGATGGCTTGGAGCGAAAAGATGATGGGTCGCTCCTTACCTACATTCCCTGAATGGTGTCCTCAATGTACTGGGAGTTATGCAGTGAAGATAGGCTATTCATAAGCCATCTTCGATCTCACGACACGAGCGCGAATTCGACGACCAGATCGTTGAAGTGATCACCATCGCTGATATCGGTGGGAGACCATCAAGGAGTTTGGTAAAAGTAGAGTAGAGCAAGTTCTAGGTTTAATCGTCTTAGTTGGATATCCGGTTCCAGACTTTTATTTGGCTCTGGGTACTCCTCTAAATAGTCATCGCGGATACTCATATTAAAAATGATGGTTGAGCCGTCGCGAGTCGTTTATATGGCTGACAGAATCGACAATATAATTTGGCACACGGACAGTTTGTAAAGTGCATTAACAAATAGGATCCTACCTATCTAACCCGAATAAATAGATTAATCAAATAATGCAGGCTACGAAATAATAATGGCTATTAACAACGATATCAACGCGGGTATGCTAATCTTTACTATGCCTATACAATTTTGTCAACACAAAAAGTGACACAACTCAAGACATGCAATGTTTTTGCGCTGCTCTAATTCTAATAGGACCAATCAAAGACATTATACATTTTTATTATCCAAATTAGTGTAAAGACTGTTTTTACTTGAGACTCTGTGACTAATTCAGACAAGATGCAAAGTGACTATCATTGTGTAGGTACGGACAGCTAGTCTCCTCCTACTTAAAATTATAATATATATACAATACGTACGAGTAGGTAGTATACTCGTAACATATACCTAAACTATAATATGTTGTAGGCATGGCTCTCAAGGACAACTGTTTTGAAGGGCATTGCCCGGAATTACGTACGTACATGCTTCGTTTATATTAGAAAGGAAAATTATATTCCTATTTTTAAATTAAAGTAATAATAGGTATTTAATGTAAAACTGACGCAGTAAAGCTAATATTAAATTATATAACTTTTTTTCCTTATATTACATGATTATCACATATCTAAACATTACCTACTCATTATGCGCATTATTGCGCATCGAATCGGCCGAAAATGATCGCGAAACAATAGATTTGATATTGTGTTAGGAAATATAGATAAAATAGTAAGTAGGTAGGTATTATATTCATATGGAATAAGAGAGAGAGACTGGTGTAAAAATTAAATTAAAGGTATGTAAGTTCGTAAATATCGACGATGATTGAGTGGGTTTTCAAATGTTTCGTTTTAATTATTAAGAATAGAATATATACTAACGATGCGTTATCATCACTAAAATAAAATCTTTAGACACAGCGTGTCAAAGCAGATTGAGATAACTGAACGAGTATGACACTAAACTAACAATACCGCATAATAGCAAACATGCACAAAATAACATCATTACCAAGACAAGGCCAATACTGAGGTTTTTTATACAGTAAAAATGTTTTGCGTGGCATAATACGCGAACATATATTATTCATCTAATTCACCTTAGTAACAATTTTGTTATTTTTTTATTTAAATTTGTTTACATAACTCCTTGCTAGTTATATAGGCTGGCGTTTGTAACAGATTTCAGTAAAAAATTACAGTTTTGTCACAATTTGCCGGTAGGTACGTGCTTTTTAGATTCACTGTTTTGGATCATGCTTACAAATCGGTAGATGGAATGGACGCCAGGCCAGCGGTGTACATTACATTATAATCTACTTAGGTACTTACTTCGATTTTAAAAAAGGAACCAATGACATAGGTACCTATTTTCTCACGAACATTCCTTCACAGTAGACGGCAATACTAATTGTTGCCTTCATCATCAGGCCAGCAATGTGAATGCGTAATCAATCTACCTTATATTTTTTTAAACATAAGGAAATGTGTCGCTCCACGTTCAAAATGCAGCCTGAACCAACGATAATTCCAGTACAAAGGACATAGGTATAGGTATTTACCAAATGACTCAAAGAGAAGTGCGAAATTGCGCTTCTCTTTTACACTACATCTAAAATGCAGTTTTGAGGTAAACCGAGTTATATATATATAGTAGGTACCTATAAATTAACCATTATAAAACCGCGTTGTAATTTTAGTTAAGTATTAAATTTATATCTGATTAAATTAAATTTAATGTTTTATTAAATAAAATAAATGAAATATATTCCCATATCCATTATTATCAATTCCTAATTTAGTTAATAGCTCACATCACCCCTTACTTTTACCTGTCCTTTTTTTTTTTTTTTATGGAATAGGGGGCAGACGAGCAAGCGGTTCACCTGATGGTAAGTGATAACCGCCGCCCATGTACATCTGCAACATCTGGAGTTACAGCTGCGCTGTCCTCTACCCAAAGATAGACAATCTTTGGGTAGAGGTATAAGACCGCGTAAATTATACAACAAATGTATATTATACCTAGTATTGACTCAACTGTATGATGTGCAATAAATGATATCTATATTTCACTAATTAAGAGGTAATGAGATGGTTAAAAAACCGAACATCTTTTCTTATTTAATTCCATTTTATTAAGTAAGACAAAGTATGATGTTCATGCGTTATTTCAAAATCCTATACCTATCGTGCATTTTAAATTATTAGGTACCATTGCATAACTGAAATCTAATA
The DNA here is from genome assembly GCA_031163375.1 of Conogethes punctiferalis. Taxonomy (NCBI): domain Eukaryota; kingdom Metazoa; phylum Arthropoda; class Insecta; order Lepidoptera; family Crambidae; genus Conogethes; species Conogethes punctiferalis. The sequence continues at coordinate 4,505,358 of CM062086.1, forward strand.
AAACGCACAAAGTAACCGGTTTTAAAATTATTCTTGAACAATAGAACAGCCATAATATACAAGCGCCATACGTCTAATTAACGTCATTTCTCGTTCAGTAATTGACTTAATTGCACTCAGGGGACAGTGTTAGGTTTTTACAAAATAATTAATAAAAACAATGAGCCGTTTCTTTATGAGACTAGCGGCTCATACCTTCAATCAAGGAATTACCCCGCAGCTATTAATTACCCCGCAGTTCAGATGAATGTCGTACTACGAAGCTAGAAAGCTACAGCCAATATAGAGAAACATTTACTGGCTGGCAACATGACTGGCTCGGTGGCTCAATTGGTAGTGACCCCTTCCTTCTGAACCAAGGGTCGTGAGTTAGATTCCCACCCGGGACAAACACACTTTTGTTTGTTCCGTGTCTGGGTGTTTATATTTGTATTTAAGTATTTATTTGTGGTGCCTTCATTGTTCTGATACCCCTAACACAAGTGCTTAAGCTAATTAATTACTTTTGGATCGGAGCAATGTATGTGATGTTGTCTGATATTTAAATTATATACTCGTACTATTTAATTTTAGGCAGCAGCGTTTATCTGGGTACAAATAACCCTACTGTGGTCACCAACCGGCCTGCCGAGTGGTGAAAAAGGCAAATCCCCCCAATGACAATATCCAGCAGGGGGCGCCGCACCACTCAGGCCATTCTGGAAGAGTGAATGCGGCGCCCCCACGGGGTGGTGACTGGTGACGTACCGGCTGATCCAGGTCCTCATGGGACATGGATGTTTCAGCCGGTACTTATGGAGGATCAAGCGAGAGCCTGATCCTCTATGCCGACACTGCGACAGTGGCGCGGCGGAGCATACGCTTCGGCATTGCCGGCAGGGCAATGCTGAAGCGTATGTTCTGCCGTGGGCCATGGGCCAATAAGCGCTCCGTCCTCGTCGCTGTCGCACAGGACCTCGATTGCAGGCTGATGATGATGTAGTTCTTGGTATAGTTATGTATCTATTTGTTAGGAAATTTAAACTGCTTTGCACGGCTTTACCCATAATTCAGTAAAGTTTATTTCCTCTATTTTAAGGTATATAATATGTAAGACATTAATATCAAACCAAACAAGTATACATAATTAGTTTACTTCCTAGTATAAGCTACCTAAACAAAATACATCTTCATTGCCTAAATGACTCGTGCGTTTGTATTGTGGACTCCCAATCTATGTAATGATAGCCTATAGTCTACACTTAACAAGATGCAACGATATTTGAAAAGCCATTGTTCGTCAAAGAATACTTAGATTTACGTTTTATACTCTAACTAATTGCTACGTATCAAAGTATTCCTTTAACTATAAGGCTGTGTTTCCAGAAATGTTTCTCGTATTGCACATTTCCCTTGCATTCATCCCCATCTCTTGTCTAATACAAACTCCTTGCTCTGCTAAGCCGTTACCACCTGCGCTGCGCAAGGCTTCTCCTTCTTGGTCGCAACCATCATGACTGATGATCGTGGTTTGTTGGTTTAATTCGACCACGAACACACTCTGGCCATCGATAACACATCGCAGAATTTCGGAGATATTCCTTGCTTCGCAGTTGTTTGGTTACGCCCTTGACCTCTTACCTTCGGTATTGCCATCAACGATTAACCTTTCCACACTTTCGTTTCCCTTCTTATTATATGACCAAAGTAAGACAAGAAGCGTTGTTCACAGATCGCAGTCGCATTCTAACACCGAGTTCTGTTTTCTTGCTTAGAAAGTTACCTACTTGCTTAAAAACTTCAACCAAACCTACAAGTTAGTGAGTAAAGCTTCTACAGATGTCTGACAAACGCATTCTCGCAGATCTGTGGTGAAAACGCAGCCTAATACGGGTATACATATAATACACTTGTAAGAGCCTCTGAATCAAACGCTGCGTTCAAACCGTGACTCACTAAGTTACGTTCTAAAGCCTGTTACAATTTTTTGTTAGCACTCGCGCCGGTGTTAAGAGGCTCGCTAGTCAGACGTGGTGAACCGTCGAACAGGCGTCACCTTCGAATTTGAATGGACGCCGGAACTCTGGGATTTACCGTAATTTACAGATTGCGTATATTTCGTAATAAGTTTTCGCGCAATATTTGACATTAATACGATTAGTCACACCGTGGGACAGTCGTTATTAATTAGCATAGTAAAACTGGACAGAAAGCTCATAGAAATTATGAATAAAATAAGATTTTAAACCTTCGCATTTCATTACAATTATTATAACGTTGTTCAACGGGATTCAATTCAAATTTCGCACTATTATGATGACGGTAGGTACTCGTATTATGTAATGTAGAATATAATAAATGTCGCGTGTTTAACAATGAGCAAACTTTTAATTAAGTATAAAAGTATACTGCGGTTAAAAACGACGTTATCCTACAAATTTATGTACCTACTGGGATATTAGTATTAAAATAGTTATATTTTGTGTCTGATTATATAGATTCAGAATATTCTGAATGCTGAGTGTCAAAACTCATAGCTGCACACTCACTGGCAGTTCGACACGAAGAGAGAGCAAGACCTACTTCTGCTTACTTTCATGCTTTCCGATGCACGAGTTATACTGCAAACTTCATGATTTCTTAGCGAGCGATCCTGAGTGATTGCTGAGTAATATAGAAGATTTTTTTTATCTGAACAATTCAATATCAAAGGCTGGGAATGGGCTTTGGGCAGCTCTGGTGATAGAAGTCAAAGAAGTAGTAACTTGCTAAAACAATTTAAATAAATACCTGATAAATAAATACCTGATTAATGTGCTCATGAATTTAAGGTGACATAGTCACGAACTCGATTTAGTTAGACTGCTCACACCACACACATGCTCAATACCAAGGGAGGTTAGAGCTTTTTAATTCTTTAACCGCCTTAGAGTAGAAAAAGGTTATTTATTAACCTAACTATCTATTATCTTTGTTATGTGTATTATATCTAAGTCAATAAACGCGTCTGTCTGTGTTTGTCAGTAACTGTCTGAGATAATTGTGACTTTCAATCAAAAACATTCCGTACCATTGCCGTAGTTTCTTTATCTTAAATTGTTTGAGATGTCAATTACAAACCAGAAGAAAACTAAATATATTTTTCATTAACATACATCACATATCAAATAAGATCATAAGCAAAAAAATTAAGTTTGTTACAAAAATAAAGTTTTGATACAACCTCCCTAAAATCTACAAGTCGCTTTCTCTTGTTAGATTGTGAGAGTATTATTATATGTTTACATATAACAATATAAAAAAATACTCTACGCAAATTCAAATAAATACATATTGCACTCACTTTTTTCTTCCAATAATTTCTTTTTCTTGCAGTTTCTTATAAAGAAACATCCATTGATCGTGTTGAGATTTCACGGGCTTTTCAGAAGCCATCGTTGTCGCACAAACACAATGATTCACAAACCGAGTCTTGAAAGTCTGCTTATTTTGTTGTTATGTTTATTTAGTGTATTAAATTATGTTTATTATAGGGAAAAATATAATAAACAAAACAGGAGCGAGTGGTGCACTGTGTTTCAGCGCCGCAATGCGTGTGGCTGGCTCGACCGGCTGAAGTATTTGTCGCTGTAAGCTTTGTTTGCCGGTGTTTTACCTAGACCAATTTTTTAGAGTCACAAGTCTCTCGTGCGGAAACCGCCTTTATAACATGAACCCATTGTTTGCAAATGTTAGATCAGTGTCCCACGTCTGAACACGGTTTTTCTTAAGGTTTTGCCGTAAATACGCACATTTTTGGTAATGAAATACCGGTTACTAAGTATTGAAAAAATAATGACGACGAATTAAAATATAGATTCATTAAGATAAAATTATAATTCATTTGCATGAACTTAAAAATAATCACGATACCATGCGACCTTTTGTATGATCTGACGACGGTATTTCTGTTGTCAATAACGGCGGATAATGCATGATACACAAAATTATTATCGGCCGCTCAACTTTGTTGTATTATAAATGTGTGTTGGTTGTATAGGATAGTGGGCTATATACTACAAATTACGTGACCGTAAGAGCAGTACATGATCGCGCTCCCGTTCTGCTGCCTCCTTCTGCGAGATGACTGTCTCGCAGGAGGAGGCAACACCCAACCAGGCTTCCCTGCTCCCGAGTCGGCAAGGCTCTACCCTAATACAAGTACCATGAGTAAAGTAGGAGTTTACTGGACTTAACTAAGCAATATTATATATTGAAAGCCTTAACTGTAAAACTGACTTCCATGAAAAATAGTAACGTTTCCCTCTTCTTTTACATACCTTATAACACGGCAATATTGCACATATAATCACTATGTCGAAATTCAGTAGTCTTGTACAATAAGACGGGGCTGGTTGAATTTAATTGTATAGTTCAGTCGCACACTTCCCAAAATATAACCGATAAGAGACTTACAACTTTAATACGGTGATCTTTAAGAGAGGTAGGGCATAGCGAATCTTCGCTCGTATTGAGCTGCCCGTTCGGGGAAGGACCTCCACCCTATAGAATACCGCAGCCAAATGACCTCCGGGTCGTGTTTCTGCTGGTGAGTAGGGTCTCCGGAGCTCGTGGGGGGGTTAGGGTTGGGCCGGCATGGCAGTGGCAACTGACAGGTAACTAACCAGCTACTTGCCAGTTGTCACAGCGACTTGGGCTTCTCTTTAGCTTTCCATCAGGCGTAGGGAAGCCATTATGTCGAGCTACTATAAAAAAAAAAAAAAAAAAAAAGATCAAGGCTTTGTAATTTCACGTCACAAATCAAGTCGTTGCCGTTGGGCTTCTTGGCACGCCTCTCAGTCTCAATGGTCCCTAACGCCACAAGCTGGTATTTAGCTGATTCATCCCAAAGATGCGAATAGTACCATGCAAGACAGAACTTGTACTTGATATAAATTAAGCAACTATATGGATAATGGACTCTATGAATTAGATACCTGGTTGAAAACTGTTTGGTTCATGCGTGGCCGTCGGTACACGAATGTTATTTACTATTTGAGCTTTATACAAATTCTTAAATTCGTTAAACACCCTTGTTTGACAGGAAACTATTCGTGTCAGCTGTTACTCATTCATGAATGTACCAGTACCAAGAATGGACGAAAATAGTTTGTGATAAATACTGTTTATATAATTAATTATTAATAATTTACTACCGCCACCTATCCTTAATTATTTACCTATTTGCTAAGGGTGCCTTCCCAATTAATGAAGATTGGCAATCAGCTCTCCATATTTATCTCTCCTCAAGCAATGCAAACCAATTTTGTGTCGCGACACTCAGTCCCAGTACTTCCAGTCCATTCGCATCCACTATTCCGCAACCCACCTCGTCTTTAATCGTGGGATATTTAGGCTTCGATTTCAAAGGACCTTGTTATTTTTTTCCAAAGGCACTGCGTTTTTGCATTTCATTTCTACATCATTCTTTATTCTGGACTCTTTTGGAAAAATTAAGTTCATAAAAAGTGTTCAATAAACCCAATGAAAGACCCACTAGTCACACTGGAAGATCTAACTTTGATAGAAAAACCCTGTAAAGTTAATTAGAACATAAAAAAATTAAACCACAGTATTATACCCATACTTGTATTGCATGCATTCAGCAGTCACTGGCGAGAACAATGCATAGCTAAATTAAATTTTCCCGTTTCGTCACAATCCTATAATTAATTTTTCCATTAGGTTCATTGTACTCGTATTTCATAATTATGTTATCATAATGTTAAATACCGCATTACACTATACATTTATATAAAAAATATAGCCTCGAAGGACTAGGTGGTTGACCCACCTACATTCTTAAATTATTGATAATTAATTTTGTACTTACTATAATAATATGTATTATTTTTCTATCTTTTTGCCCGTGGGATTGATTGTTACTCTAAAAACTATGATTATGTATATGTTATGGACCAAGTGATTAATGCGGGCATTATTTATAATGGGCGGTTATATTAAGGGTGACAATAACGCGTGTGGTGTCGCGAACGTTTTTTATATCTACTATGATCGATATGCCTTACAAGTAGGTAAGTAAAACGATAGATCAACCTGCCATGATTATGAAAAACTGGTACTGGTCGCAATGAAACAGAGCATATTCTAGTTTAGGTTAGGATCCAGCCCCGTGGAGGTATAGTTGGAGACAAACATGAGATATTGATAGATCGATCAGAAGGCAAGCCAAAGTGTATATTTGTAAGTTAAGATGCAAAAAAAAACAATATGAAGAAACTTGACTGTGTTTAAACATAACCATGACAAAAATTAGTCATTATTACTCGTAATATGCAGGCACGACTTATTCGTCCACAATATATCGAGTCAGTCTACTTAAACAAATGAGTAACGTCATGTGGGCAGACCGTCACTTCATTTGCATCCAGATAAGTATCTGAAGAGCAAGTGCTCTGTATTACAAAATGTTATAGATTTGATATAAATTGGTACAGAACATCGGTCAATTGCATTTTGTCGTGTCTCCGTAAATCTGACATTGGTGGAATCATTGCATTAACACGAGATAGAGTCTGCAATATAAAAACAGGAGGTAATAAATGCAAAGGACATCTTGCACAACTTAAAGAAACAGCGGGAAAAGTTATAAGACATAAATTACAGAAATCTACAAAAATCTACAAAAATAAAAGAACAAAAAAGAAATATCGCTTAATAAAGGTCGACTATGTCAAGATACATACAAATTAAATTACAGACTATATTGTGTACATTTGCATGAAGATGACTTTAATTATTTCTACAGTAGTAAGGTATATATTTATCTGTGTTATCCCTATTTCCTACTAGCTACTTATCTCTTCTATGACAAAAACCTTCAGTTAAAAGAAGTGAGTTAGGTAATACAAAGATTTACTAATAAAATAGCAAAATATTGGATACTTTGCTATAACTATAACAAATAGTAAGAAGTAGGTACCTACATTACTTAGGTCAGTATTCTTAAAAATTTCACACATGTAATATTGTGGTAGGTAACTTGAGAAGTACATTATCGAATGGGACTTCAAACCCATTTCAACGTCTGGTTTTAATGACAGCCTAAGTGCAATGTTACATGTGGAACAAAGAGTTCAGCAGACGAGATGCAATGATGCATTAGTTAACAACATGTACAAATCAAGAAGCAATCGGGATATCTCCAAAGGAGCTTATGCAAACACATTCGTGCATAACGCGAACCTACTTCATGTGCTCGTTACCAAATGCATTTCATGTTATTACGGATGCTAATGGAGTTTAGAGATACTGCAGATTGAAAGCATCGCGTCTTCGAGAGAATGCCAAAAAGCTTGGTAGGTATTCTCTCGAAGAAACCACGATAGTTTAAGCCAGAACAGTTGCTCATTCTCTATCAAGCACAGGTTTGGTCATGCACAGAAGGCTAAGTACTAGCTTGAGGCGTTGGGGTCGATTGAGAGGCGAGGAGACTCATCCATGATTCACTTACTTTGCAACGCGAGACTAGTAAGTCTTGAACACCGTCGCGACGGACTGAACTAACTGTGGGACTAGAATATTAAACTTGATTCCTCCCGCTCTTTTTTATCATCTGACGATGATCATCATCTTTTTTATCACAGTTATATGGTGCAAGTTCCAAAAACTAGCACGTTTCGCGTCTTGTTTCATAGAACAAACGGCTAAACTATGGACCTCTTGCCCAGGCTCCTTCTTCCCCGAAACTTATAATTCTCCCTCCGTTTTTCAAGGCGAGAGAGAACTGGTTTTTGCCAGGTGAGCACACGTTCAGTCATGTGAACGATCTGACAGTACAGGCACTCTAAAACTCCGCTACACGAATAGAATTATCAGTAGCAACTCTGCTATTCGTGTAGCGGAGCAAGAGGTCTTCTTGCGAACATACTATCCGGACAAGCAGGGCAGTCCAAAAGGTGAGTGATGGTCTGTGGGGCCGCGCCGAATGCGCACCGATTTTGTTTACCCCCATTTGTATAAGGAATCCTTACAGCGGTCAATCTGAACCTGAAGTCTATTCATAGTCTTTCCAGGTTGGCCACGTCAAGCTTTCCCCGGAGGAAGCTTTTGAGAGGGAGTAGGTATATTGAGAGGATGGATATTTAACGATCCATTTAGACACTCTGTTCTGAGACGGATCACCGGAATCGCCACAAGTACTCTTGAGGAAGTTTCTTTGGCTTTTGAGCCTCTGTAGAGCAATCGAGTGGACATACATAGGGTGTCGCGGGTCACGTTCTGCTTTAGTTCTTTCGATGAGCTGTTCACCTCCATTCATTTAAAATAGGTAACGCAAAATAAGTGATACAATACAATTTACATACACTACAAAATCATTACCCTTCCCTCTGGCTTCGCCGTAGTCAGATAAAAAAACCGGCAACGAATAGAGTAATAAGTAATTTGTCTCCCCCACTCAACACGGTAATGATAATGACGAGCGTTACGCAACACGGTATCCTATAACCATGACGTTTATAGCTGAGTAGATGACCAAATTCAGGGACACTGCGTTACTCATCAGGCTTAGTGTTTTAATTAACTACGAACAAAAGTTTGAACAATACAAAGCAGGTGGAAACGCTTCGAAGCAGGTGATAAAGAATATTTAGGTTATGGCCTGTTTTAATGTTGACTAAATGTAGTATTCTTTAGTACGGATAAATTTAGTTTTGATAACTTACTAGTAGTAATTTTTAATACCAATATATAAATGGAAAAGTTTAAATGGATGTATGGATGAATGATGTCGCTCTTTCACGCAAAAACTACCGATTGGATTTTAATAAAACTTTAGAAACATAGGTATATCAGACTGACAAAAAAGTATGGTGGGCAAACCGAGGGCTAGTTAATAATAAATAATGCTATTGTAGTAGTTAGGTACACGAAATACTGTAATAATTACCGTCGGATATAATTGTATTAAAAAGATTTCTGCAATTCTTATACCTAATCGTAAACTTGGTGAACGTTGTTTTTGTGAAATGTTTAAATTGTGTTAATAAAATTACATTATTTTCTATCTTTTTAAACTTTTAGATGCCTTGAATGCAGAAAAAATAAAACGATTGTATTACAGTCATCAATGACCCTATGCCAGTTAAACAATGGGTTTTCAAAGATGTCTAAACTACTAATTAGACAATTTAGAGAGAAATAATTAGAAATAAGTGTGTTGCTTCATTTCTTAGGAATACTGATTGTTAAATGATTTATTAAATACAAAATCGAATCGTACATTAATCCCTATAAGAAGAAAATTGTTGTTAGGAACATTGATTGATACAGCGACATCTGTGGATCCTTCTTGAAACTATAACGTTGAATGATCGATCCAACCATTGGGAGGATCAAAAGGTTTCTAGTATTGCCCACAGAGCGCTTTGTTGCTTATTTATGACCGTTGTTGAAAGCTCCAGCACACTGTTTATTCTAATTTCAGTTAAATAACATTTAAAAATACCCTGCCAATTTCAATTACATTTCTACAGAGCAAGCCAAGCCACGTATTTTGACTAAGGTGTAGAGTTAGAAATTTGGCTCTATCCAGGAAAATATTATACCAATATACTGCATGGATATTTTTATGTAAATGTAGATAGGTACTTAGTTTTTCAAATATTTAGATACATACTTACAAAAACATCGGATTCGAAAAACCATGGATTAGTAGTAGAGTGATCTGAAAGTTATTACAATGAGGGACCAAACGTATCTAAAGCTTGTCTGATGAAGAGTATTCAGATCAAGAATCACCCCATGGACACCGATGGCAGAAGTGCATTGTCGGTTATTTGGCAGTCAATTGTTATTTGTGGATTCCCTTCATTAGGTCAGGGTTAGTGACTCAGTAGTAAGAAGTGAAATCTGATCTAAGGCTATATATTTTATGCTTGAGCATAATAAATCATTATTATCAAATTAACATTAAAAGTCAAAAAAAATCAGTCAAATTGTGAACCTCCTCCTTTTTAAAAGTCTGTTAAATATAAACTCGTATGTTGCAAGCATTGGGACATAGGATTGTTTGCCACCTTAGTAGTATAAAAAGAATTATCTAGTTTTAATTTCCTTCCCACTGTTCTCATTTCTACACCCAATCCTTTCCTGTCCGATCCATCCGCTTGTGGAACTCCCTACCTTTGTCGATCAGAACGGGCACCTTACCCCTTCTTTTAATTATCCTCTGCCCAAGGGTTGCCTGGAAGAGATCGCTTTAAGCGATAAGGCCGCCTAATTTGTATTACGATATTATTATGTCTTTGTATCTAGTTTTAAGTCAACTATTTCGTGTGAAATAAAGAATATCTATCTATCTAGTTTTAAGCCTTGATGGTGGCTTAAAACTAGATAATTCTTCTGTATCCATCTAAATATATCCTCGTAAATAATAAACGATTTCGTGGATTGATGAAATCCAAATAAATGCAACAACAAGCAGTTAGACCACAGTTATTTCTAAGGAATAAAATGTATTAACATTATTGGATGTAACTCATTACCTACATATTTTTAAGTAAGTATTTTGTACAAATATTTACTCGTGTTTAGGGCCTGTCCCTTGTATTATTGACTTAAAATCTAAAACAGCATTACTAATTTGTGGTAAATTAAAATATTCAATTATACAAAATGTTTTTCCCCGTTAGCGCTCTGTTGCTCAACGTAGTCATGCTTACTGATTGGAGCTTGTAAAGCTTCAGCGAGTGTGAAATTAAAACATATCTAAGAGTTTGTAGCGCAATGTGACAGTAAATTTATAATTGTTTAAGGTCACTATCTTGTATATTATTTCTACGTTGATGTTTTCCAATTCAGAGTAGATGTCCCTATGCGAGACGATTGTGAATACTCCTGCGGGGCTATTCTCAATGCATTTTTTCGCTCGGATTCGGAAACTTTGACGTGAATAGCCCCGCTACAGACCCAAATCACGTCTTATCATTTAATTGTGACGTCAAAGTAATCTAACATTAAGGAGGTGTCTCCCAGTCATCCAAGTTGTTTGCGTCAGTTAACCGAATGAACCGTCTGATTGAAGAGCAGTGGCACTTATCGCAAAAGTAGGTACTCGGTCCATATCACTATGTCATCATTTCATCACCATACTATTAGGTACGTCAAATGTTATCTTTACGTGGAACTTTACTGGTGAGAATGATTAGCACTCTGCTCTATATAAATATTGCAAATTAATATCTAATGCAAGTTTAACTATGAAACTAATAGCAAACTTCTCAAGTGCTGTTTACTCCAAGTACCATGGTACTCATAAAATACATACACTACTGTTTTTTGTTTTGCAATTGGATATTAGGTTGGTATATTGCGTTCGTCGAATTCGATGACACGGCACAAAACAAAGGGATTTGTCTACTAATTACCGAAAAAATTTGCAATTTTATCAAAAACAGATCTATAATAAAGGACGATAAAAAATCCTATGTCCATTCCATTAACTGTAATTAGGTAATTTACATAATTTAATGTAAGGCCCGTTATTCATTTTAACATGATAACATTGACAAGATAATGTTTAACTGCAAAATAATTGTTCTACACTTAACGAATGTGACTTTCAACCTGATAAGATTAAGTTACTTTTCAAAACTTTGCATTTTGTATGTGTAATCTAAAACAACTAAAGTAATGTGAGAGTCCAAAAATAAACACTGTATCTGAAGAAAACGGACTTCAAGCTGCTTTTCCTCGTTTTAGAATGAAGTACAAAATACTACCGACTGCACTGAACTGCAATAAGCCTATTAATATTATTATCAATATTATCTATTCTTATTAATTTCTTTTTGTTTTGTTTTTGCTTGCCACAGACAGGAACAGGAAAAAGAAGAAAATTTAAGTAATATGTAAAGAAAATTATATAAATTATTAAGCTAGTACTTAATCTATAGGTATACACTCGTATATTTATAAAAGCGAAAGCACAAATCCTGAAAAGCCAAAAGCGCCAAAATAATATCGATCACTGATTCACGAAATCTCAGAAACTATAATACCTACATACTTGAAATTTGACAGGTTACCTGTTACTTGCTTGAAGTGGTTGCTGAAGTATGTCTACACTAAAGGGATAGTATAGGGTGTACCGTAGAGACATACGAAAATATTTAACGAAACTCTACCCCTAAGTGTAAAACAGAATATTTAAGCTATTGAATATCAAATTTAGTACATTATGTAAAATATATTTTGATTGCAACACTCACCTGCTAGGTGACTCATTGTTCCGCGTCTTCTTGCCTCGCCACAGCAGCAAGCAGTCCAACGCACCTTTACGGAAAGGCTGCTTCAACAGCTTCCATTTCTTCTTTGAATGCGCACTCTTCGACGTTTCTAAGGACTCCCGACTAGAGTTCACATCCAACATTTCCGACTCAGAATCATCCTGCCTAAGTTCACACGCACTACTGTATTTAACACACTTATCAAAACCAATCACAGAATCACTTGAATCACACGACTTTCTACAAGACAAAGGTGTAGAAGTGGCGAAGTTAGACTCGTGATAGCTAGATCCCAAGCCACTGTCGTTTGAAATATCTTCACTGATGCTGTGGAGTTTCAGTCTTTGTTTTCTGGGCACGGGTTTCGCGTTTAGAATGCTATTCTCGTCAAAGTTCTGACTTTTAATGGTGTGGTCGACGTCTACAAAAGCGGTGAGGTCCTCGCAACTCTTCGCGTTATATCTGAAGAGTGTTCGCGACCTGCATTTCTCTGTAGGGTCTGGATGCAGCTCCATAGCGCCGACTACGTTTGCGAGATTGTCCTCGCTTTTCGATAGGATTTTTAGGTTGGCTAGTTTCTTCGGTCTGGGCGGAGGCAAAGGGGGCTTCGGTATGTCTGGTGCACGTTTCTTTAGCGCGATGTGACTCCGCTCGTCCGTCCTATTGTAGGGTCTGGAGTACTTTGCGATAATTCTATTAATTTCAGCGCTGTTTTTGCGCCTGTTTGTGTGTCGCTTGAAGTTAAGTGGTTGCTGATAAGACTCGGACACGCTTGCGCCGGCGACCCGGGCCGACCTCTCCCGCCATTCCGTCACTTTGTCTTCTAATATCCTCTGCAACTCGAGCGCACGCATTATTGGTCCTAATTCTGGCATTTTGGAATTATTATCCTTGTCACTGTTAAATATTTTTCTGGCTCTTGGTACAGTCTAATTCGGTGATTGTGTCACTGAAACAAAAAAAAACAATACTTTACTTAACTTTTCAAATATTAGTAATTATTTTTAATTCACGTCTTCCGACACCCTAATAGCTCAAAAATATAAACTTTTGAAAGGAGTAAAAGCAATATTTAGCTTTTTTTCCTAAGCGATATATTTTGGTAGAGGACTATGTCCAGCATTGGACTGATTATAGGCTGATGATGATAATGATTATTATCAATGATGATTAAGTATACATAAATACATATCTAGCCGTACGTAATGAAGACATTTTAATCATTTAAAGCTCTTTATAAATAATTGTTGGGTACCTGTATTTTAAATTAATCTCTTCTGGCACTCTAATTAAACTCAAAAATAAAAATGTCTAAGACGAAAGGAAACCGTAATATCCCTTACGCAATGAAGACATTCATTTAGCCACTAATTAATTATCAAGAAGACTCGAGCAGAGTCAACGACCAAGCCTTGGGACTAATTCAATAAATGGCTTGACCCAGCGTAAGGTATAGTATACCTACCTAATACCTACAATAGGCACCGACTGTTACAGGGGACTTATACTTATAGAGACCTTTTAATTGTTTATTTATAGAATGTGCTGTATCAGCTGTATGACAACATAATTAATTATGGTGAGCTTTTAATACCAAGTTCTTTAGTTCCTTCAAAATCTTTAGTTCAGTGATAGTGAATGCTGTCTGTGACACAGTGGTCGCAGGTTCGATCCTCGCACAGTACAAAGTACAAACATTTATGTGCATGAACAGGTCTGTTTGTATTATATGGGTGTTTGCTATGTAGGTATATGATGAGACTAACAGTTTAGTTCAGTGGCAGTGAATGCTGTCCGTGACAGTGGTCGAAATTAAACTTAAGTAGAGTAGTGTAAAGAGAGTCCGTTTTTTTCATAATCTACTTACATCTCTAACCACCTCTATCATGCTCGTAGCGGGTATTTGGCTCGGTAACAAAAGGAGGACCATAGGAACGACGTATAAATGGTATAAGCAGATCGCGAAGAACAGTGAAGGAAGGATGTCGGTTGCCGAATTACATAACATTCAGAATATTAAAACTTCCAGGCATTTGATCCAATACCATGTGTTCAAACTTTCAACAACGTAGGTACTTAATATGCATGAACATCTGGACCTATTTATTATGTTTGCGAAAATAATTCTAAAGTCTTTGCGTAAACCGCAACATGTTGTCCGAGCATGCACAATAAGCTATGTTATCATCGGGGCCGCAAATAAATTGATCACAATAGGCTTCGTTTAGTACAATATTGTGCGCTGTTATATTAAATAGGTACTGGCCGGAATTTAAATCGTGAATGTTCTAAATTTAACTTTCTTTTTATAGGAAAAAAGATTTATTGCTATGCTGTAGTTTGGACTTAATAAAAATAAAACTTGAATAAAATTACTGGAATTTCAAAGGAGCTCAATTTTTTTTTCTTAGGAATAATTAAGTGTAATAGGTTTTTAAAGGGCTGGTATATCGCATGCAATGCCCCTGGTGATGCAGGCGGTCATGGGCTGCGGTAATCGCTTACCATCAGGCGGGCCGGCAGCCATTTTGCTACCGTAGATAAAAAAGTAGGTATAGGTACCTACATATATTGTACTTTAATTTTTTAAAGATATGTGTTTACTGATATGAACGAGTTTGATGTATGCAATTATATTATATGCTCTAAAATAGATACCTACTAGTAAGTATACTAGGGCGGTGGAATAAAAAGTTGAACGAAAAAAAGGTCCCAAACATCCAGATATACCTAACTGTTAGACCTAAAGTCCAGACCAGTTATACTATTCATACCATAGTATAGTCTTGTCGGATATCTAAAGGTGGAAATAAGGTAAAAGGACCAACAATTTTGTTTGTGAACTAAAGCCTGTGGCTAAACTTTCTACCAAAGTGAGAAATCAAAAGTACCTACGCCATTAGTTCAAGTACTAAATACAATGGAAGTGCATGTGAAAAGAAACGGTAATTTCAAGACGATTTTGAGTACCTACTCTTATTAGGCTAATGGGACTATGACTTCAGTTGGCCAGTGTTGTAGGCTTGTAGGTCATGAACAACAGTCATGAATAACATGAACTATATCTGTAATTTTTTACTATCACTTGAGATGTCACAAAACAAAGAATCAAGCCGCGTGCACGTGTTAAAAACGAAATATGTAATAAATAAATTTCAAACAATATCATATACCTAAATGCACTAGGTATGTGAAAATAGATTTAAATCTTAGTTATATCTGCCTAATGTAAAAAAATTGTGGGAAGAAAGTTATGTTAAATGAACAATCCGGTAACGACGTGGGTAGGTAGGACAAGGCAAAATTATTAAAATGGCTAGGTATATGATACCGAGATAGATACGTAGAATTGAAGGAACAATTTGTACTCACTTCATTTCCTTAATCACAACCACAGTAAGTAGGTAGGTACCTATCTTGAAGTCAGTTTGTTGTTGTGTTGCTTTTTGTAAGACACAGTTAGGTTAGGTAGAGGTACCTATACATATAATGTGGAGTGATAACATCCAAAAACAAACACAATTTACTTGGCTCTCGATTTTTTTTCACGGCTACACATAATCTTCTATAGCTATAGGAATTGTATATTGTTACTATTATTATGGGTAGGTAACGGATGAAAGGTAATTGTAAATTTACAGTACACTTTTACTGACGATACGTAAAACATCACTGACAAAATTCTAATTGGTATTCGTACATTTTCGTGTTTTGTAATTGTGAATAGGTATGATAATCAGGCAGCAGACAAGGACAATTTACTTTAAACACTACTACATTTAAAATTTGTCATCATTGCTACGTTTAATTAAAAGTTCTAACAGCAGGCCTATATTTGTGGGTAGGTACGTTTACAATAATAGACAGTTTTGAGTTATCTCTAACTGGAATCCATAGTTCAGAAAGAATACCTAATGTTTCATTATTGTAGCCCTAGAGCACTCGTAAATATTATATTATAAGTTATAGGTAATACATTCCGTAATAAAATAATTAACCGCAACTCTCATCACAGTCTTGGACACATGTTTCTCGTTTGTCCTCATCACATGTCCGTACGAAGATAGTTTTATTTCTGTTACCGGTGCTACTTTCATACCTACTTCCTCTTATATTATTATTTGTTCCTTATTCATTGTCACTCCACATATCATCTCAAAATTCTCATCTCCGGAGCAAGCGATCATCTATCATCCGACTACTTAATGGGCCAACACTCAGATTCATTTGACTTTGTACTGGCCGTTACATCGATTTTGTGTTTTTGTTCTTGTATGCAAGTACCTTGACTTGCTTAAAAGTATACATTTAGATAAGTGGCGCTAACTTTTAAACCAAAAGTATTTAATCAAATGTACAAATGGACCTGTGGTAGGTATTACCTACTGTCTAGGTACAGCTACCCAAACACTTCCGAAACCACTCAACGTCGCATCTTTACGAGCGGTAGTTGTCTATTATTGCAACAAACCACCAACTAGCTATCGGAAATATCGAAATTTACTGATGACCATCGTGGATATAATTGCATTTAAACCGTAATTTAATTACAAAACGAGCACGTAAGTACACACGGACGTACATATAATTACCAGCCCGTATGCAGGATCTAGAAAATGTGGCCCTCGAGTGGAAAAAAATTTGCAGAAATACGTAATTAGGTACTACTTACAATAGATAAAGTTGCGAACGGCGTAGTCTAAATAATACACTTCCTTACACACGATGTTTACAAAGTGATTTCACTACAAAAACACAATAATTCTTTACAACTTCTGGATAAACAATGCGTATGACGAATCTATCTTGTGGCACCAGCATTCTGATAACGGACGGCCAAGATATTTATCACAACAAAATGGAGATAACATGTGCGCGAGAGATACATTCCAGAACTCAGCTATGCCACAATCATTCAATACTAACAAAAGAATCTGTGACATCATGACTTTAACATGCCTATCAAAAGATAAATCGAACAAAGTTTTTAACTCGTATGTACCTATGTATTGTATCCATATACATGGAAGGAAGTAAATCGAGAATAAACAATACAATTACATAATTTTGTTCTCCGCCGCTGAGCAAGTAGGCCTTACGTGTTTCGAAATTCTAATCCCACTGTAGGATGAGGGAAGTACTAGCGCGTTCCAACCGATAAGCAAATTATGAACCCCGAAACATCGTAACTGCTTGGTGATGCTGAACAGTGAAATCGAGCATTAAATCTTTACATACCTATGATAAAAGTACTTGTGTAGACGTTTATTTAGACACTCACGCTAATATCGATTAGAGTAATCCTTAACACACTTCAAACACAACACTTCACGATAACACAGAAGAACTGATGGAAACAAATTCATCGCGAAGTGTTAGCGGAGATATGGAGAGAGACCGGTGTACGGGCGCAGGCGTAGGTTCTTGCAGTGTTGTGGATTATGCGTCAGCGCGTGTTGCGGCCCCACGTGCGGGCTACACAGTGAGCGCGCGTTCCAGGCGAATGCTCCTGCACTTGACTCAGGGCCTGCCCATCCGCCGCCAACAATAACCTAAATAGAGCACACTACACCTAACAGGTACTACATAACACAGGTGTGCCTACGTAATGCGAGTGCGAGGAAATTATCGTGACAATTTTCCGCCGATGCGTATACAATCATACGGACGTGTATGGAATACTGGCATAATGATTGCAATAACAAGTAAATAATACCTACATGCTGCAATGATGATCTGATGATTTATCTGTAAACAATTACTTAAAGAAAAATCTAGATATTGTTTTTTCTACACTGGAATATAATTTGCCCATATAACACAGCTAGAGTACCTAAGTTATAGTAAAAAATAGTGGTGATAATAAAAGACATCAATAAATTGCGTCACACGTAAGGAGAGGAGAGGATCCAAGAAGTATGGCACATAAGGACGATAGTCTACAAAACAGAACAGATGTGGTACCTAAGGAGGGCCTAAGGAGGGGCAAACGGGCTAAAATCATAAAATGTCATGAAAACTGTGTGATGTAATGGCCCTTAACAGAAGAGTGCTGAGCCTTCAACTACATATGATACACCCAAACTCAACATGAGTAGGTATAGTTGAATTCTAACAACCAAATAGGTACATTCAATTAACATAATTACTACTGGACCACTTGCCCAGAAAGTAAATATTATTATCACCTAAGGAGAAAATTAACCCAATTACAGAACTCGTGATAACCTCATGTAAGAGTATGTTAGGAGGCCAGAGAAATAGTTCCACTTGCTTTAGAGAACTGGATACCTATTGTGACGTGACCCATGACGGAAGTTAGTTAAATTGCACGAAAGCTTTCCTTCCGGTCTGTGAAATCAGTATCTATTAATGAAAGAACCATCGGCTTTAGGCGCATAATGTTGAAAATTATTCAAATGAAATAGGCTTTTCCAACATGTACCTAACCTAATTTATTGCTGTTTAACAAACTATAAATTGCATTTCTTAATTCCTAGATAAAAATCTTTATAGAATGTTCCCGTTGAGTGTGAAATTGTTAACTAATTGCCGAGTAGTAATCTTTTGTTTGACAAAAACAATTCTGTTTTTTTCCTCTATGTACCAGGATAGATACAAATACAACGCATCGTCGAATGTTAATTATAAGAGTTCCGTGCATCAAAAGGAAAAGGGAATTTAATAGAAACACTGCGTTGTGTGCAGAGAGAGACCCTTTTCAACCGACTTCAAAAAAGAGTGGAAGACAAAATACATGTGTAGAATGCATAATTAAAATTAAGGCTTAATTTCGTGCTAGGCTGACGTCGGCCGATCGTAAGCATATAGGTTCCCTAGTACCTACTATGAAACACCATTCTTGCAATATTCGTATGATGCCCGGTGTCAGCGACTGACGACAGCCTAGGAAAGCCTAATATCGAAAACACGGATCTGTAATCAAATGTAGCTGTCATACAGAAGCGTGATAGAGAAATATCAGAGCAACAAAAGATTCAGGCTTAGTACCAGCTAAAACCTGTAGGATATTTTCAATTGACCTACATCATCATCATCAGCCTAATGCAGTCCACTGCTGGACATAGGAGTCTCCAGTTGTTCGCCACTTAGGGGCAACATCTGGGAATATACCCATAATTGACCTACAAACACAATTAATCCTGAAAAACTGTCGCTTAAACGTATGGTAATGACACTAAGCGCTAATTCCACTTACACTTGCCAGTTTTTTTTCTAATCGCATCAATTGTCACTATCTGTACAAAGCTAGCGGGCACGCTACGGGCATTGTTCTGCGGGTGCGGGCGTGACAAGCGCTTCCGCCAAGTTCATTGTCGTGCAGTGTGCCTTGTCCTGTGACCCGGCCCTATTGGCGCAGACCGTGGTGCCGTCCGAACTGGAAGCGCATTTGATGACCCAATGGTGTAATGACCTACGTCTAGTAGTGTAAGCGCCTTTGTTTCGGATTAAGATCCGTTGCGTTTTGAGTGATCCGTATCCAATAGTTTCACATTGATGTCCGATGTTGGATAACATTTTAATTTCAGCATGAGAACGTTCTGAACATATGCCTCTCATAAATGTTAAAACCTAACTACCTATGATCGACATTCAACGGCTCCTCGTGATTCTACGTTCACTCTTCTCGGTTGGAAAGGCACTGTGATGGCATTTAGGTCTATTTTAGAAATCAATGGAAATGCACTTTGTCTCTATCTTAAGTAGGTGCAGTGTCAATGAAGCTTGAGATGTTTAGAAATATCCTCTTAAGCTATCTTTCCTCTCACCTATTAAAAAGCGTCTAAATAGAGCACTTACTAAGTTCGAATGTAAGCTTTTATACGAAACAAACTTCGTAATGTTACAAACTACTTTTTCGTATTTATAGACTATCGTTTTTGTTCCCCCACGTTGACATACTCGTATATGCGCTTTGTAACAAACGCTTTACTTCAAAATACATAGGTACTACTGTCGTATACAAGAGCTCGTCGCGGTGCCTTCACACACTTCCTTTCGCGGAAATAGGTAACGGGACAAGCATGACATCACATAATCATTTATAGGTACACTTTACCAAACGATAAAGCACATAAGAAATAAGTGAATTGCATTTACAGCTTAGTGCTAACAAAGTATCTAATAGACTCTATATCTCTAGTTACGATATTGGTCATTATTTCTTCATAATGAGGTCATGACTCCAGTGATGATGAGCCAATGTTGTCAACACACGATTAATTGCAAGGTCCTCGCGCCAATGATCCCTCTTGGTGCTACCTAAATAAACTGTTTTACGACTTTTTAATCGGCCAAGGATATCATTGGCGTCACTAGATAGAATAGATCACTTATTGACTTTGCGTCCAAAGTGATTTTATGATATAAAACAAAAGTTGCTTGAAATTAATTGACAGTTTTTAATGTGCACTTGACTTGAGCCGCCGCTTAGGGAAGTGCTACTAAATGACCCCCGGGTAGTGTTTCTGCCTTCTGCCTGTGAGTAGGGCTTCCGGAGCTCGTGCGGTAAGTGCTGCATTGGCAGCTGGGTGGGCAAATCGCGTATGTTACCTCTGGTGTTGCAGACGTCCCGTCCAGACGCTGGGGTAACCGCTTAACATCAGGCCGTAAGGTTGTTTGTCACTTTAGTGGTATAAAAAATATTTTTTTTTTTTATTTTGTTCCAGATGAAGCGTTTACGACATTCCAAACTGTAAAATACTAGACCAATATCCACACTGGATTAGAGTAGAGTACTTTTTACGGAATGTTAAGAACATGAAGGTACTTAAAACTGCTGGCTATTATTTCTGTCAATGATGATTGCCTTCTATTAGAGAGGAGGCGAGTCACCGATAACTACTGGGTATAATCGCCTCATTGTCAGACCCGATCCAATTTTAAAACATAAAGAAGATAGGTAACTAGGTACTACATGCTAAACTACGACAAGCAAACATAAAATTAAATTTAAAAAACTAAACCGAAAGGCGTAGTCTACCTAACTATAAACAAGAATAATGGCTTAATTTTTTTTTAACTTCGTCGTTGGCTTAACATCATCTGCCTGATGTTACGCAAACATAGTTCGTCGAACGTTCTAATATAAAAAAAAATAAAACAAAAATTAAAAATATTTCATGTACCTAGGTAACGAACTGTTAATTTATCATTCCGGTCGTAAGTGAATCAATGAAATCGTTCAGACTCCAACCAAAGCTTCAATTATTTTGATTAAACTCTCTTGAGTCTCAGACAAGAACATATGGGTCGAAAGTGAACACTTACCAATTGTATTGTAACGTTACTTCACAAATCTCTCACTGCCGGTGCCCGAGACCAGCAAGTACATCTCAATTGCTTAAATTAACTTAAATTAAGGATGAACAGAAAAACATATCCGACGCGGTGTACTCAATTACAAGGATAACGTCTCGACGATTTCATTTCTTAGAACAGCACTGGAATAAATGGCTTCTAAAAATTCTAGTAGCAATTCGTTTAACCTTGGTGGAAGACGGTGGGACTTGCCTTGTAACTATAGTAACTGATGAACCATGCTCGATATTGATGAAGGACTATATTTAGACGGTACTGCTTTTAATATTAGTTTACAATTTTGGTACTGTACAATACTTACACAACTTCTTTTCAAAACTTAACAGTGCTTAGTTTGAGCATGACATTTTCCGCACCTCGACGTCTAAGCGCTTATACTGAGTGCAGTCAGCTATATAATCCTAAGTTTGTTTCACTCCTGCCATCCCAGCTCATGCTAATTTCAGTAGTTCAGCTTGCCGTATGTCCTCATAATTCATCTCATCCGGTACGTTGTTACACCACACCAGGGCATTCCAACAAAATGTGGGCGGCTGTTTCCTCCGTGCCTAGGCACTTTTCATGTGAAGCTGTGACCCAGGTTGTGTTTGTCTGTCATGTTTGTTGAACAGGCCGTGGCTTGTCATGGGCGATACGATCCGTCTTAGTTGACTTCTATTTAGCTTGAGTCGTCATTTGAAATGGGCAGTAGGTAATACTTAAAATACTTGTAAGACGCTTGGAGATACAAGACCCACCGCTATGCCCAGATGGGAACAGGTTAAGTAAAGCATTGCAAGATCGTTTAAGATTTCATCCAACAATAAATCGTTTTACAATGAAATACGCAATGCAACAATGTAACGTTCGTATGTACTTTCCCTGCAGTGAAGTCGAAATCGCTAAGAAGCTCGTTGCGCATACAAAGCAAGGAGCGCCGCAAGGAGTCTCCGTATCACCCAATTTTCTAATTGTCTCTAGTATTGACGCACTCGTTGGCATTAGTATTCAGCAGATGGCCTGCGTTGTACGGTACCGTGTGTAGCATTGTTCGGTGATTCAAGAGATCCTGATAGCGATTTTGATAAAGGGAAAGTTGAATTTCACTAAAATATAGAGACGGGTTTACAAAGTAGACTTACGAAATATGTGCCTAAAAATGTCTCTTGTTTCATAGAAGACAAATTAAAAATAGTTGTGTTGTGTATGTAACAACATAGCTACTTAATATATGCTAGATAGAGATAGGTGACAGCTAGTGGTAATTTTGGAATAATCTCTTAATTTCATTTAAATTTCATGAAAATGTGTAAACAGTTAAATATTTCAAAATACTCAGAAAGAAAGTTAAGAATCTAGATCTAATATACAAAACAAACTATCTACAAAGTATAATAAGCAAAATAACAAGAACTAAAATATGTTTATTGTTTTGCTCTTAAACTACAAATAAATATAATAAATACTTAATAACATAGTAACAATTGATTAATTCAGACTTCATAATGGCACTTAACTATCGGTCCATGTAATTAGTCCACAGCTACGCTGGATAATCACGTCGCATTTCCTCTGTAAAGAACAAATATTATGTGACAAACGTCTGTAACTATGTGTGTGTTTTCCTCTAGATCTCGACATTATTTAAAAATATACGGATTAATAAAACCTGAAATTGGTTTGCTACAAAATTTTTATTGATTAGCAATTTAACGTCCTGTATTCGATTTTTTTCAACTTCCGCCTTAGACTTACATTTACATCTTTTATTAACGGGACTCACATACGAGTATGACAATGTGAGGGTAGCTGAATAGTGTAAATAGTGGTATTCTGATTTAGAATAGGATAATATAATCCACCCCATCTCATCCTGTGGGGGTCGTAGAATACGACTAAGGGAAGATCAGGAAACGGGCAGCAGCGTTTACCTGGATACAAATAAAACCTACTGCGAACCAACCACCAACCTGCCTACCAAGCATGGTGACTAAGGTATATCTAAATGATAACTATCCTTGGAGGAGTCCTATGCCCAGCGGTGGACGTCTGCGCACCAGACGACACCGCGCTCTTCCAATCTGCTTATAACCACCATTGTTGCATGTAACACCATCGAACCGTCTAGCTGTCAGTACATAATGTACTACTTAATAAATGTCGTTTATGAGTCCCATCGCATGGTTGAGAAGCAAAACTAACATCATCATCATCATCAGTCCTATTGCAGTCCACTGCTGGACATAAGCCGGAGAGGCTTATGTCCAGCAGTGGACTGTTGTTCGCCGTTGTTCGCCACCTAGGGCAAACTTCAGGAGGAAAATACCCATAATCGCCACGCTGGGCAGGCGGGTTGGCGATCGCAGGGCGTAGCTTCTCGCTCCGGTGACGCTGCTGCCCGTCATCGGCCTGTGGTATTTAGCTACGAGCAAAACTAACGTTCAAGTAAAATTAAAAATGGTTCAGAAAACCGTTCATCGTCATCATCAACCCATATCAGTCCCCCAAGTCCAGTCTGCTGGACTTAGGGGGCCTCTCCCACTTAGATCAATTCTGGGCCTCGGTTCGATCGGCCAGAAAACGGTTAACCTCCCATAAAATAGCCTACATCAAAATTCACACAGAACTCGTGCAATAAACTAAGAGTCATGTGCAAATAATTCCAACTAACATACTGTAATGATTACATTAGTTAGAGATTGTTTTATCTACAACTTGCTTAACACGTGTCTTGATATCAAGCGAATTTGAGCTGTAAATGTACCTGAAATAGGGTTGAAACTCGTAGACGTCGTCGAGGACCCTTCGCACGCGACACGTGAGCCCACACCCGGGCTCTTGGCGGCGGTATACCTCGATGGCTCGCTCCACCAGCTGCTGAGCTGACGTCAACTCGACTACTGACATGGAAACAAAATACAAGTCGTTAAGATGCAGTAATGAATTTTAGGCCTAAAGGAGATGTGGCGAAAAAGTTAACATTATGACTAGAAACGATTAAGAAACAGCGTTTTTGTCGACGATCCTCTAACGAGCTGTTATCCTTTATTATATACCTATCTACTATAGATACCACAAGTGCACCGTTGTGGGTACTATGCCAGTAGGGCATACGGGGCCCGTGTGCCCACATTCCCAGAAGGCCCAATGGGGCTGACGATTTTGAGTTTCTAAAGGGGCCTCAAATTCTTGTATCATCATGGACTCCGGCATTGTTTAAGACGGGCATGCACATCATCATCATCAGCCTATTGCAGTCCACTGCTGGACATAGGCCTCTCCATGCATGCACAATGATCTGGGCAATAATGTGCATGCAGACCACACACTAGCAGACTTGTGGCGTCATGAAAGTTTGACGTCGTCTTTCTTTGTCTTATTAGGATCGATAGATTCTAATAGAAGGTAGGTTCTAGTTTCGGTTTTATGAAAAAGTTTCATTAAAGCAAAGAAAAAATAGTGTATTTTTTTCTTTAGGTTTAAGGCAGTCTTCTCAAAATACATATTTTGATAATATCCTGCAAACAAAGACCTTCGGTTCACATAACGTATGACGTATAGCTAATGTATGTAGGTATTATGCATTTACTCGGAACTCACAATGGACTAAAATAAAATGTAGTAGGTACCTACATTATAGAGACACTAGAGCCTTCTGTTTTAATTCAAAGAAGTAAACAGTTTCTTTGTTTATTTTTAAATCTGCAAGTAAATAAGTACTGGCAGTTGTTAAATTGACGTCTAAAAATGTGTAGATAATAAATAAAAATAAGTTCCTAAATTAAATTAGAGCAAACGTCCTTGATCAGAGCCACTTACTGAAGATATCAACATACAGTTCCCAAAAACGTTACAGCGTTGATGATGATAATAATAATTCCAATTATAAAAGGCTCTTGATCACATTGTGAGCGAGTTTTGATTTATTTTAAATAATGATTTGGACTTGTTTCTTAGAAATTCAGTAGGTTAGATACCTACTGAGAATAAAATGGGTGATGTAGGTACTCGAACTTTAATTCAATGTAATAAGGTCTATTTTAGAATACAACTAATCATTGACTTTTGTTGCTACAAAATGCTAAAAATAGTTCGGTATAATCTAAAATTACTTTAAGAGACGTCATAACCACATTACTTAGTATGTACATTTTTTATTTTCCGTCAACTGTGCACATAAATAGATACAGATTCTAATTGCATTCCCCATTGTGCAGTGTCTATATGTATAAATTTTAATCTTCTTGGTATTCAGTAATTCAGTTGGTATTGCGTGTTTTAACCGATCACTCAAATAGAAGTCTACAATGGCATAAAACAAATTTCAACCGATTAACATCATGAACATGTTTGTTTGTATTCGTCTGGGATTTCGCTATGTATAATATGTATACCTAAGTATTAAATTTTTTCAAATGTAGGGTAGTTTAGCCGGTTTCCCGTCCAGCTCTGGTTTTCGTCCATTACCTACAACATTTACGCAGAATAGCATAATATTAATAGTCAACCGCGCAAGATTGGACTTGTAACGGCCTTTGACGTCATATCTGCACGTCTACCAAAATTTAAAAATATTGACAATTCAGAACTCGAATAAAAGCTATGTCTGTCTGCGGCTTGCTTCCGAGCTATGAACACGCCATCTTGAATGTGAAAAAATTAGTGGCGTAAGGTAGCTGCACGGTAAGTTTTTTTTGGTAATTTACGCATGTATTTATTAGTTTTGGTCATTTACAACTAAGTAAAGATACAAAGTTGGCATTAGGAGGTGTTTTTCGTACTTATTTAACGAATTACTTATAAAATCTAAGTGGACGGAAATGGAATTACCTATTTCGCAAAATATTCTGTTGTCGTCCACATGGACGAAAACACAAAAATATAAGTGAAATTTGATAAATCAGTTAAAGTTAGGAATGCGAAGAAATTCATTCAATTTTTTTATGGCTGGATCTTTGTTAGATATTCGATCTAGAATTTCATTTTCGTCCACGAATTTATCAGTGTTACAAGCATAAATCTATATTTAAATATTTGGACGGAAACCAAAAATATCGATAAAAATTACTCTAGTTTTCGTCCAAGTACTTTAATATAAGTGGACGACAAGTAGTAACACCAGTTATTTAGTTTTCGTCCATTACAAACAGCGATTATTATCTTGGTTAGGCATGACTTTTTTCACTGCTGGTATTATATTATCATTATCGCCTATATCATTTGCCGCATATCTGGTTATTAAATGCATTGTTTTAGATGACGTCATTGGAGCCGAAAAAATAAGGAAAAAAACAAATTCTTACACAGAAGATGCCGTCCCGGGCCTCTCGCATCCAGCACTTGCCAGCCGTCCTGCGCAAATCGTCACTCCACCTGGCCTGAGGGCGTCCTACACTACGTTTGCCGAGACGCGGTCTCCACTCCAGAACTCGTTTACCCCAACGGTTATCGGTTCTGCGGATGATGTGGCCAGCCCACTGCCACTTCTGCTTACTGATCCGGTGAGCTATGTCGGTAACTTTGGTTCTCTGCCGGATCACCTCATTTCGGATCCGATCTCAGAGAGACGCCGAGCATAGCCCTTTCCATAGCTCGCTGAGCGACCTTCAACTTGTGGACTAGCCGTACCGTGAGTGTCCACGTTTCGGCTACGTATGTCATAACCGGTAGAACGCACTGATCGAAGACTTTCGTCTTTAGGTAACTGTGGGATCGACGATGTGAAGACTCGACGAAGTTTCCCAAACGCTGTCCAGCCTAGCTGAATTCTCTTTTTCCAAAGTTGTTTCCACCCAACTGCAATGTCTGCCCAAGGTATATATATTTTTGAACAGCTTCGAGGACGGCGCCGTGCACTGCAATCGGTTCCGGTAGAACATCTTCATTGAACATGACCTTGGTTTTATCCAAGTTCATCCATAGGCCGATGCGCACAGAGGAGTGAGCCAGTTCATTCAGCATCTGTTGTAGGTCCTGCAGCGATTCTGCCATTATGACGATGTCATCTGTAAATCGCAAATGTATTCGCCATTTACGTTGATGCCACGTCCTTTCCAGTTCGGCGTGTTGAACATATCCTCCATTGCATTAGTGAACAACTTTGGGGAAATGACATCCCCTTGTCTCACTCCTCGATGCAACGGTTATAGGCCTTGTTTGCTGGTTTTGTACTTGGACGGACATGGTGGCGGCTTCATAGAGACATCTCATCACATGGATGTATCGCCATTCTACTTGGCATCGCTGCAGGGACTCCAGAACAGACCAGGTTTCACAGGGGCTGATTATACTCTCGCACTGTGTGGATGTGTGATTGTGGTGCCGTATCCGCTCCGAAACCCAGCCTGTTCCGTCAGTTGGAATTCGTCGAGTCTTCGCGCAATACGGTTCGTGACCACTCTTGAAAACAGCTTATAGACGTGGCTTAAAAGGGAAATGGGTCTATAGTTCTTCAATGGGGTTTTGTCTCACTTTTTGAAGAACAGGACAACCACACCCCTAGTACACGCCTCCGGAGTTCTCCCTTCCAGAAGGACAGCGTTGAAAAGCTTTTGGAGCTCCCTTAAAATTTTGTATACGTGTAAATTCCGTTTTGTTTTAATTGTTGATTGGATAAGAATGACATAAGTCATATTAATTCTGATTTTGCAAACAAATCTAAACAGATTTTAAAGATAATTAATGTTTTTATCAGCCAAATGCTGTTATAAAAATACATTTTGTATGTTATTATAAAAACGCATTATAGTTGCATTTCATTAAGCTGATTAAAAACACAATTATATCACTGATTTTTAATTCATTGCATTATAATCCTCTTTATTAACAGCGGACGAAAAGTAACGTAACATATGTCGAAAACTAATATTTTTGGACGAAAACTGACGAAATCGGTACTTTTCACTAAAATATTTTTTATAAAAAAAACGATGACTATAATTAATTATCCCTTGGTGTAAACATGAAATAGACTATATTAGCGTTTAATAAAAATATAGTTTGTTAGATTTGGCCCAATGGAACATATATTTTTTTAATGTTGAACCTGGCAACTCCACTAATTGGACGAAAACCGGCTAAACTACCCTATCTGAGTAAGATTATCACTTGTCTAGTAGGTACCCATAGTAAAAACTTCGGCTTAGTTTTAGGACCAGATGGCGCTGTAAGGAAGAGAAATACTAAATAAATAAATAAATACTTTAGTACAAACATTCGAAAAGAAGAATTGATACTTACCACTTCTCCTGAGACTACGTTCATCTTCATCATTACTTTGACTATTATCATCTTTCTTAAAACTGATCAACTTTGGTATCACCAACAGCATGCACACAACAGCCAACATGGTCACAAGCTTCTTGAATATCAGAAACTTTAGTAAAAGCTTGGCAACAGTAAGGATGTCCAGTTTCAAAGACAGTTTGTCGAGGAGACCCAATCCAGGCGCTGTGTAGGGCACCCCGTAAGAAGGCTTCAACGGAGGCCCATAGACAGGAGGAAGAGGTTTACTAATAGGCGGTCCATAGTTCTGTGCCGGTGGTCCGTAACTCGGCGCCGGAGGCCCGTAGCTCGAAGTAGGAGGACCATAATTTTGCGAAGGGGGACCATATGTCGGTGTTGGGGGTCCATAGGACTGGGTCGGCGGCCCATAAGTGTTAGGCGGCGAATTGTACGTTATGTCCGACTCAAACTTGACGGGTCCATAGTTGCTAGAAGGCGGCAAGTAAGTGTTTGAGGTGGACGGCCCAGAAAAGCTCGAGCCTGATGAACTGAAACTGTTATCACTGCCGGTGTACGGGGGCGAGTAGTCGTATCCGCTGTCATCGCGATTCGTTATATGCTTCTCTCCGTCCTTTGCCGTCACGATAATAACGCCCTTCTTCGCCTTTTCGGCATCCACCCTCGACTTTGAGTAGGCGTCCAGATAGGAATCTGTCTTCAGGTTACTTTTCGTCCCGTTTCCAGAGGGGCCGACTATAGCGGCGGCGCAAGCGCAAGCCGTCAATATGACAACGCACCGTTGGAGCAACGCCATGTCGATAATCCTCGAGCTACCGTCGAAAAGGAGCGGCCTCCATCAACTGCGGCTGACGAATGACAAACAACGTCGAGTTCCATTCAGTTTTCACTTTTGACTTACAGTAAAAGAACCTAAATATGATAATGGAACACAATTAAATTCTCTAAGTGACCCCTGCGTTCCGCATTGCTCATGGTAAGTAGGCGCGTGCGCATGTGCTCGGAATGACAAGCGACGACGCGCCGCCACCTCGCCCGCCGTGGATGAGCCGCCCCGAACTCGGGACCTTTCGTCCCATAAACATATCTAATAGGCCGCAAATTGTTTGTGAAAGTTATGATAGGCCTTTGTTACTCTCAAATGCATCTAATAGCCAGATGCTATTACAGTTAGGCTAAATATGGAAGGCATAAAAGAAAACTTTGGATGTGCAGTCACGACACGGTTGGTGATGAAAACTAGTAAAACTTAATTAGCGGAACTTGGTAGGAAATGTGTTGCAACACTGCTGAAACGAACAACTGTAAAAATAAATTTACTACATACCAACTTAACAAGTCAAGTATCGTGTTTTAATCTTAATCTTAATTAATACATATTATAAAGCTGAAGAGTTTGTTTGTTTGAACGCGCTAATCTCAGGAACTACTGGTCCAAATTGAAAAATTCTTTCTGTGTTGAATAGACCATTTATCGAGGAAGGCTTTAGGCTATATAACATCACGCTGCAACTATTAGGAGCGAAGAAATAATGGAAAATGTAAAAAAAACGGGGAAAAATAACTATGCCACGCGGACGAAGTCACGAGCACAGCTAGTTAAGTTATAATTGTAATGAAACGCGAGAGTTTAAAATCTTAAACTATAGGTAAATCAATCAATAAACTATAGGTACAGTTATACACACGATAGTGTTTAGGCACTTAGTAGGTATACTTATTAAATAGATAATCATGGTTATTCAATGGTTCATGTGGGCTCTGGACTTAGAAGGAAGCTTCGTAAACGTGACCGAGCTATGACTATGATAAAAAGAAGAGTCACTAAAAACGAGAACATTGAAATAGATTAATAGGTATAGCACATTAAGAAAAGGATATAATATGTAGATACCTATACATTTTCGTGATGTAGTAAACTCATAATACTTACCTTCCTTGCTTCTTGTCAATCCTTTTGTTGTTTTCCTTGCGCGTCATAAAAATATAGGTAGGTACGCCATAATTGAGCGTATCTCTTGACTTGATTACATTCGCCTAAGTTAGTTCCAAGGTAGGTATAGTAGACGTTCTCCGTGTGTTCCTGAAAAATGTGCCGGTCGGACCACTCCTAAGAACAAACACAAATGTTCATTACACGAATGTTTGTCCAAAATGATAATTGAACCCTCGACCAGAGGTTCAGTAGGCCTAACTTCTGACC
The DNA here is from genome assembly GCA_031163375.1 of Conogethes punctiferalis. NCBI lineage: Eukaryota > Metazoa > Arthropoda > Insecta > Lepidoptera > Crambidae > Conogethes > Conogethes punctiferalis. The sequence goes on from CM062086.1 coordinate 4,536,393, forward strand.
TCTAGGTCACTACCAAATGAACCACCGGGCCAGTATTTGTTGTAAATAGAACATTATACATTTTAATACATAAAGTGGCATTAATTATGTACCTACTTAGGTACTTCGGTTCATTGTACTATGATACTTTATAACAACTTTTCTACATTTGCATATTTGGCGTAAACCCAAAATGAAAAGTGAACACTGCTGCCTACTTTAGTATACTGACAATAATATCTACAAGTTACATATGCCAGAAAACAAACAACAATGGAATAAATTGTATTTAAATCCTTTCCGATTTCTACTTATCTGCAATGCAAGCAAGAGCATACTTACACTTGCAAATTAAACGAAACCTTCACCTGTGTCACGATTATTTATAATTTAATTTTAATTTTGCTGTTAACCTTTTTAAATTGCCTATGTCTTGTGTATATTGCGGAACCAAATTTACATAGCTCCAATATTTCATGAAGTGACTTGAGTTTTTAACTTAGCTACCTACAGCAGATACAGGATTAAAAAACGAACAAGTTTTACTACATTGAAACGTAACAAATATCCCAATTGATATTAATAATATTGCTATTTCTATAGATTTAACAAATATCCCAATTGATATTAATAATATTGCTATTTCTATAGATTTAAGAGAGGTAGGGCATAGCGAATCTTCGCTCGAATTGAGCCGCCCGTCCGGGGAAGGACCTCCACCCTATAGAATACCGCAGTCAAATGACCTCTGGGTCGTGTTTCTGCCGGTGAGTAGGGTTTCCGGAGCTCGTGGGGGTTAGGGTTGGGCCGGCATGGCGGTGGCAACTGACAGGTAACTGACCAGTTACTTGCCCGTTGTCACAGCGACTTGGGCTTATCTTTCGCTTTCCACCAGGCGTAGGGAAGCCATTACGTCGAGCTACAATAAAAAAAAAAAAAAAAAAAAAAGACACGTGGGAGAACTGACTCAATGGACTTTAGGTTTATTAAATTATAATTTTTGTCCAAGCTAGGCTGAATATAAGAATGTCATAAATACAAAGCAAAAGTAACAAAACATATAATAAATTCATAATTTATTTGGTTCACTCAAATGCATTACACATAGTCAAATGCCTCTCCTCAAAAAACTTATGTCTTTTTCTTTTCTTTTCACCATTTTCCGATTTAGCCGCGAAAAATGAGCTAATAGATTTCGTATTAGTCTTCTTCCCTGAATCTTCATCGTCAACTTCTTCAAATGTACAAGACGCCGCTTTCTCTTGCAGCATGAGTTCTGCAGTAGACCAGCTGAATCTTACAAGCAGGGGATAACCAAAAACATTGTCTATTTGCTCTCTTATAAATTTCTTAGTCAATGGATCTGGAAAAAAAGTGATAAAGTTCAATTATTGGCTACTTGACTGTGTTTGATCTTGTATATGTGATTTTTTCAGTCATCAGATCTATTTGGGAAATAACGATTAAAATTGGTTGCTAACTTACACTGCAATAGACCTTCAAAGACAATTCAATTTTAAACATGTAAAATAAATGAAAAAATAATTAACAATGACTATTAATAAAGTGGCGAACTATTGGAGAGGCCTAAGTACAGAGGTAGACTGCGAAAGACTTGATAATGATGATGATGAAGACTATTAATGATAACAGACTATTTTTTTTACCAGTTTCTCTCGTAGTAAGCACCTAACATCACATCACATAGTATGTATGTCCAATAAATAATCACAAAAATTGTATAGAATTCATTTTATTAGTGTCTTTAACTACTATTCTTTTAATTGTATTAAGCCGCCTCCTGGGAAAGCATATTAATGTAATTGAAAGTATATTACATACCTCCAGGATAACCACTGCCAAATTCTTTGTGGCTCATTTGCAATCCCTCTTGGAAGCTCCACACCTTGAGAGCATGATCTCTGGTTACTTTGGCAACTATACTAGCTGCCGACACTATCGGGTAAATTGAATCAGCCTTCTTTGCAACCTAAAACAGAATGCACTCGACAGGTACCAAGAAATGTCTGAAAATGTGGTGGTCAGAATTAGACTCATTCATCCAATAAATAAGGAATATAAAAAAGTTTCCCAACTCAATCTAGGATAGATATACCTCATTGGTTCAAGCTTTAAAAGGTAGCCAGCTAAGCTACTTGTATGTAGTATCACATTATCCATGTGCCTTTTTCTAGCCTTATAGGTATGTATGTATGAATGATTACAATATATTAAACAGTTTATCTGTTATCTTTTTCCAGACTCTAAACTTTTTTGATTTACAATCAGATTCAGATAAACTAAGATTAAGATTCAGCTGGTCTACTGCAGAACTCATGCTGCAAGAGAAAGCGGCGTCTTGTACATTTGAAGAAGTTATATTGATTCATAATGTTTCTCAACATTTTTCTTTCTGTCTGGTTATGTACAAGAAGTATGAAGCCAAAAAAATTTATCAAAAGAATACTAAACCGCTTAAGGCAAAACAGTTCTAGTCGGGTTCCGGGTAGGTCTAATGACCTTTGACAGTTTAGATTAGACATTGCAATAAGAACTTACTGTTATTTTGTAATTGGGGAATATCTCACTCAGTTTAGCTTGATACTTCTCTGGAGGGCCCACTGTGTCCACATACACCTCAGCTATGTTGGCTCCTGAGCTGGCTGCTTGTTTTATAAGGTCTATGGCCGAATTCATTGATACCTGAAATTAAATAAAGAAAACCCAAAATAACTCGAGACATATCATTAAGTGGTGTTTGTATGTGAAATAATTATTAGCATTTTTTAGCAAAACAAAAACCGATTTCAATATTGTGGCAATGGGACCAACTAGGACACACATACACCCTTTCGAACAAAAAAAAGAATTTTCATTCTTGGAGATATGTGGTAAGAAATCTAAAAAAAAAATCAGTCGAATTGAGAACCTCCTCCTTTTTTGAAGTCTGTTAAAAAAAGTAAGTAACAAGCTTGCGGCATTGCCCACATGAATATCAGTGATATAATGAAATGACAATATCTTTTTCATTAGGACTTAAGTTATCAGATAACTTAAATTAGCAGATAGGCTATTAATCTCATGCATCAGCTATGTTACTGTAAAGTTTTAATCAAATCCATTCAGTACTTTCACGTGAAAGAGTAACAAAAATCCAGTAGTAGGATTTCACTGATGTAGAAACATTTGGTTATTGAGAGGTGCATGGATCAAACCTGGGTCAAAGTGTAGTCTGGTGGTACCTTAAATCTTTAACACACATCTGTGGATATGGATTTATTGTTAATATGGTGGTGAGGCCTATGTCCAGCAGTGGACTGTGAAAGGCTGACATCTCACTCAACTCAAATGTGTGTGGTTTTCTATCAAATGGTCAAAATTCTACTAAAGAACAGCTGTATTTGTTATTATAAACAAATATGATGCTGGATTGTCAATACTTATTCATAGTGCTAGTTCAGCACCCTTAAATGCAACTGGGTCTTGGCTAACAATGACATTTGCTGGGTGAACAATGATATTCAATAAGGAAACTAAATAAGAATTTTAATCACTTTTACCTCATTCAGGGAATGCTTGGCTCTTTTATACATAGAATTAGAAATATAATTTGGCGAGATAACTTCAGCGGCCCACCCTACATTGTTGACAGCACCATCTTCTGTAAACATTTTTAATAGTATTTCATCTCTCTTCTCTTCTGTTAATGCCTTGGAATCTGCACAGCCCAAATCTACTAGGATTTTCTTTTGATCTAAAGGGCAGTAGGCTACACCGTAAACCATGGGACCTGAAACGTATGAAATAAAGAGCTACTATAACCTCATCCCTGAAAATTGCAAAGATTATTGTTTATCAAAAACCATGGCATATCTACCTAATACTGGACCACGACCGGCTTCATCTACACCCAACATACACGGTTCTGATTTACAAATTGCAGGAACTTTTGAGCAGTTCACGAAATTCCGGGCATTATTATTCGCTTTGATAAAACTCTGCAAATCTTCCAATGAGTTCATGGTCACGTTGTATTTATTACGTATTATTAGAATAAAGGCGAAAACCAAAATATAACTTGCTATTACGATACGTTACACTATTACACATACGGTAATTTATTTATTTATTTCCCGCCCATCCAACTAAAACATATTTAATTAATTTTGACGTGTTGACATAACGAATTGACTGACAAGACATTTGACATTTGTTTGTTATTTTTAAATGTTTACAGCAACGGTAAGATATATTATTTGGTATTTTCTCAAAAGTAACTGCTTTTTTCCGATTTCCCTTAAGGACATCACTATGTCATAAACAACAGAGACGCCATATTAGTTAATCATTCGCTCCTTCGTCGTATCATTCAGTCACTCATTCAGTGCGCATAGTCAAAATCGTAGCATAGCATAATATTTTTAGATGTAGAAAATAAAGGTGTCATATTGGTAAATTAATAATCTGATATTAAAAGTCGAGGACACAAGGTAATTATATGTTTTATACTCATTTATATTAGCCTATTTGGGCTATGAAGCTGTATTCAAGTAATCACTGGAAATCGTTTGTAGGTTAGAAATAGTGCGATCTAATATGCAGAGCAACCCCCAAGAGCTTTCATGGCAGGCGATTCAGGCTATTGTGGGGGTTAAACTTCCTTCGAACGTGCTACGATTTGACGATATCGGATTTCATTTAGTGAATAATCCAGTCTCAAGTGCAGAAGATTCCGATTCGGATGTGGAAATTGTGGAGAACGACTGGGAGTCCGATAACAATGCGTCCTCCCGACCCGAGCACTCGGACAATGAAAAGACTTCCCCGGACAGAGAGCAGAGTGAGTCGCCTGTTCTACATCTCGTAGAACCCGACAATAACAATTCAGGTAAAGACTCATTACTATATAGAGAATTTTTAGAAAAAATGGATTCCAAAGATATTTGTGATAAGGACCAAATATCCCAAAATCATATTGATGATCCTGATAGTTCTAATGGGAATGTTATGTCTATTGAAAACTACTTGGAAGTCACACTGTCAACTGAATCTGAGGCTAGTCACAGCTGCAGCCGATGCAATCAAATATTTACCAGTGAACAGTCACTCTCCAATCATCAGTGCAGTGCCAAAACGACAGATGAAAAGAAGTATCCTTGTCATGTTTGTGCGGAGAAATTCCCCAGCTACTGGGAGTTACGGAAGCACATAAACAGCCATTTTCCGGGTATGCTAGACTCAAAGTCGAGCTTTTGCCACCTCTGCCAAAAAGACTACACAAAAACAGGCTTCATGAACCATCTGCGCAAACACACTGGTGAAAGGCCTTTTGTCTGCGAACTTTGCCACAAGGCATTCTCACAGTCCAGCTCACTGTCAATACATATGAAGTTCCACTTAAATGTTCGAAAACATGCATGCACAGTGTGTGAAAAGAAGTTTGTGACCAAAAGCGAACTGTCCCGTCACATGACTGTGCACACTAAACAGAAATCCTATTATTGTGGTGTATGTGATAAAGCCTTTACTCGCTCTGATAATATGAAGAAACATGAAAAAACTCATGGATAACTTTCAAGTTGACATTTGAACTGCATCATTGGCAATAAAAGTAAAAGGGAACTTTCATTAGGTATAAATGACCTACATGTAATATTGTAAACAAATCTTTATTTGTATAGTTTTATATTGTACATGATGCATTTCACATAGTTTAATCTGATTCTCTATTTGCCAAAAATTTAGTTTTTACATTTAATAATTAGGATTTTGCATTCTTTATACCAAATTAAAAATATCATGATCTAGTTCATAAATTAGTCATTATGGTGTGTTTATGTGAGTGTGTCCACACTCATAGTGTGCTGTATTTGCTTACTGAGTTTAGTTTTTATTTATGCAATGTTTTATGCATGTTTGAGGTAAAGTTAGTTTAATAGGTAAATGCCTCTACAGGTGCTACAATAAGATCACACATATCTCAATCCAAAGTTGCCTTTTAGATATAATAAGTGATACTGTAGTAACATGGATATGGATCAACAAAGATGCTGATCACTGCTATTTGTAATGTTTACATTAGATAAAACAAATTGCCTACTACTCATTTGATGCTTTTTGCAAATCTATGATACAAACTATTTTACTGTACTACTTGTTCCTGCTTCTTAAGAAAGCTTTAAATAAATTATTGATATTTTTGCACACATTTTACTATTAGGTATTAAAATACCAATATGTAAAACATCTATGCCAAATTTTAGATTAAGTGTTTCAAAGTGATTCTTATTGTACTGTGTTGTAACCAAAGCAATAATATTGTTAATTGTGCCTATTTTTACATGTACGTATACCAAATATATTTAGATTAGATTACTTGTTGTAAAAGTTCTGAGGATACCTACTTGTGTAGGTATAAAAATATTACTTCACTGTGTGAATAACTATTATAGTGGATTTTGAGTCACTAAAATGTTTCCTCTATTTATGGTCTCATAGAGTCAAGCCATTTCGAACAATTGTATTTATATTATACATGGAAAGCTACACAACAGGGTGAACTAAAAATACATCACAAAATAAGTACCTAGTGTAGGAAACAATGAATTTATGAGATGCCTATAGATTCTACATAATGTTTACAATGCCAAATGCCTTAAATAGGAACCAAATATTAATATAGCAAAATCCCAAAGATGATGTTATTTAATTGGCTTGTATACCAAAGTTATCATAATTATTAATCATACTATTTTTCGATTGTGCCACTTTTCGATTTTATATACCTAAAGGAACTGGTTGTATCATATTAGATTAACATTAGATTTTCTTATGTTTAATTATAGGAATAGACAATTTAATCATATTTTAATATATTTATTGTAATATTTAATTATTTAGATGTTTAACTGCATGACTTGTTTATAGATTTAAGGGTTTAATAAATGAGCCAAATAAAAAAATATATACACAAAAATCTACAAGACTGACAATAATATTCAGAGTAGATGTAAACCTTGTGCACAAAATAAACCTATTATTTAATGATTTTTAATTTAAAATACACTTTTTAAATATTGATTCGGAATTGCACCTTGTTATAAACTCAACATGACAATTAGAAATAAGATCAGTTTGATAATAAATATAAATGATTTGAAAATGTAATAATTGTCGATTTTATTAAAGAGTTGTTTGTTGAAATTTTGGTTTTATTTCTATGTGAACTAAACAGTTCATTTTCCCTTTGTTCTAGGTTGAGCTAACGATGTCGGCAAGGTTGCGTAATCTTAATCCATATGAATTACATAAGTACCTAGTTAACGTTTATTGTCTGAATACGAAAGGTTCCACCGGGCTATTGAAACGGGACTCGTCTCGAGATCGGACAGATCTTGATGTCATAAGAGAGAACCACAAGTTTCTATGGGAGGAGGATGATGTTGCCGACTCCTGGGAGAAGCAGTTGGCTAAGAAATATTACGATAAGCTCTTCAAAGAATATTGTATTTGCGATTTGACCAGATATAAAGAAAATAAAGTAAGTCTCATTTTTTTTTTAATACATTGATATAGAATACCTAGGTAATTCTAAGCCTCGCATTATTATGTAGGTAATGATCTGTTATATAGAAGCCAGCGCTCAAATGCCCCTGGATATCATAGGTACGCCAACTAAGACATACTATCTAAGATGTGGGTGTTTTGAGATACATCCTCGACCTAGTTATTAGCAGATCGTTAATTATAGGTGTCTACGTTAGCAGCCTGCCAAGTAGAAATTGAAAGACTGTTGTACCTAGGTAGGTAGTCCGTTTACAAGTTTCCTTGATAACTAATTAACGCTACTAGTTCATAACGCCTTCTACTCTTTACAATATTTATTAAATGATCGGGTGCCTACCTACATAATGGTCATACATAATTAAAAGCGTAAATAGACTAATAAAGATAACGTTATGTGAGAAGGATAATATTTAGAAGCCTTTAGCTAATGAGATATTTTGTTGTTAATCAAGCTTGGGCTCGGACTAAGGTTTTTAACACTCCATTAGAAAGCACTATTTACATACATAAGTACCAAGGTACCTATTACTAATTAATTAGTTTGTATCAATTAAAATGCATACCAATTATTGAATAAACTAAGATAATAAAAACGAATACTCGTAGGTACGCGAAAAGCGCGGTTAAACCTAACTGCTTTTTTTTTTCTTTATTGGCCTACGATACAGATCTCTACTGTTTACCTACTTCAAACAATGAATAAACTCGAAATACTCGCACCTAGAAGGCAGAATATTAAATATGTGCATTCAATAAAGCCCCCGTTCGTTTCGCTAAGGCTGAGATAGGGTCGATCCCCCATGTAACTAATTCAATTGCCTTTTTTGCCCACGAGACCTTCCTTTGTGTGTTGAACTGGGGAGCGCGTTCGCTACCCGCAACAATGGATCCTACTGCCTTTCTGTAGGCTAAATATAGCATGGCTACTGTATGCAAGGCGCACGAGTGTCGGACGGCTGTACGGTAACTCACATCTGCCTCCCTGCGCCTGCGCCACTTGGCCCAATGCAACCATTGAAAATGTTTCTGCCTCGCTCTTACACGTTCATCTATCGGATGTAGTTGTAGAGAACTCACGAGTGCCTAGGTACTCCATACGCGAACATTTGCTATGCGTTTCCGCTTTGTGATTTAAATATTGAAAGCACAAAAATAACAAGGCTTGTTTTATTTACCTTCTCTGTAGATATGGAATTCGGCAAATCGATATCTAACAAACCTACCTCTTGAATGATAACCCAAAATAACGGAATTCCTATCGATGAACTGAATAAAATAAAGGTTTTAGTCGAGTTATTACAGACGACTACCTACGCAGGTATACGAGCAGACCGCAACGTCTGCTTATGAATCTATAAGTAAGTTTCTACTTACAGAGAGGTGTCCCTATTGGGGATAGTTACAGGATTAGGTACACATCTGCAGGAATAGACATTATGTAGATACCTACAGAAGTATTCAGACGTAACCGACGTGCATTGTAGTTCCTAATATACATTCGATAATAATAGCAATAGACAAACTTCAGGTGCAGCGCAGACGGCACACTTTTTGTGCGATAGAGTCTGCGTCTAATTAAAAAGAGCGTCTAGGTCTGCCGACAGAATATTCGCAGATGTGCGTCGTGTGCGTTGAGTCTGAGAAATAACCGCGACAGATTTTTGCGCGTCGTGTGCGTTATACCTATGTGCGTCACGGATAGTCTGTCGTCTGCGCTGCCCCTCATGATCGCAGAAAACTTCAACCTTTTTATTAGGTAAATATTTTAAATCAGGACATTGAAGTACGAGTATTAATGTAGGTATTATTGGCCGACGGGAATTTAAGAGATATAGTTAGGTAGGCTGTATGTAAAAAAAAATACTTAAAAAAAACTAAAAATAATATAAAGAAGTCATCGTATGTAATTGCCATTGTCATGTTATTTTTCCCGGCTTTAAAAATATGCTATTGTGATAGTATCCAACCAAGGTAGCATACCTTATTAGGTATTCCTAAGTAGGCAATTACTTTATTGACAGCACAGTTGACAGATATACTTGGCTACTTACGTGAACTACTTGTTACCTCTCCGATAGCGCACGCATCGATGTAAGGCTAGGCTTCTCATTCACAATATGCTTTGCATTGCAAATCAAAGGTCGAGGGCAGATGCGCCTTCATTGTATGCCTCCCATCGTCGTAACTTACTTACAATAACAAAGAAGGGCACACCGTAGCTCTAACGGGTGTTAACGGTCGATTTCTTTGTTAATTCTAAATCTGTGTGCATAAGAAAAAGAAACCACTTTTTCTGCTAGGGAAGCGGAACTACAAATATATTATCTTTGAAACTTTCGAAGGTCGTATCTACCTATAACCGAATTCGGCCGCAAAACATCTGTCAATACGATCTAAACAATATGATCAATCGGTTGAGTCTCGAATCCTACATAAATCAACCTATTATGATACACCTAGTACTTACCTATCTAATATGCGGTGAATTCAGTGTTATGGTTAGAGCGTTTTTTGGAGCGAAACGGACTTTCGTAAATTGTAGGGTCTGGATGTTCTGAGAGACGGCCCAATCATCCTCCTACTCCTAGTTCAATAGTATACCTACCTTGGTAGTTTTTATACGAGTAGGTACGAGTATAAGGTGGTTGCGTGTGGGGCACATTTATTATTCTTTAAGTCCGGCAGACTGCGTCCAACAGAGGTGGTTATTACCAATGGTGGTTATTAGTACACAGTGCGACTACGAAGCTTTCTTTTTTAATGTTGCCAGCCAAGGGGAAAATTCTAATTTTAAAGCCACACGACATGATGCCACACAGCGCCATCTAGCCCCAAACTAAGCCGAAGCTTGTACTATGGGTACTAGGCAACTGATGAACTTGCTTAAATATCAGCTTACATATTTTTAAAAATAAATACATGTTATACATAGTTAACTAACACCCAGACCAATACAAACAGACATGTTCATGCACACAAAATGTTTATACTGTGCGGGGACCGAACCCACGACCCTTGGCTCAGAAAACCAAATGAGCCATCGGAAATCTTCAACTTGGCAGGATGCACCACGGGCAGGTGAGGTTGGCTTGGAGCGAAATGATATAGGCCGCTCCCTTATATCCCCCAAACTGGTACCTACTCAAGTCTAACTAAATAATTCCTGTATCCAAAATGTCACCAACATAATGCATTATAGCACTACTTTAACATAAATTTAATGTATTCATTAGCAATGTCAGGCGAGGTCAATCGCAGTACAGTAAGCAGAAGTGTTATACATATTATTTCCTCAATCGTAGACCTTAAAGGACAGGCTTTCAGCATCACTTTTTAGTTCGACAGAATCATGACTTTGTTGTTTAGGTACCTACCTAATTAGTAATTTGTTACTTACCATGTAACATACTATGTGCATCATAGGTGGCACTGCGATGGCGCATCGAGAGAGAAGTCGTCCTCGGCAAAGGGCAGTTCCAATGTGGCAACAAGCACTGCCAAAGCGCCACCGATCTCAAGTCCTGGGAACTCAACTTCGCCTACGTTGAGGATAATCAGAAGAAGAATGCACTTGTTAAAGTTCGTAAGTATACCTACCTACTGTATAATTGGGCTGTTCGTCACAAAGGCGTCAAACAAGGTAGGGCACGGATGTGGGAATTTTTCCACTATGCCCCACGAAGGCAAAGTGGAATGCTTTAAAATTCGCTCGGAATCTGCCCTACTAAATCGATTGACTGTATTGCACTGCTTTAAAATTAGGTGATTCTGCCCCACTACAGTCGATACTTTAAGATTGTAGGTAAGGTTTCTCATATTGTAATAAGTTTTATGTTACTTTAGCAAGTAGCATTTTATGGGTTATATAGATTTAGGGGTGCAGATTCTGCTGCGAAAGTCAAAGCGTTCCACTTTGCCCCACCAGTGTGGCGCCTCGGTGGGACAAAATGGAATAGCCGGGTATGGGTGGTGTCTCCTTCTTGTACCTCACTCTGTGCCATGTTAACCTGTCATGTGCAATTGATTATGATCCAATCCTGTTTAAATTTAAAAATTTTAAACTTTTTTTAACTTTTCAAACTGATGCGAAAATTTTGCTCTATATACATCACACCAAAATGCATCCACAGGTTTGTGTCCAGATTGTTCATACAAGCTAAACTACAAGTCAAAGAAGAGAGAAGTGAGAAGACTTAAGAAAGAAGTAAAGAAGATGAAGAAATCTAAACGTAAGAACAAATCGGAGTCCGGGGATGACGGCAGCGCTAATGAGAGCCCTAAGACACCTGAGGCCGAACCACCACCAGAACCTTCCACATCAGGGGTATCTATGGAAGCCGAGGAGGCTGATGACTCGCTATGGAAGAAAGGTAAGCTCCTCTAGTTTTACATAAGTATATAGATCCGCTCGTCCGGGGAAGGACCTCCACCCTATAGAATACCACCGCCCGTCCGGGGAAGAACCTCCACCCTATAGAATACCGCAGTCAAATGACCACTGAGTCGTGTTTCTGCCGGTGAGTAGGGTTTTCGGAGCTCGTGGGGAGTTGGGGTTGGGCCGGAATGGCGGTGGCAACTGACAGGTAACTGACCAGTTACTTGCCCGTTGTCACAGCGACTTGGGCTTCTCTTTCGCTTTCCATCAGGCGTAGGGAAGCCATTATGTCGAGCCACTATAAAAAAAATAGATCAGACACTAAGAAAGTCCGAAAATCAAATCTGAAACCATCGGATCTGCACTATTTGTTCCTAATTTCGAAATCTTACAAAGCCTTTTGACTTAATGTCTAGTTAACTCAATAGATATTTGCTTTATTTCAGCTCCACTAGAGACTGAGGAAAAAACGCGGGAAGAAGAATTCGAAGAATATTTAGAGGATTTATTATTGTAGTTAGTTGTAAATAAATAATAAGAATTATTATAATTTAATCATTTATTTTAATCTATAACATATCTAAGATTTGTGTGATTAGATAAAAAAGTGTGGAATAACTACAGATACAAAAATCACATTTTTTTTCATAAACTTATTTTGTACCTATATGTACTATGTAATTATAATAATAAAAAATAGCATACGATACACAACATTCGACATAGTCCAGTCGGTTTGTGTTTATGGTCATATGTGTTTTCAATGATGATAAGACTAGATCAGTTAAACGCTACCTTTTAAATTACGACTTTTTAGAGCAATCTATCACATTTAAAAAACATTATGCAGTATTCGAAATGCAAGTTAGTATTAAGCTTCCCGTAGCAAAACAAGCAACTTTAAACAGTAAATAACGCTCTATAATTGGCCTTAAGAGTCTCCCTAAATAAATACACATCATTATTGAAAACCATAATCTTGCTTCAATATTGACTGGGCTATGAAATTAAAATTTTTATGAGACAACAAAACAATAACTAACTTAATTAAGAATTTACTTTAAAAATATAAAATATACATTAAAACACTCATAATAAATCATTCGAGTCAAAAAATATTTTCTAAGCATGTACCTATTTACCTTTCTCTCCTCTCGTCCAGCCTCTACAAATACAGTTAAATCATATATTAAATTTAAATGTACGTACCCTATTACATTAACAAAAAAATAGTATATGCATGTGAGATATCTGCTCTTATATAGGTAAGACAATCATTAAACCTTATTGCAATAAAATAAAACTTACGCATTAGATTGCTGGTTTTGAGGGTTTATAAATTACTAAAATTTTGAATTCTTTTAAAAACTTTTTATTTATTAGTCGAAATCAACTAAGAGCACTATGTTAGTCAGTAGTAAATCAATCAATCAGTAGTTTTATCAACAATCTACTTCCGTATAATCTGTCGTATATTCCGTATAATCTTCTGTATAAGTAAATAATTAATATAGAAAACAATATATTTAAATAGTCATACAGTTATACATATTAGGGCACATTTAAATTTAAAATATCAACTGTATAATTTAATCAACATTTCAATCAAAGTATGATACCATTATATATTTTGATAAGAGATCTTCAATAACTATGTTCCCATAAATATAAAGCAAATCATAAATCACAACTCTCTATAGACCCTGTGACTTTAATTATATAACTCTTAACTAGGGTCATCGATTACTAGTAATTTGAAGATTCTTAGACATCTACAATGTGTTCATGTTAAATTTCCTCAACTTAGGGGTTCTCTTTTTTTTCCTATAAAGTTTTTATTTTATATAATATCATAATACGGTTATGTTTTAATTTCTTTTATCATAAAATGTTATTATTATTATTATGTCTTTAGTAACGATTTCTTTTGTGTGTCGTAAATATTTCCAACCACGAATCATTTGTCTAGAATGTTCTTACAAAATGGCATAATTTGATAAAGAAAAAATTGCATCCATTTTAATACGAACGAGTTATTATTTTAAAGATTCCGAGAATTTGATATAAACACATTGTACTTACACTCTTAATTTATTTAACATCCTAGGCATCCCTATCTAAGAAATTGAACAGTTTCAACAGTATTGAGATTGTGGCATAGAATTAAAATAGATTCACACATTCAAGATAAGTAGTATTATGAATTAGGCATTGTCTATAAATCTGTTTAAGCCGTCTGTAATAAAATCTCGTAAGATTGGAAAGTTTTACACATTGCTAACTATATTTGTATTGTAATCGGTTACAGAAACACTTCATTCTCTCTTCGGCAGTCTCTTGGATAACAGAGAACAGTCTCATCGACGCTTACACAACAACAAAGAAACGTCCGTAGCTGTAGTATCAACAACGGAAGTAGAAGCTACATGTATTTATTATATATGTTATGGACCAAGTGATTAATGCGGGCATTATTTATAATGCTAGGGCATTATGAATAATGTCAAGTTCTACTGGGCAAAGTGATAATTACTATCTAAACTTCATTATTTATCACATTGGCCGGTCATTATTGTATTGCTACTTGGCAATTAGGCAATTTGATAATAAAGCAAAGGGGAGGGACGCACGCGTAACTAATCACTTACTTATTCGGAGATTGATGTATCCGTTAATGTTTTTTTAACCGACTTCGAAAAAAGAGGAGATTCTCAATTCGTCTGTATGTATATTTTTTTATGTATGTTCACCGATATTTCCGTCAATTATAGATGAGCGCCAAAAATTTTTTATTTGTTCAACAGATGACACTTCCGAGGTGGTCCTATTATCACCAAGTCAGGATCTGATGATGGGATCCGGGAGAAATTGAGGGCAACAACCGAAAGTTGTATGCTTATATGATAATTTTGTTACGTAATCATATCCTACTCAGGCATATGCTTCCGGGCGTCAACATCTGGTGCTGATGATGAAGCCATAGAACTCCTTAACGGTTAGGAGTTAGGGGACAGCACTGCCATTGGTCGATGGGAACTAGGTAATAGTATATACTTATTCAGGGCTAATATTGCAGCTGATTTTATAAGTCATTTGCTTGATTCTAGATCGCAAAGTCTTCACTTGACTTAAAGCAAAATGTTTCTTTCCTAAGTAAAACTCTTAAGGACATTAACTAGCCTTTATTCAAGTTCACAACACATTAACGCAACTAAAAATCGAGTAACAAAATGACTTTAAAAAAAATAAACAACATTGGATTGCAACATTATTATGTTCTTAAAGCGAACAGGTGTACATAATTTGGAAACTTAGTAATAGGGTTCCATTTTACACCCTTTAGGTACGGAACCCTTATAAAAATGAAATGGCAAACGTCCGTTATCTCCCACTAATAGCCCAGTTATCCTGTACACAGGACCTCTGTCAATTAAAAAACCCTATAATTTAGTTCCCATCATTATGCAATAGTGCTGCATTTGTCGAGTAGGTATTACTACTGAGTGCGTCAACTTGGACCAGTCAGAAGTAATGTCTGGCCTGTGTATCACATACACATATTATATTATCTCAGGAGTGGATGGGCTTGTACCTCCACGCAAGCCTTACAGAGGATCAGGAGACTGCGAAATAGTTATAAAATATGTTTTTATTACTCTGCCCAAAGGGTGATAAACAATATTTATAATGCCCAATCAATTTGATTATTTTAATAATGATTATCAAATTGCCCTCTCATATTGGCCATTTATCAGAATGCCCGGGCATTATATATAATGCTACATTTATCACTTGGTCCATAACATATACATAACAAAACTTTTAATAATTTGACACATTTTGATTATACTAAAATCTGCGCGCACCGCATCGCAAAAATAAGGTACACAATCCCTCCGATCCAATCCGATCTTAGAGAGAATACATTACCTATTATTTACTTAGCAGAAGGGCTCTCGTCGCCTTTTATAGAACAAACATAAATAAAGCATATATACGGTCGAATAGATAAACCTTAATAAAGGCTTGAAAATCAATTTTTAATGAACGTATTTTATGAGTTATGATAAATTTCGTAGAACAAATATTTCTATCTAGTTGTGAAGTTACAACTAAACATAAATAACTATGTATACAAATCGTGTAATCTACTTCTGTTGTTGACAGTACTTACAGTCATAGACATACAAGAATTGACTTAACAAGTTTTTACTAACAAGCATTATTATGATCGAGCACGCGTCGTATACAGAAAGCCATAATTCAGTCATCAAATAACAATTTCATATTTGAATTCGTCACGTTTCAATGAAAAGTTATCCAATTCCGTACAATCCAAGTCTTCAATCTATAAATGTAGATGTAGTATCACATTTTTCACAATATAGTAACAATTAGGTACTATGTCTCGTCGGAAGCCCAATTTTTCTCGACAGCGAAAAATATAACTATTGCTTTACAGTCACTTGCTTTCGTCATTCTGGTCAAAGCTAAATAATATATGAGCAGCAGCTTTTTAGTTATTATAGCTAAGGGCCTTCCATGAGATTTGATATCAAATATATATTTTCACGTAAATCGTTCACGACATTGGTACGGCAAACATGTTTCAAAATTAGACCTCGATTTGAAAACCTTTCCGAAGAACCCGAGATGAGCTTTGTACGAAAAAAAAGTATGATTGCAAAGGATTTCCGAACAGCCCCACCGCGATGTTCGCGCGCGCATTCCGAACGATCCTTGTCGGATACAACTCATTCGTTCATTCAAATATTTTATCGAACTGTCAAAATTTCCGCCAGCCACAAGATGACAAGGCCGCCCTGGCCATCATTGTAGTCATTTAGAAAAAGAAAGGGCTGGTTCCATTTGAGGCAGAGTAGCATTAGCAGTAGCGTAGCGTTCCATTTGAGACGCGAATCTCACACTGGGCCGGTGCGCGTCAATCACAGTAGGCGTCCGTGTAGCATTGGCTTATTCCACTAATCCCTGTTGACTTAATAGTTCATTAATCCCCATTACATTATATATAGGATTAATGAAGTTTTTAGTTTATAAGTCCCCGTTATAGCTCCAAATTTGCGTTAACGGGGATTAATGAACAAAAAGTTCACTAATCCCCGTTGACGGGGATTGTCAACGGGGATTAGTGGAGTAGGCCGTAGCATTGAATCCAGAAGAAGACGTTACAAAGCCCCTCACCTCCCACTGGGCCGGTGCGCGCCAATCACTGAAGGCGTCTCGCAGCGGGCTAGTGCGCAGGCGCGTGGTGCGCGCGCGCGTCCTCGTCGTCGGAGCAGTCCTCGTCGTGCGTGTGCGTCAGCTGCCGCGGCGTCTCCGGCCGCGCGTGCGGGACCGACGTGCCGCCCGCCTGGCATACATAATAAGAGCTATATACCTTAGAGAAGAGAGGTAGGGCATAGCGAATCTTCGCTCGAATTGAGCCGCCCGTCCGGGGAAGGACCTCCACCCTATAGAATACCGCAGTCAAATGACCTCTGGGTCGTGTTTCTGCCGGTGAGTAGGGTTTCCGGAGCTCGTGGGGGGTTAGGGTTGGGCCGGCATGGCGGTGGCAACTGACAAATAACTGACCATTTACTTGCCCGTTGTCACAGCGACTTGGGCTTCTCTTTCGCTTTCCATCAGGCGTAGGGAGGCCATTATGTCGAGCCACTATATAAAAAAAAAACCTATGTCACCGTAAATACTAACCGACCGATTGAATTAATAACCGAACTCATATGTCAAATTTGATTGAATGACGTTCATTTAAAGCTCCCAAGCAAAAATAGGTATCGTGAATAAAATGATTGCCTAAATAGAGCCGACCTTTTTGTGTCCTAAATTGAGTGGACTTTTAGCACACGTAATTGCCTTGCACATGTAACTCATTATCGTCGATATACATACCTTAGTATCCGTGACTTCAACTTTAGCGGCCACTACTTCCTCTATGGTATCTTCGGACACCGACATCACACTGAAAGCCCGCTGTGCGCTTGGGTGCCTGGAACTAAAAGTTTTATCGTTAGAATATTTGTGACATCTTTACATAAAATCTGTAAATGTATATGAGTATCACTGGTTACCAAGACCAGCCCCTATTAAATAACTATGATTTTTAGACTGGGACTCTGTTCCGACATCGCCACTGTTGCCATGCTCGGGACATTCCTGGCGTACCGGGACTTTTTTTATAGTAGCTCGACATAATGGTTTCCCTACGCCTGATGGAAAGCGAAAGAGAAGCCCAAGTCAGTCAATTACATGGGGACATGCCCTGGCGTACCAGGATTCATGACAACCCTACTACACACTGGTTTACTGCACTCACCGGTCAATAGTAGGCGTGTCCCGTGGGAAGTAAGCCCTACTACACACTGGTTTACTGCACTCACCGGGCAATAGTGGGCGTGTCCCGTGGGAAGTAAGCCCTACTACACACTGGTTTACTGCACTCACCGGTCAAGAGTGGGCGTGTCCCGTGGGAAGTAAGCCCTACTACACACAGGTTTACTGCACTCACCGGTCAATAGTGGGCGTGCCTTGTGGGAAGTAAGCCCTACTACACACTGGTTTACTGCACTCACCGGTCAATAGTGGGCGTGTCCCGTGGGAAGTAAGCCCTACTACACACTGGTTTACTGCACTCACCGGTCAATAGTGGGCGTGTCCCGTGGGAAGTAAGCCCTACTACACACTGGTTTACTGCACTCACCGGTCAATAGTGGGCGTGTCCCGTGGGAAGTAAGCCCTACTACACACTGGTTTACTGCACTCACCGGTCAATAGTGGGCGTGTCCCGTGGGAAGTTGTTTGAGAGAGGTAGGGCATAGCGAATCTTCGCTCGAATTGAGCCGCCCGTCCGGGGAAGGACCTCCACCCTATAGAATATCGCAGTCAAATGACCTTTGGGTCGTGTTTCTGCCGGTGAGTAGGGTTTCCGGAGCTCGTGGGGGGTTAGGGTTGGGCTGGCATGGCGGTGGCAACTGACAGGTGACTGACCAGTTACTTGCCCGTTGTCACAGCGACTTGGGCTTCTCTTTCGCTTTCCATCAGGCGTAGGGAAGTCATTATGTCGAGCCACTATAAAAAAGAAAAAAAAAGAAGTAAGCCCTACTACACACTGGTTTACTGCACTCACCGGTCGATAGTGGGCGTGTCCCCGTGGGGAGTAAGCCCTACTACACACTGGTTTACTGCACTCACCGGTCGATAGTGGGCGTGTCCCCGTGGGGAGTAAGCCCTACTACACACTGGTTTACTGCACTCACCGGTCGATAGTGGGCGTGTCCCGTGGGAAGTAAGCCCTACTACACACTGGTTTACTGCACTCACCGGTCGATAGTGGGCGTGTCCCGTGGGAAGTAAGCCCTACTACACACTGGTTTACTGCACTCACCGGTCGATAGTGGGCGTGTCCCGTGGGAAGTAAGCCCTACTACACACTGGTTTACTGCACTCACCGGTCGATAGTGGGCGTGTCCACGGTGAACCTCTGCTCGTGGGCGACGGTGGACTCGTGCGGCATGAGCATGGCGGGCGCGCGGAACATGTAGCAGAACGGGTAGTACATCAGGTTCAGGAACGACGCCGCGTACAGGTCGGCGTACCTCACCACCTGTCAACATCAAAGAAATAAAGTAATGTCACTTCTTGATAGATACAAATTCAATTTTATGTTTATCGAAATCCGAAATACGTGTCGAATATTTTTAAACTAGCAGCTGCCCGCGGCTCTGCCCGCGTGAATATTCGTATAAAACATAGCCTATGTGTTAATCTGATGTACAAACTATATTCCTGTAAAGTTTCATTAAAATCCGGTCAGTAGTTTTTGCGTGAAAGTGGAACAAACATCCATCCATCTATCCAAACAAACTTTCGCGTTTATAATATTAGTAGGATAGGATTATTGAATAAAATTTATAACGATGTCTAATAAAAAATAACGGAAGTTACAAGCTATTTGTCCCGTTTGTTGTTGTTGTTTATATTTGCAAGTTGTTTTTACCCGTGCGAGCGTGGTCTCGGCGGAATCCATGGTAGGAGTTGAGATTTGTTTTTCAGTGAGTTCTGCGTTATACATATAAATTAACCTTCCTCTGAAATCACTCTATTTATTAAAAGCCCGCATTAATATCTGTTGCGTATATTTAAATACCTAAGCATACATAGGGATAGAAAGACAAACAGATAAAAGCGACTTTATTATATACTAGCTGTGCCAGCGGCGTCGCTCGCGTGGATATCGGGTTTCAAAAATAACGGACTTCCATATAATACCCATCTATACCTTGTGCCTAAGTTTTAAGTTAGACCTCTAGCAATACATTGGTGAAAACCGTATTCAATTCTATGCAGTAGTTTTCGCGTAATGCGCGTTCAAACATACAGGTTTAAATTTCTCGCGTTTTCCCAACACTTCCCGTCACTGCTCCGCTCCTATTGATTGAAGCGTGATGAAAAGTATCCTATAACCTGCCCAGGAGTATGAAGAATAATTGTACCAAGTTTCGTCAAAATCTGTTCAGTAGTTTTTTTTTTCTATAACGAACATACAGACAGACAGACAGACAGACAGACAGACAAAAATTTTACTGATTGCATTTTTGGTATCAGTATCGATCACTTATCACCCCCTGATAGTTATTTTGAAAAAATATTTTATGTACAGAATTGACCTCTCTACAGATTTATTATAAGTATAGATATTTAGTGAAAGTGATGAAGCAGGACCAATATCGGCTAAAGTACGAACCTGGGATGAGAAAAATGTCTGCCTAGATCCAGATCGGAACAGCGAGCCCAGCATTCCGTACGCGAGGTCCATTTTGTGGGTGACGTCACGAATGGACATGCGCAGCTTGGAGATGTCTGGCTTTTCCTTCGTACTCGAGTCCAAGTCCCTGTAACACGAGATACAACGATTTAGGATTAGACTATTTTCACTCAGGTGAGTGAAGCAGGTGCTCGTGGTGCATCTTGCTGAATAACGGACGAGGCTCTGACTGGTGGCGGTATAACCATCACGATTGAAGCCATAGCTTAATACCACAGGCCGATAGAGGCAGCAGTGTCACCGGAGCGAGGAGCTACGCCCTGCAATCGCCAACCCGCCTGCCCAGTAGCGTGGCGGTGGCGATTATGGGTAATATCTGGTGTATGCCCAAGTGGTGAAGAACTGGAGAGGCCTATGTCCAGCAGTGGACTGTAATAGTCTGCTAATGTAATAGAAAGTATGGCAAAATAAACCGCACTTACTTGTACATATCCCCCAACTGTATATCGAGATTCTGCAGCTGCGCAAACAGTTGGCACTTATCGGTCCACACATGCAACTCTTGAACCAGTTCTGGTACTATTAGGAACGTTCTCCAGCCGCCAATCTTCTTCGACTTGAGGATATCGCCGAAAATGTGGTCACCGATGTACAGTACGTCTTTGCCTTTAGCGCCGATTAGTTCGGTGAACACGTCGCATGAGCCTGTTTGAAGCAATAATACGAACCAATTACTTATGTAGGTTCTACATAGAACCAATTAGAGCTTACAATGTATGAGTAGGTCCTACATAGTAACCTACTTTATGACCTAAAACGCTGACCTTGCGATACGTTTCGAAATAGGCATACAGCTTATTACTTATTTATTTATCATCCGCAATTACAGGAAGGCCCACGGAGCAAATACAAAGTAAAATGTTGTAACGAATATTTTACTATGAAACAATGCGTGTCATTTACAAGGGGGTGAGGGGGGTATTATTTTGACCTGCCCTCTTTTATGTCCATCTGCCGGCTAAAAGCATAACTCGTCTCCTTATGTAGTTTAGCTATCTCGCACCAGATGTCAATAAGTACCTATGTAAAATGGACTTTTAAGTCATTGCCATAGCAACTAATATACTACTTTAAACAAATTAATTATTTATGTATTATGATAATTGACTATGGATAAGGTCAGTCCAATATGGCACTATGACGGTAAGTTTTATGGTGGTTGCCATAAATGCCAATGGGCTTATAACATCAGACATGTTGTTTAACGGCTGAGCCGGCGTTTTATTACTGTGTCAACTTACAATTCGTGATCATAAAACAGTATAATGTTATTGGCATAACTACGTGTCGGTAATCAATCTATGTCTTTGGGAGTTTTCAATGACAACAAAAATAAAATCATTATACTTTATCAAGCGTAGCGCGTAAGTTTGATAACAAGGGTAAAGTGTTTTTAGCTAAGTGAGAAGCAAGGCGAGAAATGTTTAATAAGGCATTAGGTGCATTTCCACAGAGGCGAGGCTGTGTGAAGTTGTCAAAAATTAACCAATGATATTGTTCCACTGAAGTGGGGCGGAGATGACATGACATGTCATTGTGTGATTTAAGCAATATTACTGATTATTTTGATTGTTAGTTTAGCTGCGCGCAGCCCCGTTCGTGTCGAAACGCATTCTTAAGTACTTAAATCACTTAATGATAGTTGTAACTACAAAAACTTATTCTAGAAGAGCGCACATAATGTGAAATTGCGCATAAAACGTGGTCCCTTATCGTTTAGTAATAATTGTTATATAATACAATAACTATTAAAACTAATTAGTTTTCACATGTCACACTCGGGAAACGGAAATCAGTATATTGTGTAAGCATAAGGGATCAAGGGTTATCTTCGGAGACTTTCTGGATGATTGTTGTTTATAATACTTATGTGTATTTCTCGGCATATTTTAATTCTACACTTGTTGCCTCGTTTTATTGTAAACGATCTATTAAGCATTATGTGGATCACTTCCATATTTCTGTACTTCATTGTCAGCTTAACATCTGTAAGGATGCAGTCATTTTGGCGTGCTAATTCTTTATTCTTCCTCCTTATTAACATATGTTACACAGCTGAGGGCTGCCCCGAACATTTCCACAGTTCCCTGTTTAAAGCCAGAACCTGCATATCCTTTGATTGATAGATCAGCTCGTCACACCATCTTTTCTTCGTCCTTCCCCTTCGGCGTCAACCAGCGATCTTGGCCCATCTCTCTTGCTCCGTGCTGCACACATGCCCATATAAAAAAACACATACCTCCCGAGTAGACTAGTCCCTCGTGCAATGGGCCGACGTGGTGACCCATCTTCAGCGCTCCGGTGCGCGTGTCCACCTGCCGAAGCGTCGTGCCTTCGCCGAAGAACAGCGGCTTCTTGGCGTCCACAACGATCCAGTCGAAGTACGTCTTCCAGTTCCTATGCGGCTCACCGGGCTGAAAAGAATTTTACTAATAAGTAAAACATTTCCGTTGGCATTGTCATTGTTTGATAAAAAATTGTTTAGATTAGAAAATGACAGCTTCCAATTGGAATTCGATTCCCTTAATTCCGATTTCCTATTCGAAATCCTTCTTACTAATAAACGCTACTAAGATTCACCGTTCGAATATATTATTTTAAGATTCGTTTTCGAGCAATGTGATATTTCGCATCGGAAATTTTACATAATTAACGCCTAATTTCGCTCGTATTCGGAAACTTTGAATTATCATTATTCAAATTTGACATTAGCTGTAAGAGCCATCTATTATAATGTCAAATTTGAATGGACGTGAGAGAAAGTCTCCAAATCCGAGAAAAATAGGCATTGTGAACAGGCCAGCTAGTCTGAGATAGTTCAAAATAGAAAAGCATGGCGTCCATGTTACGTTGGAAGCCAAGTTCCACTACGGTTCGCTGAGCCGCCGGAGTAACTATAACTCACCTTAGCGCCATGTGGGAAGTCAAACAAATAGTTCATAATCTTATCAGTGAAATTAAATTCACTATTTGTCAACAGGAAAAGCTTAGCTCCACTCTCTGTTATCCTAGAAAGGAACATTGGAAGCCTCTCATCCTTTTTCAAATACAAGTCTAAATTTTCCGTGGTCTTCTTCTTGAGATCTCCGTGAATGTGAACATAGTCTACTGCACTCCTCACATCTTGGAATATAGACTTGAATGACATTGCTAAGTCGCCACATCGCACGCCCGATTTCTCTCTGAAAATAACGAAATCAATCTTACCATTCGCTTTAACTAGCCAAGAAGATGATTATAATACGATGATAGACGAGCCGTATTCTCGATACCCGCTGTGTATCCGTGTCAAACCGACTTGGCTGCCGGCCAAGCGTAATTTTTTTACTATCTATGAAGCAATAAACACGATGGCTCTTCAAAGAGAAGTTATTATTTATCTTTCGTATTTTATGTAGGTATTATTCGGTAGTTACATACATCCCCTCATTCAATCTTCTATATATAAAAGCGAAATACTGATTGATCACAAAATCTTAGAAACCTATAAACTTGAAATTTGACAGGTAGGTTTCTTATAGAGTGCAGATTTCCGCTATGAACGAACGCTATGAATTTTAGGGAACTCCACCCTTAAGGGGTTATCTCTTTTGAAAGTATCGTTTAATTATAAGTAGGTATCCAGTAACATACAAGTCACAACTTTAAGCATTCACATTTATATTGAAAAAACATTTTCAAAACTCACCTCGTGTACTGCGGCGAGTTGGTGAAGAAGTCTATCAGACACGCTATGAGATACGTCTCGGGCAGGTTGAATAGCGTATTCAACACGTACACTCTCGATTCGTCCAATGTCAAGAATTTATTAGGATACAATTCATACACCTGTGAACTGAAATCAAACCAGAGTCAAACTACAGCAGAGTTTATTTGCATACAATGATAAATCATTTAATTTTAGACTTACTGCTTCAAAAATTCGAATCCATGCACACATACCAAGATGTTACCGTATGCATCAACTTTTAATAAGTTACCGTACAATGTGTCGAACCATAGGCCTCTGCAATGAAAGACATAATTTTAACCATTAGACATGAGAATTAAATAAAAAACTTCATAAATTATTCACTTTAATAAGGGACTTACCTCACTGGAAATGAAGGATCATATTCGAATTCTAATATCTCACGGGGATATCCTTTGTGAACTAATCTTTCTTTGGTTAAATTAAAACCTAGAGTTTCATACTGTGGAGATTTGTATTCTAAAAAATAAAAATATAGATTAGTTAAGCAAACTTTTTACGAAGAACAGCATCATCGATGTTCTTTTTATTCGAAAACAACGAACCTGCCAGTGTGTAGTCCATATCAAATCCATAAAATTTAACATTTTCTAAGTGTAGTGACCTGTTCACGAATATTCTGTAACAAAGAATAGCTGTTGTTTAGTATCTTGCTCCGGATGTAAACTTATGTAGGTAAATATGATACGACTTAGGCGATGATCTATGTAGAAAATATGTAAGGAGGTGAGTAAGTCCGCAGTAACATATTAATATCTAGCGTCCATGATACATTACTGCGAGTTACAAAAATAAAATCTAAAAGTAAAACGTCCGTGACTGGAGTAAATACGATATCTATTTGTGGAAACCTTTTAATTATACCTACTTAGCCTTTGGGCAACACAGGCTTGTTCTATTTAACCAAAGTGTTGTTTATTCAGTAACTGTCGAGTTAGTTCGTGTATGGTTAGCAAACTCGACTTTCACAAACTCTTGATATATTGATGGATTTGTCAGCATACTAGGATTGCCAACCGTTCTGTCTTCTTAGGACTTTCCTGGTTTTTCATGATTAAGTTGTTAAGAAGTGTTTTGTGATTTCATAACGGTGTGACGTCATTAGCCATTTTACCTTACCTGCGTCATGGGCAGATGGTAACCATGGTTACGCTTCACACGGCCCGCGGGTTTCGCATTTGAATTTGTAATACTCTACTACGACCATCCACTTTTAAAACGAATTGTATTGCCCTGGTTTTTCATTTCAGATCCATTTTTTTTAAATGTGTTTAATGTGTTTATTACTTAGTTCTTTATCATTAAGATACAGATGATGAAATAAATTGCAATATTGATTTAAGCTTACACGGTTTGTATCATAACAGTAATATTTATCGGGATTTTTACCACGTATTTGACTTATGAGGTAATATTTCGGTAATGTTGCAAGGCTCATGGTCACGGAAGGACATTCCCTCTTAACCCAGAAAATCTAGAGCGAGTTAGCCAAGTTCCAGCCATTTCTTTCAACATTTCGAGTCATCGAAACATACCTGTTTTGAAGGTATTACCACCTATATTACTGCAGTAAATAAGAAAGTATTTTAAAATCAGCCAATTTCCAGCCAGTTCTTTCTACATTTCGAGTCTTCAAAACAGGTAATACCTATATTACTGCAGTAAATAAGAAAGTAACTATGTATTTTTTATGCAAGAGGCGGCAAAGCAAATGTGATGCCTGATGGTAAGCAGTCGACACCGCCCATGGACACCCAAATCGAGTTCTTGGGTCGCTGCCGGCCTTTTAATGTATATTAAAAACGCGCATTGAGCCGCATCTGCTGGGCCAATACAAAAAGATCCACGTGTACACGCAAGCAGAAAATCGAGTAGCTAAATTGCCTTGAACCGTGATAAAAGCAATTGCCGCCATCGAAACAGTGATTAAAGACGATAAGTCTTTATTGCACGATAAGTGGTTTAACAGTTGAGCAGTTAGATGGATAGGCCGGAGTTAACTCATTCAAGCACGCCACTCTACGTTCTTAGATAACGGTTACGTCACTCTGACACAGAGTTTACGATAAGCGATGGAATAATACCTAACCGTTATATGACGTCTCGTCTACCCACCTAATTATGCATCTACCCACCTAACATAAAGGTTATGGAAATATATGTTCCAGAAAATCGAGGCCCTAAAATTTTCCATGATACTCGTAACTTGATGATTTTGTTTTGTCCAAAGCCAGTAGGCAAATCAATAATCTATAGTGCTGATTGCGACGTATTATTTGTACGAGTATTGCATGAGAGGTAAAGCTGTTTTGAGTGTCTTTTAAAGAGAAGATCCGTCTAGTCTCCGAGTTGTTGTCTTTTGTGGAACCTAAAGCGAGACGTAGAAAATGTTATCGGCGTTATAACGTGCCAATATTTACTGCTAACGTAGAAACAGCTTTCAGTGACGTGTTTAGATCCTGTGCTGAATATAATAATACCTACATACCCATATTTTCGATCAATAAGAGTGAGCCGTTCAGTAAAACAAAATTAAACTCAACACAACACGCAACTAGAACGTGATAAAAACTCGTGTCTAATTTTATATTACTAAATAACTATTATATTAAGTTCAGCAATAGTATATTTCTATAATAACAACAATGATAAATAAATAAATAAATGTTCGATATGATTTACCAACTATGATAAAAGCAAAGTTGAGTTGAATCAAACTCCTAAGAATGGTAATATCTCAGAAGTTGAATCAAAGATAGCTAACAATGTTCATGCTTTCAATAGTTGTACTTCCACGGAAAACAGTGATTTGGAATAGAATATCTAAATTCGATACACACAGCTGAAATGCAAAACATACACCAGGTAAATATAAACGACATTGAGAAACATCAGGCAAAGTGCTAATCCAGATTTAAACATTGGCGCCAGTGGGTGTAATGTTCAGATTAATAATGAACCCGAATGGTGACAGCGCATACGCATCTCATCCAGAAATGTTGCCGCTTGAAGAATTCCAGCACTATGCCAATAGTACGTAGTAGTCAACACACGTTCTGCTAACGATATACTTGTAATTTCCTTCATTTCATAATACATCAAGTGTCATTTGGAAATATTACCGTTACGTGTTACACCGATAAGTATTAGCGGTGATTTGTACATGTGAATTGTGAACAGATCTAATTCTGAAAACGTCGAACACAATTTGTACCTGACAACAATTTTACCAAGAATATCGATTTCCCATGTTAGGTTAAATATGAAATCTTAGATTTCATTAGAAAATGTATTCAATATCAAATACATACACAAATAAATTAAGAACGTTAACTTACTTGGTAAATATGAAATAACAAAGGGCAAAGCGCTTAAAGATCACTTCACTTGACTGTTGATGACAAAACCAGACTGAGATAGCTTAAAAAGTTATAGGCTCAAATTTTAAAGGTCTCAAGAAATATAACTCCATATATAGGTGACTTGGTAAATCGATAGACCTAACATAAAACAATGTTGATGGACCATCAAGGCAATATGGGTGACCATTTACGGGTTTATTTAGTGCTACGCCACACAGGCCGATTAAAAACAACAGATGCTATCAGTACGATCGAACAATTCGTCTGAGAAGCTAACCCTGATAAATGTAGTAGACACTGAAAACAAGACGCATTATAATCTCTGCGTAAAAACAAACAACGGTCGTAAGCAATGTACAATATAGGTATATTATATTATTAAACGTAATCCTAATGTCTGCCGTAGAGCCGACAATAGGTGGAGCAGACGAATCATGGAGTGGACACCGCGTTTAGGCAAACGTAGTGTAGGATGCCCTGCAACCCACTGGGCGGATAACCTTAGAAGAACTGCTGGCAGTTGCTGGATGGGGGAAGCGGAATGTGGTAGAGAAATGTGGCGTGACTTAAAGGAAGCCTACGTTCAGCAGTGGACGGACCAAGGCTGTTGATTGATTGATTGATTGAATCCTAATCACTACGTTACAAAAACATGTAACGTTATCAAATAACAATAAATTAGGAAACATTTTATTCATTGTAACGCCACCAAAGTCTTTGAAATATTAACGGCTTCGAGTAGCTCTACTTCAGTCAAATCACTTGAAAAATCTCGAATGCGCATCACATTATTTGAAAGGCCGCAATCATTTCATGTTACTGAAAAAGAAACAGCGGAGTCCACACAGACAATGTGTGTAAAAAATTGAAATTCATTTCAAATAGATGCAAATAAAATTAACATCTGCGTTCCGACTGCATGTTCAACAATTAACATATGAACCACATACTCCTATCATAGCCATAGATGACCATATTGCATAACGACCACGATATATTTACGAGTAGTTCAACTAATTTACGTCCAGTGGTTTAATTGTAGACTTCCAATTTACACGTCCGAAATGATTGCACTGTTTTTGGTAATTTCCATTTCGCAAACGCAAATATTCACACTAGGTTGCTAAAACAATATTAGATGTCAAGGATGTAACTTACTCGTTAGGTGCCGCCGTGTATCTGTCGCCTTTACCATAAGACGAGCCATTCGTATTGGAATGCTCTTTGCACACTTCTGCAGTTCCGTTCGCCATGGCGTCTTGAAGCTTCATGGCATATCACTCACAAGAACAGTTATTATATTTATCCAAACACCACCAAGTTGAGCTTGCTATCTCAAACAAGTCTATCGGTGCGACCTACGCTTTCGAATGTTAATGACTGTTAAGCAATTCTCGGTATAACGCCCTGTATCACTATCATGAATAAAAAAATAACTTGATAAATATAGAATTCGTGCTGACACATGCGTTATTGTGATTGCAACGTTCGAGTCGTGTGAAACGCAGGAAGCATTTGACTAGATATCCTTGACAGTAATAAGGTCAATAATCCGGTCTCTACCTCATCGTCTTTCATGGGCACAAAACAAATCACCTTTGCAAGGTCATACCAAAAGTTATACCCGTTAGTCGGTGCACAATATTAAAAACAACGCTGTAGCATTAATTGTTACTCACAACAATAGAATGCTGATAAACAATCGACATTATAATGTAATTCATCTAATTATCCTGATGTGCATCTTGAATTATTCATTATTCGTTTATAAAGTTACAAACAAATCATCTGCTTTTATTGAATTTAAAGTATGTAAAAGGAGGTTTTTTGTAATTTACGTTCTTTCTTTCAAATTCATTACCCGAAGAGAGGATAATTTAGCACCACGCGACCGGAGAGTAATCAAAGAACTTTACTCGTAGATGGGATGAATCATTAGTTATCTATCTACTTACTCAAAATGGAGATTTCGATTGAAAAGTTAAAACATAATAGGTAATTGACTGATTTTAACCCGAAGACCAATCTGTTTCAATTCGACCAACAGACGATTAAGGCAAGAATAAAGAGTGAAAGAAGATAATATTTACTTAGGAGGTTTGTTACCATCGACCATTTCTCATCTCCCAAAAGATTTCGGCGTCTACAAAATATTATCCGAATCTACGATATATGTATACATAACTAATTTGTCAGTTATTAAACTCTACAAACCTCGCAATATTATAGAGTAGGAAAGCAATCTCGACGTGGACGACAAAACCTATACATGTAACTGTATTAGATAAGATACCTATCCGTTTTAAACAATGTAACTACGAGTAGGTATAGGAAATGATATCGTGAATGGGCTCAGTCAGTGGGGGCCGAGACGGGATGCAAGGCGCATGGGGTAGCCGGTGCCAGCTCTACCAATCAATATTATACTTCACCACACACGTAATAAACCTGCTATTATTCTATCGACGTTCGTTAAATTACCTTAGCAAATGTTATAAAATTTATCCTTTATGAATCTTGTTTGTAAACTGTGTGTACTATGCGAAATACACCTAATTAATTGTGCCCAATTACGTCACAACATTATACAAAGAGCAGTATCGAAAACAAACAGATTTCGAAAGACAAAGAATGTTATTGCCGATCATCGCTGACTCACAATCAGATCAACGCACCTACTGTAATTTTATTACAATAGGTACTCATTGTATTAACCAAAATAAACACGCTACCTACAACATAAAACAGCTGGTTTCGCCATGTACATTATTATACAAGAATTAGTTGGACCATAAGTTTTGACCGAGCCTACAACTTAACCAGTTAACTTGTTAGACCTGAATACCTACATAGCCCTCGGTTGCACCACAAACGAAATATCGTAAATACTACTACGCATTAACAATGCAAATGATTGCCATAGTCAAACAGAATCACTTTCGAAACCACATTCTGAAGATTCCTGCAAAATGTTACTGTCAAAGATTTCCATTTTTGTGCATAATCATCTTCTAAATGTGTTTCACACGAACACGAGAGTTGAATGTCTTTATCCAAAACAAGGGTAACAAAACCGTGGCATGACAACACACAATACGAAGAAAACGTCACCGTGTCAAGATCGCTCTGATAAGGAAATAATAATGAAAATGTAGAGAGCGTACTTTACGGAGGGGGCGTCCGCGTATACTGACGCTTCGTCGGCGTCGACGTAGCATATAGGTACCAACAACATCGGTCGCCCCTTCCCCCACACAGGCACAACAGCTGATTCACCGGCTTACTGCCTCATTCACTTAGTCGCAAGATTATTGCACGAGTTGTACTTACACCGTGCTCACATATCCTGCGATTATCGCTCGAGTTTTGGTAAACGGTCAATGCGAAGATTTTTATTTGGAAATCTGTGAACGATATCACTTCAGGCGTGTGTAAGAAGCTGCTGTATGCGAGTAATAGCCACCATGGCATCCAAACAAAGATGCAGGCAAGCCTTGAACTTGATTAGTGCAAATAAAAATGTAAATAACCATGTGTTTGTAATGATGTAAAAGGGACTATACATTGATGTAAATACTAGTTTGCCTCCACACGAAAGACACTTCGATATTGTAATAGGTAGGAGGGTCTGGAATACCTGATAAGAAAGTAGGGAAGGCCAAGGAGTTCTTCAAATAACTTGCGAACCCTTATTAGGTAGGTACTTATAGTTCTCTGCAGTTTTAGTGAGCCATATAATTTGCGTCATGCTATTAGAGAAGTACCTATCCACTTTCTTGGATACAAAAGTATAAATCTTTATTTGCTGTAATAGTCTTTCAAATTCTGGCGTATTTAAGCCGTTTAAAAGAATAAAGTAGAGGTAGCGATGTGATTAACGAATTGGCCAGGTAAGGCTCTTTGACAGCAGGATGCCACCTGAACTAATAGGCAGCAGACAACTAGGGTTGCCAACTATACTGTTAAAAACAGTATTATACTGTTTTTCACTACAAAATACTTTTTACTGTTGAACAAAAAAAAAGTATAAAATATACTGTTTTCAGCATCAAAGATGTTACACTATACGTGTGAGACTTAGACGCACGCTCACACGTATTTTTTTTTATTTAGAGGGAACCCTCTAACTAAGGGTTCAACACTTGTCAACAGGGTCAAAACACTTGTTCTCAGTGAGGTCGGTGCGTACACTTGCACCACCTTGAGGCTATACCTGTCGGTGAGCTTGATAATAAGGTACGCTACCCTGTTCGACACACTGGACATTTCCACCACGTTGTCGGAGAGGGACTTATTGACCAGAAACCCGACGCCACCTTGGGATTTTTGGTTTCCCTCGCGGAAGTACATAAGGTGGCCTGACTCTAGAGTTACGGTAGCCTTCCCCTCTCTTCGGACTTCGCATAGCCCTAGTATGTGCCGCCTAATTTTCCCAAGTTCCACCTCCAACTGCGCCAGATGCTAGTCAAGCCTTAGTCTGCGTCCGTTGTACGATGCCAGGGTAAGTTTGGTGTGGTGGCCAGCGGTGGCCTGCCGTAGCCCGGTGATTCTTGGCACCCCCCGCCCCGCCCGTACCGTGGTCGCCACCGTGACCAGGGATAGCGGGGCCGCCGGGAACTGGGGGCCGTGGCTTATGTGAGACCATTTGGAGGAGTTGCCCATAATCGCCACGCTGGGCAGGCGGGTTGGCGATCGCAGGGCGTAGCCTCTCGCTCCGGTGACGCTGCTGCCCGTCATCGGTCTGTGGTACTTAGCTACGCCTTCAATTGTGGTGGTAATACTGCCTTCGGTCGCCTCGTTCGCTATTCGGCAGGACGCACCACGGACAGGTGAGGTTGGCTTGGAGCGAAAAGTTGATAGGTCGCTCCCTTACATCCCCCGTAAATAAAATTTATATTATTAAATAAATAAAATACTGTTCATTTTTCTAAAATACTGTTTAATTTGTTTTCTTAGGCCTCAATATACTTTATTTCTTGTAAAAAAAGTTGGCAAGCCTACAGACAACTGAAATCTACTATACCTACAACACAACCTGGGCAACTGGAAAAACATGAGCTCGAGAGTAATTACAAACAAAATAATTACGTTATACTTAGTCCGCATTTTAGATTATAAAAATATATTGGACACGTATTTTTTCGTATAAACAAAAATAGAAGGCATCAAAATGTAGGAGTGGGGTGGGAGTCCATTACGTCACTCCGTGCGACAAAATGCCACACGGCACGCCGTGACGTCACGCACGCGTAACTTTATCGGGCTATTTGTCGAGCTACTATAAAAGTAAACATTTGTAATTTTTGGTCTAATTTACAAATGAAAAAATAAATATCTTTTATTTTTGATTAATCTATATTAATAATTTCGTCCAGGGGGTACGGTAGACTCGATCGAAACCTTATAAGAATAACGAAACATAAAAAAATATTGATTTCGAGTCGACAACATATATCCGCAAAATTCGTATTATAGAGAATTTCGTAAAATTCCGATGACACTGACAAACAACAATCGAACAATCCGCTCTGTCGCCATCTTTGACGTGAAGCACGTTCCATTTCATTCTATATTAATAATTTCGTCGAGAAACCATAAATGAATAACAAAACATAAAAAAAAATATTGATTTCGAGTCGACAACATAGGTATATCCGCAAAATTCGTATTAAAGAGAATTTAATAGAATAGAATAGAATAGAATGAATTTATTTGGTACTCACAAAATAGGAAATGTGTAAGTATACATCATTTAGCAGCTTATAAATCTAAAGTAGGTACCAAAATGGTCCCCGCTCAGCATAAGGCCGTGATATACACCACGACCACTGGTATTCTGCGGAGCCAGTTAACAAAAAATAATAAACAACAAAGTAGGTATTAATAACAAAAACAACGGACGGTAGCTTTGGTAAAAAGATAACAGTAAAAATTACATTCTAATTATGGTTCTGTAGTAACATGGTTGCGAAAAAGTTACGAGTAGATAGGTATGTATTAATTTTTAAACCAAAAAAGAAGAAGAAACAGAAATTATTCTTCTCTAAAAAGAAATATCTACAAAAAATAATATGTA
Organism: Conogethes punctiferalis; assembly: GCA_031163375.1. Lineage (NCBI taxonomy): Eukaryota > Metazoa > Arthropoda > Insecta > Lepidoptera > Crambidae > Conogethes > Conogethes punctiferalis. Next base: position 4,570,344 of record CM062086.1, read on the forward strand.
AAATAATAATAAAATAAATAAATAAAATATTTATATAATGAATATATTATGTACCTATACTAAATATTATGGAATAGGTAATTTATTGTACCTATACAATATACCTAAAGTTAAACAAACACTGGAATATAATTATATGATACGTGTGTTAAGAGGTCGAAATATATAAATTAGACATACGTAATAAATAGTTTACGGTAAAGGTATTCTCTTTATGAAGTTATTTGTTTTGCCAATAAATGGTTTTTATATTTTATTTTGAAGGTCTGAACTGTAAGTGAATTTCTTATTGGTGGAGGGATATTTCGTCAAATTCCGATGGCACTGACAAACAACAATCGAACAAATCACTGTCGCCATCTTTGACATGAAGCACGTTCCGTTTCATTCATTTCAATATTGCGTTCGTCGCGCCAAAAAAGTACCCAACTGTGACTATGACTCATGTGCCTATGTAAAACGAAACGTCCACATTCGTCAGTCGCTGAAGTTTCATTACGAAATTATTGTTTTTGAAAATTTTTGAGACGTTTAGTTTAGTTAGAGGTTCTTCTTTTCGTTCTTTGTTCTAGACCGGATAAACCTTACGTGACGATAACCTTTTCACCGTCGTCAGTGGCAGAAGCACAAACTTGCATAGCCAAAAAACACAAAAAGAACAACCTCATAGAAAACTAACCATAACCCAAAAACAGTTGGAGTTTAGTTTCCCACATGCATATGTAGTGATTATTCGTTTGGATTACACACATCATGCCGAAAATCGTAAGTACATAGTTCAAATACTGTTTCGTTGGTTGTGTCTCTGTGTTCGTTTATTATTATTTGTTTGACGATACCTATGTCTTTTTGTTAACAGCCGGGTCTCCTTGCATTTGGTAAACAACCATTTTCCTACAAATCAAACTGCTCCCGCTGCATCTTAAATCACTAGCTACCTCTACAATATCCAAAGATGTATGTGATGACTTTCAGGTAAGTTGATGTTGAGTAAATTAAAATGAAAAATAATACTTATTACCAGATAGAAGTGGGAGAATATACCTACACCTACATACATTCACACTAATTATTATTATTTGAATATTTGTCTAATATTATTTTCTCCTTTAAGGTTGATAATGAAGAGCTGACACTAATCGAAGATTCACTGATGTCTGATGATGTTTCTTTGGACAACAAAAAAAACAGCTGCTGTCAGTCAGCAGTGATTTTATTTCTTTAGAAGAAGAGGAGACAAAAATCATTATGAAATGGGCAGACCCGAAGAAATGTAAATATTTAAGCAGTACAGGTCCCGGGAGTTTGGGACTTGGCAAAGTATCATAAACGGTGACAGCACTGAGTAGCAGCCCTTTGATAATTTCGAGTACGAGTACAACCATCTATTTGTATATGTTGTGGCCACATCTGTCCATTGGTTATAACATGATGTGGCCAGGCCAGACCAATGATAAGAAATCGTTTGACAATACGGCCATGTGTGTATACCGATAGGGCCAACTAGACGCACTGAAACTATTTCATGAAACTATCAATCTTAATCGATCATATCATGGAATTGTTTCAATGACTACCGGTAGTAAGTGCCAGTGTTGCCATATTAGCATATTTTTAGCATATCAAAGATTTGGGTGAACCAACGATATTTTTATAATAATAATTTAATTCATGTAATTTTATAGCGGGGGGAAGGACCAAAGGAGGGAGAAGAACCAATAAAAACACTCTTAATCACAGATCTAACACAGTAGGGTAGGTCCCGGTCCCGTAGGTACGTAAAAATATGCATTGTTAATTTTGTCTTAGTTGTCTTACTTTCTTTTGAATGTTGATTTAAAATAAAATAATTTGTGTAAAATCTTTTGCAGTTTTATTTACTACCGGTAGAAGTTATTAAACACAAGGTACAATCTTTGAGCACCGATGTCTACAGAAATATCTACCTACATTTTGCACCTAGATGTGTATTAAGAGCAGGGCTTGGTAACGTTACCTATTTAACATTATAAGTAGTAGTTTTTACCGGTAAAATAATTACCGGCAAGTCGGCATACAAAATTTTAACGGTTATTTTTACCGGAACTCAAACTTAACGTTAAGTTTCAGGTATCGCTACTGTAATATAACGTTAAAAGTATGGATACCTGCTTTAGTTACCGGTAAAAGTAACGATACTTATAACGCTACTTTGCTGCGTTGACGCTCCGCACGGTTACTACTCCGGGTCTTGAAGTCCTCTTCTGAGGGCCTCGCTTACGGGCCTCGATCCTCGGATCTCTGCCCGGGCGTCTATTATATCCGGGGCTATATTTGTCCCGGGTGCTATTTCTTCCTTAATCAGGAAACCCTCCCGCGCAACCTGGCGCGTCTGCGGCTTACGAGGTATGCGGCGCGGGAGGGGGGAGGATGATGTCGTGTTGTCGGGTGGGGCATATATAATATTTTTTCCACACGGTTACCTATAGCAGAGCGGCAACTTCGCGACACGAAACGCAGCGCGATAGAGATAGAGAATGAATTTAATCCAAAATTAAGTTAGTAACGTTAAACGTTTATCGATACCATCGTGAAGGTAGCGGTAATTTGTATGAATTACCGCTACTTTAGGTGTCGATACTTTTTGAGTAGCGATACCTCGGCCAGGCAGAAGTAACGTTACCATATTTTTACCGGTATTCCAAGCCCTGACTAGGGGCTGCGCAGACGACAGACTTTTTGTGCGATAGAGTCTGCATCTGAGACATTTAAAAAGAGCATCTAGGTCCCTACAGCTCTGTCGACAGAATGATCGAAGATGTGCGTTGAGTCTGTGAAATATCCGCGACAGATTTTTGCGCGTCGTGTGCGTTACTGCTTAGAATTGCATCACAGACTAAAAAGTGCGTCACAGATAGTCTGTCGTCTGCGCTACCCCTTAAGAGTCAAGAGTCAAATTTCACCCGAGCGAAGCCGGGTTTTCATCTCGTATATTATAATATAAGATAATATAAGACGGACTAATTTCATTTTTTGCGGCAACAAGCCTGAACTTTATTCCTGGAATCCTAGAGCCCTCTTTCGTTGGCATAATTGTAAAAGGTGGAGAGTAAATGCGAGATGGAATTCTAATCTGATTAAAAAAGAACATTTACAGAATAGTGTCGCCATCCGTCCGAGTTTCCCAGGAATTTTCCTAGTTTATGTTACGACTAGCTGTGCCAGCGGCGTCGCTCGCGTGGATATCGGGTTTCAAAAATAACGGACTTCCATATAATACCTATCTATACCTTGTGCCTAAGTTTTAAGTTAGACCTCTAGCAATACATTGGTAAAAACCGCATTCAATTCTATGCAGTAGTTTTCGCGTAATGCGCGTTCAAACATACAGGTTTAAATTTCTCGCGTTTTCCCAACACTTCCCGTCACTGCTCCGCTCCTATTGATTGTAGCGTGATGAAAAGTATCCTATAACCTGCCCAGGAGTATGAAGAATAATTGTACCAAGTTTCGTCAAAATCTGTTCAGTAGTTTTTTTTTCTATAACGAACATACAGACAGACAGACAGACAGACAGACAGACAGACAGACAAAAATTTTACTGATTGCATTTTTGGTATCAGTATCGATCACTTATCACCCCCTGATAGTTATTTGAAAAAATATTTTATGTACAGAATTGACCTCTCTACAGATTTATTATAAGTATAGATTGGGGCGGTGCATGTCCGCGGGGTTCTTGTTATAGCCAAGGTTTTAAAGTTATGTTCTCTGTAGAAGCGCAGAGATTATATTTTCTAGAGATAGCAAAAAAACAATTGACCGGGGCGTAAAAGCTACAAATCTAGGGTTATTATTATGCCAAATTTTAAGAGTGTCTAAATTAAAGGTAGACTTTGAGCATCATTTTATGTCTTTGTCTTTACATATAAATGCACCTAGGCAGGCCCGCCGTAAGCGGGCGTGCAAGGCGTGCAATGCACGCGGGCGGCGCATTCAGGGGGGCGGCAAATCAGACAATCATCGACTAAAATTCAGACATTGTCACCTCACAATACTAAATAAAAATAATATGATGAACGGCGCCCAAATATTTCTTTCATATCGTAGCATTACATAGCGCCATCTATTGAAATTCATGAGAACAAAGTTAATCCGTATCGTGATCTATGCTAAATAGGGAAATCCCACAGATATCAGGGGAAATCCCCTTAAAACTATATTCTCATTTCTTCGTTTATATTTAATAAATAATAACCCAAGACATGCCACGCTGGGCCACACAGCGCCATCTAGCCCCAAACTAAGCCGAAGCTTGTACTATGGGTACTAGACTAGACAACTGATAAACTTACTTAGATACATTTTTTTTGTAAATAAATACATATTATACATAGAAAACACCCAGACCAATACAAACAGACATGTTCATGAACACAAATGTTTGTACTGTGCGGGAATCGAACCCACGACCCTTGGCTCAGAGGGCAGAAGTCACTACCAAATGAGCCACCGAGCTGTCGTAATTTATTTAACACAAATGCGAAAGTGATGTGAGTGAACAACAAACTTCAATTTTTTTTTTGTTATAGCCCTAATGTGAGATCCGGAAACGGTCTATGGTACTTAAAATTAATAATATTCTGTATATTTTTGGCGAAGTGTGACTGTAAAAATAATTTAGAAAATTATTTATACAAGGTGAATTTTTAATCACTATCCAAATTTTTTCTGGGCATTAGGTATCGTTAATAGAGCCCATTTCTGCAATAAAAAATATAGGTCATATTTTCACAACAAATTCATTGTACCGAACCAATTATAAATATCGCATGGTTACCATTTCTAGCGTAAAAATTTACTACGCAAAGCGATAAACATCAATGAAAGATATCCCGCGCCCGCGCGGGGTAGAGATGGGGTGCGGGGCGGAGCGGCGGGAGGGTAGCGAGCGAGCGACCCAAAACAAAATGGCAAAGGTCAAGAGCAGTCGCCCGCGCATCCCCGCGCAGCGAGTGCGCGCCATTTCCGTGTTCGTTCGCACGTGTCGCAGTAGAAAGAAACCCCTCCGTCGCGATGTATTCCAAACATTTCCAATCGTGAGTTTTATGAAATGGTGCGGTGTCATTTGTTAAGTGGAGAGAGTTTGAACGGAGCTCAAAGACTGTATGAAGCGGATAGCCTTCCTCGCCTTCGCAACCAGGGTGTGTCAAGTTCCGAACCATGCAACGATTTTAGCTGCCAACCAAAAGCTGTTAGATTACGGCCAATTTACTACACCTTCACATGCAGAAGGGCCAGTGGAAATCGAAAAAGAGATCTTCGACTTTTTCCAAAGAAACCCTCGTGCAAGTACTCGAGACGCGGCGAGGCTTTTTGAGGTTAGCCAATACGCCATATGGAAACTGCTTAACACCGCTGGCTGGCACCCGTATCATTTCCAAAAGTGTGACTTTTTTGTGGGGGGAAATCAAAAGACGTGTGTATGTGGATGGGATCCAGAGCCTGGACGCCCTTAAACAACAGATTATTAGAGCATTTGATAAAGTGAAAAGTGAGACTTTAGTCCTTAACAAATTAAAAGGCAATGTGGAAAAACGTGCGAGACTGTTTGGAGAGAAATGGTATGCATTTTGAACAGTTACCTATTAAATTACCAATAATTATTGATCAGTTTTAGTGTAAGTTGATTTTAATTTTAATTAATTTGTACATAGTAGATTCAATTTTTTAAAATACGTGTTATTGCAACAATGTACTACCTACTTATTGCCGTCTTAGTTTAATTTCAAGAGCATAAAGTCAACTTTGAAAAATATTGTATTCACCTATTGGGTCACCCAATAAAATACCCATTGATAAATGCGTTTAAATTGGACAGTTTTCGCTGAGAACGTGTTCGGCGGTTCGTCAATTGTCGATAGGCGATTGCGTCAAAGTTATAAGGTGAAAATTAGGTAGGTAGGCATTTTTGAAATCTGACGGTCCTAAGCCCGTAAAAATATGAAGGGAAAATTTGCAACTTATGTAGGTACGAGTACCTATGTGTTTTGCTGTTCTGCAAATGGCGGCTTTTTATGAATGAATGAAAGGAGCGGGGACGGACGTGCCCGGCGGTGGGCGGCGCCCGCGGCGCGCGGTGTCTATTTATTTCGTCTTTTTTTAGACAACTTGGAATGCTATTTTCTCAATATTTTAGTACTGACCGGTATTAAAAGAAAAAATACGTATTTAGTGATTTTCGCCATAGATTATAATATAAAAATTTGGATAGTGATTAAAAAGTCTTCTTGTATTATCCGTCGGCGCAAAAAAACATAATTATGGTAAGTGTCTTTGTTTAATTAATGAGCATATGGGCGCATTCATATAAACAGCCGGTATTCATGTAAAATTTAAAGGTTGTTTTACTGAAAAAACTTAAAAGTAAAGATTTATTTAAAAAAATGTATTAAAATTAATACAGAGTGTAACAAAAGTAACTTAAGTAACGAAAGGGTGTTCCCCTTTCACCTAATCAATACGAACAACTTTTACTATGGGGTCAACTCTGAAGTCGCGAAAAAAAATTAGTTATTCCATTACATTTGTGTGCAGTAGGTATGAACATTTTTTTTTCACAGTAAGTAGTATTGTGATTATTATTGTGATTTAAAGGGTATTTTTCCTGTTATACAACTTAAAATTATACCTATACAGGGTGTAACAAAAGTAACTTAAATCCCGAAAGGGCGTCATTCTACACATAAATACGAACAACTTTTACCATAGGGTCAACGGTGAAATCGCGGAAAAACATAACTATTCCATACAAAATGTATGGCGATTTCAGTGTTGACCCCATAGTAAAGGTTGTTCGCAATAATGGGTAGAATGATAGACCCCCTTTTGGAATTTAAGTTACTTTTGTACAACCGTATACTAAACTTTTTCAAAAAAATTCCAGGAACCGCAAAAAGGAAAGAAATTTTAGGAGCTCAATTTCGAAGGCAAAAACGAGAAAATGATACAGAGAAAAAAAACTAGCGGTGTCTCTTGAGGAATTTTTAAGCAAACCAGAAAATAGGGACTCTGAATGTCAAAGAGAATGTTGACGTACTTAATACCTATACCTACTTACATAATATGTATAAACTGCACCTTTCTTGCGTTCATTTTTAGGGTTCCGTAGCCAAAATGGCAAAAACGGGACCCTTATAGATTCGTCATGTCTGTCTGTCCGTCTGTCTGTCTGTCCGTCCGTATGTCACAGCCAGTTTATTCCGAAACTATAAGAGCTACATTATTAAAATTTGGTACGTAGATGTATTCTGTTAACCGCATTAAGATTTTAAAGTAAAATCAGAAAAAAATCCAAAATTTTTGGGGTTCCCCATACATGGAACTGAAACACAAATTTTTTTTTTATCAAACCCATACGTGTGGGATATCTATGAATAGGTATTTGAAAATGATGTTGAGGTTTCTAACATCATTTTTTTCTCAGATGAATAGTTTGCGCGAGACTCTTCCAAAGTGGTAAAATGTGTCCCCCCCCCCCCCCCCCCCGTAACTTCTAAAATATGGGGAAATTAGTTTCAATGAAATCTAGACAATAGTTTTTTTTAAACATCATAAATCAATTTACATAATTTTTTTCATTCAATCAGTGGTACGGAACCCTACGTGCGCGAGTCCGACTCGCACTTGGCCGGTTTTTTTCATTTAATGTCGTATTAGTGTATCTATCTTGTATAAAATAACTTAATATACTTAACATAGTTTTTCACTGTACAGCTTTTTTTTCACATTTTTATAAACACCTAGGTTTTGTAGTTAGATAGGGGCGGCACGATAGGAATTGCACACCGGCGTTCAAACCGCTAGCGGCGGGCCTGCACCTAGGTACTACTAGATTCAAAGGTACAAGTAATATTGAGTAAAGATTTTATTTTTAACGTAATAAATGGGAGCTTCATTCAGTTCACGGTGTTGGAATGTTAATATACGAAAAATATGGCTCAGAGAAAATTGTTTTATCGCATCGTTATCATATCAAAATCGTTCTTGAAAAATACCGCCACACTTGCCCGATATGCCGAAAATGATGATAGCAATTTATCATACTTATTTCGTAAGTTCGAGTCCAATGAATTGGTGTAGGTACAATGTCTTAATTAGATAGGATATCATAAATCATTTTAAAAATGGTTAATACGCCTATCGAGTTGATATGCACAAACATGATAAGATAGATAGTGACCTGTTAAACAAAGTTGAAATGTGTACCTGTGTTCGAGGACTCTCTTGTCAAACCAGGTGTTATGCATGGTTGTTAGCGATTCTGCAAAACTATCGATTTCTGCCTCACTACGTTCCGACTTCAGCGGCTTGTCGACACCAACTATACTCTTGTCGGGTATTTCTAGGGCTTCATCGCCTGCATAAAACGTCACCGAAGGGCGCTTCTTCTTGGACGACGAATTTGCGCGTGCGCGGATGTCTTGAGGATTCACTATAGGCGTGAGTGGGTACGCACTTTCAAATGCGTCAGGCATGGTTTTAAAATAAGTACAACAGCTTGTGATCAATACAAAACTCAAATGGTGACTGTCCGAGGCAACATATATTAGCAAAGCAAGTAATCGTTACGCGATGACCCGAAGTAGCGATAACTCTTGACAGGTCACGTCAACAACTGATGTAAATACTTGTAAAAATAAACTATGTACCTACTTCGAGAGTAGCTACGAAAACTATTGTTTGTAGATCGTTACAAATACCAAATATCAAAGGCCTGACGTAATATTTATGTAGATGGTATTACTTATCTTATGGCAAACCATGCAAATTGAGAATGCTTATAGTTCATTCGCGTTAAGAAAATAGTGACTCATCACCGACTGCCGGCCACTAGCCAATTAAAACGCTAGAATGATCTATAGTGTTTTTATCACACGATAGCGTGTTTCTATCGCACGTCTTATTGAGATGATTGTTTTCAGTACATTTTGTAATGAATGAGGCACTCGCGATTTTACTTATTGCTGCGGTAACTTCGCAAAATAAGAAACGCGTGTCTCCGTACCGCTATGTTCCGATATAGGTATGTGACCTAACACTTGCGTCAATAGGTTTATTTACCTCTAGTTCAGGATCAAGGTAAGCATAGGAACGATTATCTAAATATATAAAACTCAAAGGTGACTGACTGACTGACTGACTGACTGACATAGTGATCTATCAACGCACAGCCCAAACCACTGGACCGATCGGGCTGAAATTTGGCATGTAGGTAGATGATGTGACGTAGGCATCCGCTAAGAAAGGATTTTGACCAATTCCACCCCCAAGGGGATAAAATAAGGGATGAAAGTTTGTATGAAACTTTGTCAACTTCAAACCGATCGGGCTGAGACTTTGCATGTATAGAGCTACTATGACGTAGGCATCCGCTACGAAAGGGTATTGATCATTTTTACCTCCACGGGGATAAAATAGGGGTTGAAAGTTTGTATGAAACTTCGTCAATCAAAATCCGTTCGGGCTTAAAATTTACATTCATAATGCTACTATGACGTGTGTATCGCTAAGAAACGGTTTGGATCATATCTACCCCCAAGGGGATAAAATAGGGGATGAAAGTTTGTATGAAACTTTGTCAAATTTAAACCGATCGGGCTGACTTTGCATACATCAAGCTACTATGACATAGGTATACCCTAAAAAAAGATAAATTCCACTCCTAAGGGGATAATATTTCAAACTTTTAAATCAACCCTTTACGTAATAAAATAGGGGATCAAAAAATGACTTGAAAGGCCGAGAAATAAACTCATAGCCCAAAACTACTGCTTCCTCTCAATAAATGATGTTACTGGTAAAATTAAATCTAAACCTAAATATATAAAACCGGCCAAGTGCGAGTCGGACTCTCGCACGTAGGGTTCCGTACCACTATACAGCTAAATAAATATTTTTCTTTACGTTTTATTATATTGGAGTTAATTAAATGAAAAAATTAGGTAATTTGATTTATGACGTTTAAAAAAAAACTACTGGCTAGATTTCATTCAAACCAAATTTCGTTAGTAGTATTCATAGTGATACATATGATATATTTTTTTCAGTTTTATTATGCCCATATTTTAGAAGTTACGGGGGGGGGGGGGGGGGGGGGGACACACTCATTTTACCACTTTGGAAGAAAATTTTTCAGTTTCAGTTCTATGTATGGGGAACCCCAAAAATTTTAGATTTTTTTTCTGATTTTATTTTAAAATCTTAATGCGGTTCACAGAATACACCTACGTACCAAATTTCAATAATGTAGCTCTTATAGTTTCGGAATAAACTGGCTGTGACATACGGACGGACAGACAGACAGACAGACATGACGAATCTATAAGGGTCCCGTTTTTGCCATTTTGGCTACGGAACCCTAAAAAGGAGAAACTGACTTGACTCACTGACTGACAAATCAACGCACAGCCTTTTATTTTTGTTCCACGGGGGAGAAATGTAGTTTACGCATACCCGCTGCCCGGGGGAGCAGCAAGTTATGTGGGACTCGCTAAAAAACCTCAATTGCCACCGTCTAATGCGCCTTGGGTGACGGCAACACGGGTCCTAATCAACGCACAGCCTAAACGGCTAAACGTAGGGACTTGAAATTGAAGGACAGAGGGACGTAGCTTAGGTACCGTAGAGGTGCACTAAGAAAGGAATTCCCGAAATTCCCACGGGAACGGGAATTAGCGGGAAAATACTTTTGTATGAAAAATCCAAACCGCTAAAGTTAGATGCTTGAAATTTGGCATACAGGTACCTTAGTAAACCTAAAGCTTTGTTGCAATAGGATAGAGCAAAATTCCCACGGGAACGGGAGTTAGCGGGGAAGAACTTTTGTATGTAAAAAACTAAACCGCGTAAGACAGATGATTGAAATTTGAAATGATTCAAATTTCAAGCTTATTTGCAACGCAATATTGCAAAATTCCTAGGGGAACGGGTGGTATTGGAAAACAAAAATTGTATGTAAAAATCTAAACACGCGGACGAAGTCGCGGGCAAAAGCTAGTCTTGAGATAAGTACCTAATTTGAATAATCATTTCATAACAGACTAATAGATAGGGATGTTTCCAAGGTAAAATAATTACGTTACATTTAGTACGTATTTTAGATTATAAAAATATATTGGACACGTATTTTTTCTTTTTTCATTTTAACAAAAAATAACAAAGATATAAGGCATCAAAATTAGGAGTGGGAGTCTTTGACGTCGACAAAATGGCACACGGCGTGACGTCACGGGTAATTTTAACGGGCTATAACTTTTAGGGCAACAAGCCTTTTGTAATAATTAATGATAGTTTTTGAGACTACTGAATATTGCCGACAGGCAACGGGCCCAACGGCCCGAGTAGGCGGGCAGCGCTGGTGGTGTCGCGGCAGTCCTAGTTTTTCCGGGTACCGTGACACCATCCCCATAGGCGCTTGACGGAGGGGCCGGGGTTTTTAGTGGGTATTCCCTGCCTCCTTTTCACCTTGAGGCAGGGTGAGTCCCACATACCCCGGCACTCCCTCCGGGTGATGGGGATGCCTAAATGCATTTTCCTCAGCATATAAAAAAAAGGCTCGAATCCCACCAGCGCACCACGCCCTTAGCTGTGTTGCTTTATTTTTCATAGCCTTGGCTTTTACTATAACGCAGTCCAGTGACGAAAGCAAGACCGCCTTGGCTATCTTCGTAGTAAATTAGTAAGGTTAAAGTAGGTAAAACATTATAAATGGCATTTTGCACAATCACCTGTGTGTAAAGATGAGGGTCGCGTTTCTATCGACCGATAAGAACACTTAAGACTAATAATCATGAAACGTGATTTGATATAGGTACGTTTAATTACGCATGTCTTCTCATATTTAAATAACACAGTTGACGCATACATGATAATAATATAACGCGAATTTTGTTGGTATTAAAATTTGCGTCATAGGAAAGTATCCTGTAGGTTATTCCATAATTATACGTTTCATATCGTTAGCAGCCCGAAGTCAGCAGAAGGAACGCACCGTGATAAGCGCCCGTCACTCCTTGACCGGCAAAGGCAGGTCGGAGGATAATTACTCCTACCACAGCTTCCGGGGAGTGATAGAATGCTCGGAGGGCGGACCTCGTGCAATGGTGTGAGCACAAAAGGAGTAATATCTTATCTAATAAGGATCTCGGCATACAATGTGATGTATGTACCCGGACGGGGACGGTGAAGAGCGGACACTTCTGCCTTGACCACACGCTCTTTCCGGGGCGTCCTTCTGCATTGTTCGCTAGGTATTCTCCGACGCCTTCATCTGCCGCAACTCTTGCGGGTCGAGGCCTTGTGCAATAGTGATGCGGAAGGAGCGCTCATTGAGGCAGAGCAAGGCCGAAGCATATGCTCTGAACCAGTTGCAGATGTGACATAGAGAACTGGAAGAGAGCCCAATCATCCATAAGCACCAGCCGAAGCAACCATGTTTTTTTCTTGCTAAAACCCTGTCCTGAATGTCCTAACTAACAAATAATAAATAATGATAAAGTCATAAGACCAAAAAAATTAAAATCCTAATTTAGTGTTAATACTATTGTGTCTGGAAGTCTTGGTCTTACAAGGTTAAAGTAAGAATAAGTTGATAAAACTAAATAAACCAAATTATGTACCTATATAATCAGGTCTATCTAAATTGTACTATATTAAGTTTACTATGTATTTTATTGATAATAGTTTTATTTTGTGTATAATAAGGAATATCTATCTTCTATCTCAAACTAATGTATCACTTTATGTCAAACCATTACTTAAACTCTACACAATTGTTCAAGCATATAAATAAACTAGATGGCCATGGACATGCTATCTTGTATAATGATGTGCAAACAGATGTCACTCACCTATGCTCCGCACGCCGATAATATTTCTTAGTTATTAATGTGTTCTCTTGGGACACTTGACTAAGGCATTCCCTGTTTTTGCATGCCTCCATTTTATTTATTTTAGACGTCTTCTGCTTACAGAGTATGTAGTTTGAATAACACAATCTTTTGCCAATCAGTCTGCTTACAACAACACTCGTAAGCCTGAACATGCACTATCACTATCTTGGAATAATACCTAAAGATAAAACAATATACTGTAATTAATCTGTCACTCACATATATTTCGTTTACGTTACGTTACGTTTCGTTTACGTTACTCAGTTAGTGAGCACAACTTTTCCTGATAAAACTCAATTTTGATCAAAATATTCTGATTGTAACAGCACGAAAAAAATATTTACATAACACAGATGCTTATACTTCGCTATATATTAGAACTTTAGTTCAAATAAAAGGCATAAATCATTATTCATTAATATCTAAGGAAATCAAAGGTAAATATACAGCGAAGTACCTACTGAAAGCACGCACTGCAGTGGTAGAAGAAAAATAGTGAATGACTAATTTTAGATCAACATTCGTAATGAAAAAATCACACCTTACACAAAAAATAATAATAGCCACTTATACCTAACAAAACGTTAACTTAATGATAAATATAAGTGAGCGAGTAAAAATCACTGTTTATAATTAATTTCTGAATTTTCTAGTTGCAAATACATAAAATCAATTCAGCGCGTTTTGAAAATCACCATCTCTTTGTGTCATTTTCGCATGAATATTTACCCGTTCGTCTACCGCGTATTTTGAATTTGACATTGACACCTTTATTTTGCCGATTCATATAATATGTATGTAGGTAACGACTCAAAGGGAACCAGGCCATGTATGATCTTGCAGTGAAAAAATCGAACGTCATTCAGTTTCAGTTGTCACTTGTCAACCACTGATTGCTTGTCAATTTTATGTCGCAACTCGCAAACATTGTTCATTGCAAATATTTTATTTTACTCCTATTAATACATTAATTATAAGATTTAATTAAACATACGATATTATTACTAAGGACTACCTATATTGTATAAATAAATATATGTGTTTCAAATTATAATGGCTTACACCGAGAAGGTGTCGCTGAGTGGCACCGCGCTGTCCTTTTTACTGTACGAGTGTGTAAATTCCGTGAATAGTCAGGTAATACAGTCAAGTTTAAGTCAAGTTTATGATGTGTTTGTGCAGCAAATATGTTTTGGGTAATATTTCCATAATATTAATCACCGTCTTGTATTTCCCTCTTTCAGGAAGGTTTTCTCATTGGAGATGTCACTTCAGAAATTACAAATCACATATCTGACTCCCATAGTGATAACGCCCGGCTTGATACTCAAATTGTAATACGGACAGTATTACCTTTACCGTCAGTCTCACTGTTTTATCTGCCAACTGGTAGAATTAAAGAAGATGTTCTCTCAGGACTTTTATCCAACAGTGCCAGTGAAATTGTGGGTTGGTACAAATATAGGAAAAATACTAATATCAAACCTACATTCAGAGACAAGTTAATATCCAAAGGTTTGCAAAAGTACTTTGAAAAATATCATGGAAGAAAAAACTTTGTCACTTGTAATTTGTCTAACAAAATTTCATCAACTGGTTCTACTCACACATTTACTTACCGATTTGGTAAAATTAATTGTTTTGATATGTACGAGTATATAGAGGATGTAACAGCTAATTTAGGAGAAAAACTTAGTGGCTATAAGAAAGCAAATCGCCTCTCTCCGAATAGCATCTTTAATAAGATTGTCAGTGAAAGCAATGTCCAAAGCAGTAACCCTAACAATGCTATAATGCACATCCAAGAAGCTGTTGATGTAAGACTTATTAAAGAAGCTAAAATTGCAGCAAAAAATGAGAACACTATCAGAGAATTAGAAGCAGAAATCAAGCAGATGAGTGCAATTTTATCTGACAAACAATCAGTTGATCTTCAAGCTGCATACAACAAGATTCTTGAGGAGAAATTTATGACAAGGGAAGTTGAAATGGCAGAGGCTTGTATAACTGCATTGAAAACTCCACCAGATGTAGATATACTCAATGTTCCAAATATTGTAATGAATAGCAACCATTTATCAGATAGTGAAAACTCTGTTCAAATTGTGGAGAATGAAACAAAAGAGAGAAGTCCAAGTCCTGTGCTAATGAACACAAGTTCATCTAAACCTGTTTTAAATTATGCAGCCGCATTGAGGAACAACACTGAGGTGGCCTCAACAAGTGTAAGAATTTAATTTATTCAATATTCTATATAATTAATAATATGGCAATATTAAATTTTACTGTTATTTATTATTACAGAAAACAAACATCTTCAATGAAGATCTCATAAGTTTTGATGTTGAGGAGAAACATGTGAAAAAGCCTATAGTTATAAATGATGATGTTAAATGTTTAGGTGACAGTTCACCTGAATATTGACTAGTGCCTTAAAAATATACTAAGTAAGTTACCATGATAAGTTGAAACTAATTGTATTACCATTTTGTTACTAATACTCAACTTTTTATTGTTACTTAATTATTATTATACAATTCCTCAATATATGTATAGAAAAATATCAATATCAGCAAAGAATGTGAATATAATATCTTTCAATGATAATTCTTATTTCATTAAATAAATTTAATATAAAAAGGGATGTAAGGATTAGTAATAATCCTTTTCATATCAGACCAGATTTCATTAGTTAAGAATTTGATAGTTTTAATATGGATAGATATTATCATTGAAAGATGATATCAAACCATGACTTTATTACTTAGGTTAATATAAAGTACTCCATCATTTAATAGACAAACACAACTATTATATTGGAATTATTATGTATCTGCTTATCTCATTGACATCTATCTATATTATATCTGCTTTGTATATTCTACTTATACACAAATAGCCAATATGAGTGTCAGTCATCCATAATTTACATACAAATCAAAGAAAGAATAAAGTTATAGAAAGATTAAGAAAATATCATTACTTAATCATGCTTAAATAACTTAATTGGATTCTTCATTAAAAGTCCATTGGGACTATTGGGAGTTCCGTTTTTTGTTTGGCATTTTATACTATAATAACTTCGGGCACTGATTTTATTGATTGAAGTCAGATTAAAAATAATTTTGATTTAAGGCCATTCAATAATCGTGAGAAGAGCTAGAAATCAATGACATCTGAAGATTTTGTCTGATAGAATGTAATGTTGTGGTTCAAAAATATGATCAAGGACTTTGTTAATTTGTGCATTTACTTCCTAAAAATTTCTTGCTAAATTGAAAACATTGTAAATAATGTGTAGTAGGTATTCTACCTATGTTACTGGATTTCTACAACTTGAAGGTTGTTTACACCATAGATGTGGCGGGTAGGTAACATTCCTGTTTGTAGACAGATAATAATCACACTTGAAATCGTTTGACATAATGGTTTTTGACGAACAAATTGTCTCGTATGGAGTACTTTATGTTACTGTTTGTATTGCCATCGCCGCCCGCCCGCGGTGTTAAAACAACCTTCGGGTCATCACATATATCAACTGTGAAAGGGATTGTTATTATATCGGCTTACGTCTCGCCGTCAAACAGTCGGCAACTTAGTTCTGATTAACACGCGTAAATAGATCCCTCCCTACTAAATAAATAAATAATAAAGTGAGGGTCAGTCTGCTGCATTTTTACGCCTAAACGGCAAATCCATTATTTCTCCTTCATACTATAGTTCATTCGCGTTAAGAAAATAGTGACTGACAGGTCACTGACAGGCCACTAGCCAATCAAAACGCTAGAATTATAATTTCTAGCGTTTTAATTGGCTAGTGGCCTGTCAGTGACCTGTTAAAACGCTAGAAATTATAATTCTAGCGTTTTGATTGGCTAGTGGCCTGTCAGTGACCTGTCAGTCACTATTTTCTTAACGCGAATGAACTATAGTATAAGAACCTAGATGGATGATAAAGGACGTTAATCGCTACTGCGTGTATGTTAAACTTTAAAGGCCTACATTGACGGGGGGCTCTTGCCCACAAAAGTCCGAATTACAATGGCCTTTAACAGATTGAAGTCGTTGCATTTTAAAACTAAACCTACAAAATCGTAGAGCTTGGTCGTGTCTTGGCGTGTCATGTCTTGAACGTGCACACTATTTAGAAATTATAATTTCTAGCGTTTTAATTGGCTAGTGGCCTGTCAGTGACTATTTTCTTAACGCGAATGAACCTATAAACCCATATAATGCTCTCTTGGTTTCAAAAAAGATGTCTCAAGAGGTTTTGCTAACATCCACAGTTTGCCTCGTCCGTTTCAATTTCCAACATTCTCATCTCTCTCAGACTGCCCCGAATTAGGTACCGCTTGTCATCTGAACTAAGCCTTATGGTTGCTTTACATTGCGTGTGCGGTCGCAGAATTTTCACGAGAAATTTCAGATAGCGTTTTTATACGGTTATTTCAGCATAGTACCTTCAATCTATAGGGCTCGCGTACACGGGCTTACTCCTGCGTTATCTCGCGAACGGTGGTTGCGACACAGTAGCGTAGCTTAACGAGCTTATAAGCACAAATTTTGTCCAGATTATAACACTTCCAAAATCGAACTTGAATGCGAATAAAGCGCTCTATGTACTGAAATCGCGTTAAATACTTCGCCCGCGGTGTTTGATGCACAACCATTATATTCACATAAAAAAAACTTGTACAGAATATTTTTGTAATAGTACCTATGTTAAATATGTGGTTCTAAACAAGAAAAAGGTTTCCTTTAATTTGTAGAAAAAATAGGATATGTTTTTCAATAAAAATAAATGAATCCATTATCTGTATATGTTTTATTGATATTTGTTTAACACTCTACATTAAACATATGGAATGATTTGTATATTAAAAACAATAAAATAAATTAACATGAAATAAATTTGTATCTTAAATACATTAAAAAATAAATTAAGACATATTTGGTGGGTACATGTTAAATACATAATATGTCCACTGATTCAGCGAGATCCCTCAGCGCCTTCATTTTGAACGCAGAGAACTTTTATTTGGCCATAATGTCTGTTTAGAACAAGATATAATATAGGAGGTATAGGAGTTATGTACTTTTGTCTTTCAAACATTACACATCAAGCTTCGCGTGACATTGCGCGCAGTAATGTGTTATTTTTCATTTGATGAAACGAAATAGAAGAAAGCTTTTTTTATTTATTTTTAGAGCTTTTACTTTTATGAAACCAGTATGAGGCTGGTGAGGAGGTTCAAAGGCAATAGAGCTAAAGATTAACTAGGAACAACCTTATAAAAACCTATTATGTATTTCGAGCTGGAAAGTAAAAAAAAAATTTTTTATCTTCAAAACTAGCAATACATTAGAGGTAACTTTTGACATGTTTTATCAAAATACATGTCAAAATGAACTAATCACATAACAGTTGGACCTCTTTTTATAGGGCGCCACCTGTAGAATTTCTTTTTGCAGAAAACCCTTATTGTAGCAATTTATATGGGTTTAAAGTAAGTCAGCTGCTGCGGGTGGGTTGTCGCCTGCCAACTCGTGCACGGAGTGCGCCAGTCTCCGAGCCTGCTGCACGGCCGTCGACGCGGGCAGTAGGCCCAGATGTACGCAGATCAGCTCCTTCATGCAAACACCCTGACTGTTGGAGGGGAATGCTTGATCCAGAAGTTGTCTGAAAATTAGAAGGAAAAATAGGCTCATGATTTTTATCGATGAAAGCGTCTTTTGGGACTCCGTATCCTCGTTCTGGGCACTGCTGGGAAAGAGAGGAGCGAAGTTTGTGGGGAAAAGCGACCTGGTAGTTGTGGCGGTATCGTGACTAGATAAAATCCTTTGTTATTAAGCAAGATGCACCATAAGCAGATGAAGATGACTTGGAGTTGAAACAAAAAAATGATAGTCGCTCCCTCCATTCCATTGTCGTAGTGGTGTACAATTAAAAACAAAAGATTTCTTAAATACCGTTTACCGGTTATATTATTTATTATCGACTTTATTAACCAAAGTACGCCGCGCCGCTCCCACCACGCCGCGCAGCTGCCGTAGCGACTCTACCTGTAGAAGGTGCCCAGTATGTCTCCGGGCGGCGGCAGCGCGCGCACGGCGGCGGGGTGCGGCGCGCGCGGCGGCTTGACGGCCACGCCGCGCCGCTCCCACCACGCCGCGCAGCTGCCGTAGCGACTCTACCTGTAGAAGGTGCCCAGTATGTCTCCGGGCGGCGGCAGCGCGCGCACGGCGGCGGGGTGCGGCGCGCGCGGCGGCTTGACGGCCACGCCGCGCCGCTCCCACCACGCCGCGCAGCTGCCGTAGCGACTCTACCTGTAGAAGGTGCCCAGTATGTCTCCGGGCGGCGGCAGCGCGCGCACGGCGGCGGGGTGCGGCGCGCGCGGCGGCTTGACGGCCACGCCGCGCCGCTCCCACCACGCCGCGCAGCTGCCGTAGCGACTCTACCTGTAGAAGGTGCCCAGTATGTCTCCGGGCGGCGGCAGCGCGCGCACGGCGGCGGGGTGCGGCGCGCGCGGCGGCTTGACGGCCACGCCGCGCCGCTCCCACCACGCCGCGCAGCTGCCGTAGCGACTCTACCTGTAGAAGGTGCCCAGTATGTCTCCGGGCGGCGGCAGCGCGCGCACGGCGGCGGGGTGCGGCGCGCGCGGCGGCTTGACGGCCACGCCGCGCCGCTCCCACCACGCCGCGCAGCTGCCGTAGCGACTCTACCTGTAGAAGGTGCCCAGTATGTCTCCGGGCGGCGGCAGCGCGCGCACGGCGGCGGGGTGCGGCGCGCGCGGCGGCTTGACGGCCACGCCGCGCCGCTCCCACCACGCCGCGCAGCTGCCGTAGCGACTCTACCTGTAGAAGGTGCCCAGTATGTCTCCGGGCGGCGGCAGCGCGCGCACGGCGGCGGGGTGCGGCGCGCGCGGCGGCTTGACGGCCACGCCGCGCCGCTCCCACCACGCCGCGCAGCTGCCGTAGCGACTCTACCTGTAGAAGGTGCCCAGTATGTCTCCGGGCGGCGGCAGCGCGCGCACGGCGGCGGGGTGCGGCGCGCGCGGCGGCTTGACGGCCACGCCGCGCCGCTCCCACCACGCCGCGCAGCTGCCGTAGCGACTCTACCTGTAGAAGGTGCCCAGTATGTCTCCGGGCGGCGGCAGCGCGCGCACGGCGGCGGGGTGCGGCGCGCGCGGCGGCTTGACGGCCACGCCGCGCCGCTCCCACCACGCCACGCAGCACGCGTGCAGGGCGCCGCGTCGCCACGTGGCCGCCGAGTAGCCCTCCCGCACGCAGCGCAGGCCGCGAGAGACGATGCTCACCACCTGCTCATACGTCCATTGTCAGTGACGAGATATGGATCTTAATTTTGATATATTATAACGTTCTTCGCCCCGAGCTTCTCGCCACACCAGCGCCCCTAGTGACCAAAATGCATACTTCTCGGGATATGTGATCTGTCCAATGTATGACAACTGATGTTTTCATTCGTGTTTCAATATTTGAAAACCAATAAAACTTGCACTAACGGTTTTCGCCATAGTTTCTACACTTTACAATACTTACAATACCAACCCATATCGCGGAATTTTAAAGTTTTTATGGGTAAAGATGAAAATTTTAGTGGACACTTAATTGCGTCTTCATTTCGTATAAGTACATATAGGTATTACATACATACATACATTATAAAACAATAATATCGTTACGTTTCCATTGTACACTTACAGTTTCAGGCGAAAGCATATCGACACAGTCAGCCATGTCCGGTGCGAGGAATCTGCCCGTGGTCCGGTCCACGTAGATGAAGTGTATCAGCCCGGGGAACTCCTCCACATACTTGTGCAGCGTTAGGGAACAACTGTCTGTCTCGCCCGTGCACTCACAAATAGCCCACATTAAGCGAAATAATCGATTCAAACAATGCGATAATGGTATGATGATTATAGAAAAATTGTCTCGCCAGTTACAGTAATGTAAAGAGCAATTCAGGTGTAACGTAGTGGCACCAATGACCGACAAGAACCAATAACCGACACTTTATTTTTTGATTTAAGAAAATAAGATTAAGAAATCGATTTCTTAATATCACAACACTGTACCATAGTTATCACACTTTGGACTAGCCCCCATTGACATTCAAGCGAAATCCTCCATTTCGTTTTGAAAATATCGGTGTAACAACTGATAGCGTCTGGAGTACCGATGAAAAAACGATATTTCTTAGTGAAATCCTTAAGGAAGTGAGTACATTTTTTTGTTAATTACACTAATGTATTTTAACTTATTAGAGTTTTATGTTTTTCACGGGTTATTATAAGAACTATAGGATCGATTTTTGTTATAACGACATTTTAAGGCTATTTTGATATTAGTAAAATGTTGGTGTCGATCACTAGTTTTCACAAAACTGACTTTTCCAATAATCGACAAGTGTCGATAATAATTTTTTAAAACATTTTTTATTTGACAACTGAATATAGTTCTTCTTTCTTTGAGCATTTAGTAGATATTTGAAGTAAACTAATCAAAGTCAAGCTACCAGTAATCGACAAGTGACGATTATTGGGGAATTATAAATGTCGATCATTGGTTCTTACAGACGGTTCCGAGAAAAAATGTTCTCCCGAACAATTAGAAAATGCTGAGTAACAGGCTAAGTATCCGACAAATGATGTAGCCACTGTTCTAACTAACAACGTTATTGTAACCGATGAAGAAATGGTTATACCATCATATGCCGGTTTAGGTGTGCCTACAGAAATTGAAGAAATGCACTTCAACAGCTTGCAGACGGAGAATTCGCCTAAAGATGGCGATTGCAATGATTGATTAGAAACTGATTCATCTGTACATAATTCGAAGAAGTCAGTAGATGTTAGCATTGGTGTGATTCCCAGTTTGTCTGTAGCAAAAATAGTCACCTCTGATGAAACATTTCCGTCTGAGTCCATATCGTCAAGTAATTTGCCTAAAGTAATAGTAGAATATCTTCCTCAACAACTTAATTCTAACGTCAGGTATGCTGTTATCCAACCTCTTTCATCGCCTTATCATTTTTTACCAACCGATTCATCTACTTATAGATCCTCTAATGCAACAACTTAACGATGTCCCCACAACTGACACTGTTACTAACCAACTTGTTTTAATACCGGAACTTACTTCATCCACCGGTTCAGCTGAAGTAACAGGAGATCCTCAAAGACAACAACCTGATAATAACTCCACAGTTAATACATTACTAGATCAAGCACTTCCACTACCGAATTCTTTCAACAACCTATCATTAGTACCATGGAACCACAATACACAACACCACAAAAGTCGTTGAAAAAAGCTTTACGAGTGATTGTTCCATCGCCTTTTATAAGGAGTTTGTATTGGCCGGAAAATTGGATGGATTACATTATGGAAAGAATGAAACGAGAGAAAATTCTATCAACAGTGACAAGTAGGTAAAGCTTGGAAAGAATGTCACGAGAAAATGGAAATTGAGAAAAATAAAAATCAGCAAGAAAAAAACGAAAGAGCTAGACAGAGAATAGAAAAAAAGAAATTAAAAGAACAGTTAACCAATGAGAAGAAAAAAACCGTTTAAAAGTAAAAGCAAGATGAAGAAAACTGATCAAGAAGACTCGATTTCAGAAGAGTCAGATGTGGAGATTTTATACGCTTAAATTAATTAATACTTTTAAAACAGCTAATTTTATTTTAATGACCCACTAAGGGGTTGGTGATTTGGCAGATAGATTACACATATAGTCAAAAGTCGATAATTGGGTGTCGGTAAGTGGCAACTGTCGATGACTGGGTGTTGACTACTGGAGATTCGGTGTCGAAGATTGGAGATTTATATACATTTTCCTTTTATGGGATTTTTTCCTAGTCCGTGAATAGTTAATAAAAATAATACATCCTATTCTTATCTCAAGAAATTCAAGAATATACCTTACCATATTTAATCGTTACTTTTGGTTTAAAGATGACTTAATAACCTTTAATTTTATGAAGAAGTCCACTATCTCCTTAAAGTGTCGATCATTGGTGCCACTACGTTATAACAAAAGAACATTTGTGTTATCCTACATTGGAGGAGCTAACTACTTACATGTGACTAAACTACTGAGTGTGGCGACATCTATCTATCTCCACATCGCTACAACATAGAATTATTAGTTCCTTGGACTAACAACAAATGGCAATGTATTTTCCGATTTAAGCAATCTCCATACATTATAAAATTGCTCCATACAAAACCTACTTATTTTTCATAGGGACAAGTTTGTTCCGGCATACGCATTCTCTACACTCAGCTGATTTTGCTTCATTTAACAATACCGAAAAAACACTAACAACGAAACTAGAAACGAAAATTATCTATGAAACCGAATTTCTACTCTAATGAATATTATGTGAAAGAAATAGGTAGCTAAAAACTTCACGAAACAATTTTGGTGAGTAAATATCGTGCATGGAGCAAGCATGGGTAAATATAATAATAATAAGCAAATTAATACGAAATTGGTAAATGTATTCATAATACAAACTCGTATCAATCTAACATCAATGTTATTTGTTTTTCCTGTTCTGTGATTTTGGTAGTGGATGTTTCGCCTGTACTTCACTTAAGTTCCAACTAAAATGTTTTTATTTGTCATAAAAAGCGATGACGTTAGAAGATAAGTAAAGATCCAAAAAAAATTTTTAATGTTCATCATGATGATGAACATTACTGCGGTTCAGTACCAATTGAGCCACCGAGTCTGACAGGCTCGGTGGCTCAATTGGTAGTGACCCCTGCCTTCTGAACCAAGGGTCGTGGGTTCGATCCCCGCACATTACAAACATTTGTGTGCATGGTCATTATCATCATCATCAGCCTATTACAGTCCACTGCTGGACATAGGCCTCTCCAGTTGTTCGCCACTTAGAGCAAACATCTGGGGGATATACCCATAATCGCCACGCTGGGCAGGCGGGTTGGCGATCGCAGGGCGTAACTTCTTGCTCCGGTGACGCTGCTGCCCGTCACCGGTCTTTAGTATTTAGCTACGCCTTCAATTGTGATGGTTATACCGCCACCAGTCGGTTGCCAGCGCCTCGTTTGTTATTCGGCAGGATGCACCACGGGCAGGTGAGGTTGGCTTGGAGCGAAAAGATGATAGGCCGCTCCCTTACATCCCTTTAATGTTAAGCCTAAAGATCAAATGTGAAGGATCACATTAGGATATAACATACACTAATGGCTATACTATTGGTTAACAAGCCATTTTAATCATATTACTTTAGGCCATGTCGCCAGTCGCTCATATGGATGATGGAATAGGAGTGTGGTAGGACGGGATGATGACTTGAGAAGGACGACTAGCCGAGTATGATACAGATTGCCCAGGATTGGGATGTTTAGTGTTCTTTAGGTAGGTTCAGCAGTGGACGGCAAGTAGGCCGATTGATTTGATTTAGTCATTTGAAAAGGATATGATCCCATGCTGAAGTATCTCATCGCTTTCACCCGCAGGAACTCCACATAAGGCGCCAATATGGATTTCAAGTCTTTCAAAGGCTGTTCCAGTTTTACGCTAGGTATGTCTGGTTTGAGTTGTTCAATCACAGCTTCCAAAGCTGTGTGCATCGCAGTAGCTGCAGTCTCCGGCGTGAGAGGTGTCGTTGTAGTGCACGACTTACGTAACTCCAACATACGAGATGTTACTCGAGCGCATAAATTTGCATTCGCTTTACTTTTACGCAGTGCATCTGTAGTCTAAGAAAAATACATAAATGTTAGGTACACACTAGGTATCATTATTTCTGGGTATCCTAAAAATTATTACCGTAAATAAATCGCAATTTAAAATAACAAACACCAAATACCTTCTTTAAGGCGGTCTCCAGTGAATCTAAAGTTACAGGCAGCAATTCTAAGTTTCTTTGTAACAACAATCTTCTCAAATTAGACAATATTTGACTAGACATGTGGACAGCTATACCAACATCCCTGTAATCAACAAATGCAATATAAAACTCCAAGTTAACAAAATATAAATAGAAAAGTATCAAATTAAATAATCATGAAAATTTATGAGCTTGTTAATTCATTTACTTTTCGTGTCTGGCGCGTGTCGCTCAAGTGTGAGTTTGTAATTACTTAACTGATCAACCTGTATCTAATAGGTAAATACTGACTTACTTATTATTTAACAAGGTTTTACCGCAATGTCAAATAACAAAAAACTCGTAAGGTTTCAGCAATAAAATAGTTAAATTCCATCATCATTTTTTTACTTCTAGCCATAAACCACCCGGCATGGTCCTTCGAGCCATCCTACTAATATTATAAACGCGAAAGTTTGTTTGGATAGATGGATGGATGTTTGTTCCACTTTCACGCAAAAACTACTGAACGGATTTTAATGAAACTTTACAGGAATGTAGTTTGTACATCAGATTAACACATAGGCTATGTTTTATACGAATATTCACGCGGGCAGAGCCGCGAGCAGCAGCTAGTATATTATATGTGCCGAAAAACAATAACTAAATAAATAACTCAAGACATGCCACGCTGGGCCACACATCGCCATCCAGCCCCAAACTAAGCCCAAGCTTGTACTATGGATACTAGACAACTGATAAACTTACTTAGTAGATAACATTTTTTTGTAAATAAATACATATTATACATAGAAAATACCCAGATATGTTCTTGCACACAAATGTTTGTACTGTGCGGGGATCGATCCCACGACCCTTGGCTCAGAAGGCAGAGGTCACTACCAAATGAGCAATCGAGCCATAAAAGAGACGTGGAAGTTACCTGAAATCCATGTCAATGAGTACAACGAATGTAATCCGCGGCGCCACCTCCGCAACATGCATCGAGTAGGGTGCACAAGGGCTGCATGTAGCGCCAGCACAAAGGTTCACAATTGCACTATTTTCTTCAGACAGCCCTATCAAGGAAGAAAAAAATGTATGCAATGTAGATACGTAATTAAAATACGCTACCTGCCTCCAGCTTAGCTATAGTCTGTTCACCGAAGCAAGTTAATATAGCGCCCTCTCGCTCGCAAAATTGTATGCAAATGAAAGGGACGGATGACCGCCATTAAAGGTCAGGGGGCGTCAAAAATCGCCTAAAAATGTAAAGACGCGTTCACAAGGCTCGTTCGCTATGTCCTAATTTATACATAATAATCCCTACTAATATTATAAATGCGAAAGTAACTCTGTCTGTCTGTCTGTTACGCTTTCCCGCTCAAACCTCTCAACCGATTTTGATGAAATTTGGCACAGACAATCTTTAGAACCTGGGAAAGGACATAGGCTACCTTTTATTACGAAAAAAGGGATGAAGAAACACTTCTGTGACACACCTACATGAACGCGGGCGAAGCCGCGGGCACACCTAGTATTATAATATTTGAGTCATTTGAAATTTTTAAGTAATTACAGTTGATTAGCTAGTGAAATTCTGCATTATTTAACATTGACATGCGAACCACAACATTTATTACACAAATATTTTCAACACACAAATATTTTAAATTCTCAGAAAATAGTATAGTTTTTGCATACTATGGG
Source organism: Conogethes punctiferalis (assembly GCA_031163375.1). Taxonomy (NCBI): domain Eukaryota; kingdom Metazoa; phylum Arthropoda; class Insecta; order Lepidoptera; family Crambidae; genus Conogethes; species Conogethes punctiferalis. The sequence goes on from CM062086.1 coordinate 4,596,854, forward strand.
CCACAAGTGATAAGAGACTCATCTGCTAATGAGTGCGTGCACGTGCAATGAATCACTATTGTATGAGATACGCTAAGGTGTGCATCTGTTGGCGCTATCTTATTTGTTTACACATTTTAATTGCTCCGACTGATAAGATAAGAAAAAAAGACCGATAAGAAGAAAGAAACGAAAGAAAATGTATATTACACATACACTATAGTTATGCCGAAAATTGCACTACCTTATCCGATCCGAGAGTAGAAATAGTAAGTCGTAAAAGATAAACCAGAAAACATCCTTATTGTACGAGTGACAATATAGACTAACGTGCGGCAGTCAAACACTACCTATCTGAACGCGTCCTTAATCTCTTATCTTCGACCAATCACGTGCAAGCTGTGTGCTCCGGTACTAACTTGCTTTGGTGAACAGACTATAGATTAACTTTAACCCTTTGCAACAATAACAATAGATTTTCTATTAGATCAAAGGATTAAATGACATTTCTTAAAGATGCCTATATCAATGCAACACAATCCAGTAATAGTTTATACTAACTGAAAAAACAAATTCAGGTTTCAATTAATTAAATAATATTTTTTTTCACACAAGACACCATACAGACAGAGAATTAGAGAAATAGAAAGCAGATTACACACTTACAAGGTAAATGCACAGCTTTTTGATCATCACTATCAGTTGTTGCAGCATCTTTCCAATATTCTTGGGCTGCAATGCACTGGTTACTCATTAAAATTAAATCAGGTGGAGCCAAATCTTCACTGCCACGGCTAAAATAACAATGTGTAAAGACATAAAAAGAATGCCTAAAGATGATTCTCCAATTAAATATCGAATTATATTCATAAAGTTTTACCTAGAATATAGAGCCAGTATTTTATCACCAACGTAAAGCATGAGGTGGTAGTGGTGATATGATGAATACTTAATATCTTTAGAGGCTGTTTTCAGAGCATTCAGAGCTGCTGCCGTTGCTCCACTCTCCCCAATAGTACCACTGGCACCAGGGATGGAATCCCCTCTGGTTCTACAGTCCAAGAGTACTGATAGCCAATCTTGATAGACAGACGACTGCAAACTGTATAAAAAATATTGAATAATACTATAAATGCAAAAGTTTGTTTGGATGGAGTTTGTTACTTCTTCTCACAAAAAAACTACTGAACAGATTTGAATGAAACTTTTTACAGTATAACACTACACTATATCAGGTAATACATAGGATATAAATTAAAAGGGCATTCACATGGGTAAAGCTGCAGGCTGCAGCTAGTAAATTAAATAAGCATATTTTTTAATGATAAAAACTTGATATTAACATAATTAATGGTCATTAATACGACCCATTAAATAGATGTTTGCCTAAAGTGGCAAACAACTGGAGAGGCCTATGTGGACATAGGCCTCTCCACTGCTGGAGCACGGGACTGCAATAGACTGATGATGAATACTCATTAAAAAATATTTAATTCCACTTCATTTAATGAATTACCTACTCATTAAGATTTGTTAATAGTTACATTAGTTATTCTAAGGTGCTGCTAGGTAGGGGTATTTGCCCTCCCCGGACCAGGAGTTTCATCTGCGGGCATGCAGGGATGTGCCTTATGCTTCGGCGTTATCATGTCCCTGCAACTTGCTGCCCACTGGCGACACAGGGGGGTTTAGTGGGTATACCTCCCATTTCGGGAGGTGTGAGGCCCACACACCATGTCACCTCCCCCCAGCCCCGGAGGTGGCATGATGGTGCCTAATGCATTACCCTCTAGAAAAAAAAATAAAGGTGCTGCTAGGTACTTACAGGTTAATGTTTTGTCCACAAATATGTTGCACAAAAGTTTTGCAGTCCAGCAATTCCCTGTGGGCATCATCCACAGTATCTTCACTAATAATCATAAATACATGGTCCAACCACTGAAACCACAGAATTTTAACTTAAAGATTAATTTGAATTAACAGAATAATAAGTCTAAAATGTAGAATATTGTCTATTCTAAAAAATGTACACAAAATTGGATACTACAGATTGTATAAATGTTAAGGATTCTCATCCCAACAAATCTAAAACTTCATAATAGGGATGTTTCCAGGGTCAAATTAATACATTATATTTAGTCTGTATTTTAGATTATAAAAATTTATTGGACACAACATATTTTTCCTTTTTTCATTTAAACAAAATATAACAAGGATACAAGGCATCGAAATTTAGGAGTGGGAGTCTTTGACATCACTCTGTGCGAAAAAACTCCCACTCTTTGACATCACACATAATATTAATGGGCATAATATCTATGTAATTTTTGGTCGAATTTACAAACAAAAAAATACTGTCTTTTATTTTTGAACAATCTAAAAGACGGAATAAATACATTTTTTTACGGCAACAAGCCTATTGTTAACACTTTTAGTTAAGGGGACTTGGATACGATATTTCTTTTTTAGTACATTATGTACTTACGGCTTTTCTGCCATCATGCTGTTAGTACATAATATGCTACTAAAGAAATGTTACGATTGAGTCCTGTAAGTAAGTTTTAATTATAATGGAATGTAAAAGATTTAAGTTCTTGTTAATTGTTTAAGGCAATGGCCAGATTATTTTTATTGTAACAATAACAAAAAAAAATGGCTCCAGCAGAATAGTGTGTTTAATATGAATTGAAATATTATTAATTGAAAATAATAACTGCTATAAACCTTACCTCATCAAACACAATTGTAGTGTTGTCTTTACACTGCATTGAAGAATATGTATTACCAAACTGTGCAGCCATGACTCGCTGAGAAGTTATGATAGGAGATAGCAATTGTGATACATTGTAACTGTCGGATATGCCCTCATTTTCCTGCAACGATACATTTAAATACAACTAAGAATCAGTAGTGGCAGTACTAAAGCGTCTAAAGCACACAGAGTTCTAGATGCAAAAGATTGAGTTGGAGAACTCTAGGAGGCCTTTAAGGCAAGAAAAGTGTTACTTAACAGTTATTGGCAAAATAGTTACTGTTAACAGAAGGAACTCAGGCACAATCCAACATAAGATTATAATATTTACATGTTCATTGAAACATTTCAGTCGCTCAATAAAAGTATCATCCCACTTTGAAAATAATAGGTCGTTTACACTATCAAAGACAAGAGTAGCTTTCATTTTAGATATTCTAAACGATGCAATTTCAGAAGTTCTTTTTTACAGTCTGTTTATTTTTGTTGACGAAGACCTGGTCCTGAATTTCTCGCTTTTTTGATCAATGCAAGATACTATAATATACATGCTAATGTCAAAAATATTTTTTTTTTTTTTTTATAAATTCGTTCCTAATGGAACCGGCTAAGGTCTGAGACCATGCTGCCAAGTCTTAAGTAAAAGATTACATTCATTTCCAGTTTATGTTATTAACTTCATTAGTATTTTATAATTTTATCCTGTTCCATTTATTTTGTTTCCGTCCAAGTTATTCATTCCCGTTTCAATGAAATGTCAATACCATAATGTGTCAAATCCATGTGTCAAAATTTATGACAACTTCATGTCAGTCAGTGTAGAGGTTAGAAAACGTATGTATATAGGTTTAATTTGGTTTAATTATGTACAATAAATAAATTTCAACTTTTCAAGTTCATCATGCCAACAACTCAATCAAAAGAAAGCGCGGGAAATCTCAACTTGAGCGGGCGTCCCTTTTTCGGCTTTGATATTTTAATTAATTAATTTGTTATATAGGATCAAATTTGTTGCGTAGTGTACATATTTAAGTTCATTTATTTATTTTTAGTAGTTGTAGTGTAAATAACATCATCATCTGGTAAGTTTTTAAATTCATTTTCGTTCTTCATGAACGACCCTGAAGATCCTGGGGGGACAGTCCCCCAGGTCTTCCACACTGTAACTATTACCCATAATGGGTCTGAAATGGACACGGAAGGTTCAGTAGTCGACACTGATGGGTCTGAAAATGCCAGAAATACTACAAAAAGAAAGCGTTGTTCTGGTAAAAAGATATGTAAGCATTGTAATAAAAAGAAACGAAGGCATCATAAATCCACTTTAATAGCTCCTTTAAATGAGATTGATTGCAATTGCGAATGTTTTTCCGATTCTTCTCAACCCATTTCCAAGAAAATTGAAGTTAATAATTCAGATTGTCCACCTCCCGCTCCGGTGTCTGCTCCTCAGACATCTATTCAAGATCCTTTGGCTTCAAACACTCTGGAATCGAATACTCAGCGCACTCCTGTAGGACGAGCATACTATAGTGCTACTGATGTATCTCCGTATGTGGTACATGTGCAGAGGGAGCAAACATCTCCCAATGACAACACATATATTCATCCCATTTCTTTTGGACATTTTCTAAAAAAAAACAACATTAGAAATATAGTAAATGGAAGTGTCAAGCGAATTGGTAGAAACAGGGCAACTCTGTCATTTACAAACTTTGAAGATGCAAATTCATTTATAGTCAATGGTGCTTTGAAGAAGAACAGCTACAAAGCATTTATTCCTACATTTAACACAACTCGTATGGGTGTGATACGAGGTGTACCTAACAGTTGGTCTGATGAAGAAATCATTGAAAATATCACAGTGCCAGTAGGAACAGGGAATATATTAAAAGTGAGGCGATTGAAACGAAAGAATGTAGTGAATGGAAAGAGTGAATTTGTTCCGATAGAAACTGTAGTGTTGACTTTTGACGGGCAAATCTTACCTAAGAGAGTATTTCTATGTTACAATGCTCTGCCAGTTGACCTATATATCTTTCCTACTATCCAATGTTTCCAATGTTGTAGGTATGGGCACATAAAAAGCCAATGCAGGTCGACTCCTAAATGTTATAAATGTGGACAAGGGCACTCAGGAGAAAATTGTTCAGTAGATGAGGAGTTTGTTACATGTTGTATGTGTTCGGGTAATCATTTTGCAACCAGCCGTAAGTGCCCTGAATTTTCGAGGCAAAAGGCAATTAAGGAATCCATGGCAAAGAATTGTGTATCTTACTCGGAAGCTATTAAGCTTCATCCACCAATCACCAAATCTTATGCTGATGTCTTAACTTCCATAGCACCTCAATCTCCAGTTCATTCCATGCATTCTCTGTCTAAAAATCATCCCATCAGGACCAATTATAAAAAACAAGTAATTTTGAAAAAAAGCCCTCCTAAACCCATAAGTAAAGGATATGATCGAGCAGCCCATGAAAATCTAACACACGACTATGACATGCCTTCTCCATCCAATGGATGTGGCTATAGTACTGATTTGCCCCTAACAGATATGTCTGTTAAAGAATTACTGATACACCTTATTAACAAGTTAACTCAATCTTCTTCCGTTTCACCGACCAACGCCGCCATCAATTCCTCCGATTTGTTAGATATTTTAAACATCCAATATGGCCCACGTCCCACTAATAATGCAGTGGAATTGCCGTAGCATTTCTAATAAGAAATGCGACTTAATTTATTTTATTAATAATTATAATCCGTTTGTAGTTGCACTACAAGAAACATGGTTAAAACATGATAGTATTTTTAAAATAAATAGTTATTCATGCGTCAGAGAAGATAGATCTGACAGCTATGCTGGTGTTGCCTTACTTATCAAACATAATGTTCCATTTTATCATATTCCCATTCCTGTGCATAGTCCTGACTTTTCAATTATTGCCGCTAGTATTAATAATATATGTTTTGTTTCCGTTTATATACCCCACCCTTCTTCAGATATTTATGACGAAGTTGAAAATATCATTTCTACTCTCCCTACTCCTCTACTGATCTTGGGTGATTTTAATGCTCAACATTATTCATGGGGTAGCTCAAATAGCAATTATTATGGATCTAGAATTTTAGATATGTTAGATGTAAATAATTTATGTATATTAAATACTGGTGACCCAACTAGGCGTACTCAGCCTCATGAAGCAATAAGTGCTCCTGACTTGTCTATATGCTCTCCTAGTTTAGCAACTTCTTTAACCTGGCATGTGCATACTTCAACACTAGGCAGTGACCATTTTCCCATAATAATCCGTTTTCCTAACATGGTAATCAATTCATCATCACCTAGTTATTCCCCACGATTAAAATATACACTTAAAAAAGACAGATGGACCGCGTTCAAAGAACAAATTGAACAGGAACTGACATCTTTGCCTACAGTTACTCAGTCTAACCAATCTGAATGTGCTCACGCATTAGCTACACTGTTAATTGAAACCGCAAATAGAACTTTCCCATTAAAAAAATGCGGCCCTAGAAAAATTCCTCTCCCTCCTTGGTGGGACAGTGATTGCTCGACTGCAATCAAGGCGAGAAAAGCTGCGGAAAAAAAGTACAAAGATATTTCTACAGAGGAAAATTATAACGTGTTGGCCGAGTTGATTACAAGCACTAGAAAATTATTCAAAAATAAAAAATGGGAAGGTTGGAAAAAATTCTGCGCTTCTATATCACCAGATATCCCTGCTTCTATTGTTTGGAATAACATAAGGAGATATAGGTCTATTTATAAAGAATCAAAGCCTCCCTTCCTACATAGCTCGATTGCCGAAAAGTTTCTTGATAAGTTAGCGCCATCTTTTGTTCCATTAGATATTATTAAGCCATCTATTTTATGTTTAAATTCTGAAGAACGAGTAGGCTTGAATGCACCTTTTAATCTTAATGAGCTTAAAGGCATTTTATCTTATGTGACCGATTCAGCTCCAGGGTTGGATGGGATCCCATATTCTTTTCTATCTCACTTAAGTGATTCTAGTTTGACCTATTTTCTTACTTTAATTAATTCTGTAATGTTATCTGGTATAATACCGCTTTCTTGGAAATCTCAAGAGGTAATACCCATATTGAAACCAGGTAAGCAACCTTTTGAAGCTTCGTCTTATCGCCCTATAGCCTTATCATCAGTCCTTATAAAGATAGCCGAGCACCTTGTTAAAAACAGGCTAGAATGGTTTCTTGAAAGTAACGGATTATTAGCCCCTAGTCAATTCGGTTTCAGAAAGGGTAAAAGTACAATAGATAGTATTGCTATATTTACCACAGATATTCGTATTGCTTTTTCAAAAAATGAAAGTCTCCTTGCTGCTTTTTTGGATATTACTGCCGCTTACGATAATGTCGAGGTATCTATTCTTAAACATAAACTCGAAAAATTAAATGTTCCTTTAATGCTTTCAAATTTTATAGTCAATTTATTAGCAGAAAGGTGTATCAGTGTCAACCTTGAAGACTCGACTACTAAATCTAGAGTATTATGGCGAGGTCTTCCTCAAGGTTCCGTTTTGAGCCCTATCCTTTACAACATATATACTTTCGATTTGGAAGCAAGCCTGAATGGTACTGTTAGAATACTTCAATACGCAGACGATTTACTTTTATATAGTTCTGGCCGATCATTAGAAAATTTAACTTCTTCCCTTGATTCATCCTTAAAATTACTCAAACAATGGTTAGATAACAATGGTTTAGCTTTGTCAGTTTCTAAGAGTTCTGTTGTCTTATTCACAAGAATGCGCACTCCACCTTCTATTTCTATATGTTATGATAATTCTATTATTCCTCAACAAAACGAAGCTAAGTTCCTAGGAGTATTATTAGATAGTAAACTTACTGGTATTCCCCACTGTTATTATATTGCTGCTAAATGTGAACGTTCTATTAACATTCTTAGATGCCTCACAGGCGTATGGTGGGGATCACACCCTTTTTCTTTAAAATTACTCTACAACGCATTGATAAGGAGTGTTCTAGACTATGGCACCTATCTCTTGGAGCCTTGCAGTGTACTTGCTATGTCCAAATTAGATAAAGTGCAATCCAAAGCCTTAAGAATTGTAGCTGGAGCTATGAAAACTAGCCCTATCAATGCTTTACAAGTAGAGTTATGTGATCCACCCTTAAAATTCCGGCGACAGTATTTATGCGACCGTTTTCTTTTCCGTGTGTTGCAGCATTCTAATCATTTATTACACTTAAAATTACGAATTCTTTCAGATTATATAGAAAATTCTTCTTATTGGTCTCGCAAAGATATGCCATGCCTTGTAATAAGTTACCGTAAGTTTATCTCTTTAGAAGCACCTACCCATAAATCATCATATCTGCCCATTTTTGCCATAGATTTTAATTCATTGATCCACAAACCTAATGTTAATTTAGATCTCAATATTCCAAATGATAATAAAGCTGATTTTCATTTTAATCTTATTTTAGCCAGGGATTTTGAAAACTACCATTGTATATATACCGATGCATCTAAACATAATGGTATAAGCCCTGTAGGTGTGGGCGTGTATCATCATGAGTATGGAATCGTACAAAAGATTAAACTTCCTCCTGAAACTTCTGTTTTCACTGGTGAATGTTTTGGCATCTTCAAGGCTCTTGAATATGTATTATTGTTTAAACTTTCGAAAGCTCTAATTATCTCAGATTCGAAAAGCGCTCTTCAAGCCCTTGAAAAATTTCCATTTAAATGTAATACTATTAATACAGTTATCTTTGATTGCAAAAAGCTACTATATCAATGCGTAAATAGGGGGTTTGAAATAAGTTTTATGTGGGTTCCTGGCCATAAAAACATTTATGGTAATGTTAGAGCTGACAAGTTGGCAAACGAAGCTGTTCTTTGTGGAGATTTAACCCCATATAAAAACTTTTGTGAGGACTTAGTTCATTTGGCCAAAGTCTATCTTCATAGGACTTGGGAAGTAAATTGGGATCATACCACTCAATTCAAAGCAAAACACTATAAATCGATTCAAAATGAAATTGCATTAAAGCCGTGGTTCTCTAAAATAAGACTTGGAAAAATTGCCACTACCAGTATCATAAGAATGCGATTGGGTCATGTTTGTTCCCCTGCAAATCTAGCTAGATTTCACATAATTGATAACCCTATGTGCGAGTGTGGCGCGGGGATTGGAGATCTGAACCATATATTCTTTAGTTGTTCTAAATATGATCGATCTTCATTTATAGTGAGTTTAATAACTTTACGTGTTCCTTTCCCTACATCGATTATTTCCATATTGTTATTAAAAAATTATGATATTTATAATGCCATATCTGAATTCATTCTAAAAAATGATATTAAATTGTAATTTGTGTATTGTATTATCACCATATCATATCACATCCTCATATTTCATCCTCATCCAATTTCATAAAACTCCTCACGATTCCATAACTCCTTTGATCCTATCAAAATTCCGTTCCGTCCATTCCAATTTTTTTTCCTTGCAACAGTTTTCCCAAACTTTTATCGCAACTGGCATAAGCACAAGCCGTGCATTGCCATCCAACCACAAAAAAAAAAAAAAAAAAAAACTCAATCAAAAGCAAAGTAAAATCAGCAAAAATTATTATAACAAGAAGATTACAACTAAAAAAAAAAAAAAAAAACCAAAGTAGTATTTACATTTATACACATAATATAAAATTGAAACAAAGCGGCAATTAATAAGGTGTTAGACAATAAAAGTAAAAAAACAAAATAAAAGGAAACTTATAAATAAAAAATATGTCCGAGATCGCTGCCCAAGGGCATTGTGCCAAGAAGGCTGGTCGTGTTTCCTCTTTGTATGGCCAGACTGATACGCTGGCCGAGGAAAGCACCAGCCCTCTTGTCGCCTGAGGCTTCTACAAGGCGTTTGGCCAAGTCGCGGTACAAACGGTACGCGCTCGGCCCCCAGGGACCCAGAGTTTCTACACCAAACGGCTCAAATATGCAGGTATTACTAATATCTGCATATTTGCGCCGCTTGTTCGACTCTGCTGACGCCGCAGCAGTTCCAGCCTCCAAAGAAGTTTGAGGAAGATGGGACGGCGCAAGGGTATCGACGCACGTAGCGTCCCATACTAAGGGACGACCCATCTTCCAAGGCGTAAGGGTCATGCCGTCGGGTCTCTTGCCGTCGCTTCGCACCAGGCCATTCGGTTCAAGAACGGCCGGAATAGAAGCGCTGGCAAGAGCTCGACGGATGATTTCGTTGAGGCTGGAGTGCCGGGGGATTCTTCCAGCACTTCTGCTACAGGACAGACCGTGGTGGCCAAGCGCGCTTACCACCTCACCGCAAGGGCAGCGATGTGGGACATTGCAGGGTGCCCCCAGTCGGAGAGAACAGGCTAAGCGGAAGGATGTGTTATTAAGAAGGGTGCCTACATGGTGAGACGGCAGGCTATGCAGCCAAAGACCCGATTCCCATTTGGCAACGGCAAGGAGGCGAGCTCGATCTGCAGGATTAGTTGACGTATTGAGTAAATTGTCCCGTACTAATCTGCAGAGCGGCTCGTCCCAAAGCTTTTGGGATTTCGGGCTAGCCGGAAGGTCATCTGAACGAGAAAGACCCTTCCAGCGCGTAATAGCCTCGGTTTGATCAGAAATGCGAAATAAATTGTCACTCAGAGACCTCTCCAAAATTTTTTTAATGAGGTCATTGGTGTTAAGTGTCGAGGATAAAAAGGCTGGAAGGGCTACACTGGAAATTTTGCGGATTCCCAAACCTCCATGTCTGATAGGCAGAGAAGCTTGGGTCCAGGAGCGTTGGTCTAAAGGAATGTTTAGGATAAACGTCAGAAAGTTTTCCACCGAAAAAAAAAATAAAAAAAAATCCCGATATAAAATTGCATATTTCCTGACAAAAGAATATAATTATTACTACATAGATTTACACCTTTAGATTTGCCCAACGGTATTACAAATAAATTGATATAGGGGAATGTAAGTCAAAGCATTTACAAGGAGAGCCTGGATTGAGCGCGGTACCAAATTGGGATTACCATAAATTTCAATCAGCTCATCCATTAGCACAAGGCGCTGAATGCCGAAGGATGAGCAATCAAAGAAGATGTGTGACACGGACTGCTCTGACTGTGTATTGCAATGATCACAGTGTGAGCTTCGAACAATTTTTAAACGAAAGAGATGAAAATTTAAACGACAGTGCCCAAAACGAAGCCTTAAAATACAAGAATAAAATTTTCTGTTAATATAAAAGCTGCTTTTGCAGAACCAGGGCTTACTCCCAATGGGAACATTGTAAGTAGCATACCATAACCCTTTGTTTTCAATTTGGACGGTGTAATTCCAATGTCTTCTCCACAATACTATCAACCTTCTTTTTAAAATGAAGTCTATATCTGAATAGGGCACTAAAAAGTTGAGACTATCACTGGAATCAGGAATAATAGTTGATAGATTTGTTATAGTTCTGGCTAAAAAGTCAGCTTGCTCATTTCCTAAAACACCAGAGTGAGAAGGAACCCACATAAATACTACCTTTATACTGTACATCATTAAAAAGTTTAGCCATAATTCTTTAATTAAAGGGATTAAATAATTTGTGTTAGCATTATATTTGTTATTTTTGAGATTTTCTAGAACACTCATACTATCACTAAGTATGATCCATTTAGAACACCCATTATTTTTATGTTCAATGTGTTTTAAGGCAGCAAGAATAGCCAAGGCCTCAGCTGAGAATATACTTGTGTTTGAATTTATTTTAAAACCAGAACCAGTATTTAATAATCTATCATAAATTGCAAAAGACACAGCAGAGTCAGATTTTGACCAATCAGTGTATAAACGTCTGTACCTAACCATCATATTCAGACAGTTTACTAAGTACATCATTAGAAGATAACTCGTGTTCAATAATAATGTCAATTGCAGGAAATTTGCTAGAAAAATCCCCCTGATAACAAGGAAGAAGGGATTGCCTGTGAATTTTCAATGAATCAAGCAAATTTACAAAATTATGGAAGTCCTGAACAATATAAAGGGAATGACAATGGAAGTGAGAAATTGAATTATGGAGATACAAGAAAAGATGATTGCCAATTTTACTATATAATTTCAATAAAAACTTTTCCTTTAAATAAGAAAATCTTATATTTAACGGAGGTAAGTTACACTCAACTTGCATTACATTAATAGGGGTACTTCTAAATGCCCCAGTAATTAGCCTTAAACTTTTATTTTGTATTTTATTCAAGAAATCTACCAGCCGACTATCACTAGCGAAACAAAGGAAACCATACTCGAAATGACTACGAATTAAAGATTTGTATAAAAGCAATAGTATTTTGGGATCAGCACCCCAAGATGTTCTACAGATAGATTTCAGGACATTGAAAGCTTTATTAGCTCTAGAGCATATTAGTTCAATATAATTTTTCCAAGACATATTGCGGGTAAAGAGCACACCTAAAAACTTCACTTCACATGAGATGGGGATAGGGATATTATTATAATTAATAGAAGGTGCAATAGAACTTGATTTGCCAAAAATAACGAGCTTTGATTTCAAAGTATTTATGCTTAGATTCAAATAGGAAAAGTATGTAAGTATGTAACCCTTTCAGTGATTTATTTAGTTTATCTGATACAATTTCCAAATTTTTTCCAGATGCATAAACAACTAAGTCATCAGCAAATTGGAGATTCTTCACATCAGAACCCAGGATCAAATTCAACCGGCGTATATAGAGGATGAATATAAGTGGAGAGAGTATTCCTCCTTGACACACACCAACAGAAGCTAGTCTTGGACCATGCAATTTTCCTTCATGTTTGACAAAAACTTCCCTATTAGTCAAGAAATTATGGATCCAGTGAACTACTTTACTTGGAAACACAGAATTCAGTTCACCACAAAGGATGTCTATATTTACACTATTAAAAGCCCCAGCAATATCAAAAAAGACAGACATTAAGAATTCTTTTTTACTTAAACTATTTTGAATATCGAGTTGTAACTGACATATACTTTCACGCGATGAGGTACCTCTTCGAAAGCCAAATTGATTTGCAGGTAAAATATTATTCTTTTCTACATAAAATTCCAATCTTTGTTTGAGTAACTGCTCAAAAACTTTTCCTACACAAGAAGTCAATGCAATGGGACGATAAGAATCAGGAGATGAACTAGGCTTATCAGGTTTTGGGATAGGAACTAAACAATCAGTCTTCCAAGAGGAAGGTATAACATTATTTAACCACAGGTTATTTAAAATTTTAAGAAAAGCATGCATCCCCTGATCACTTAACCTTTTCAACATGATATATGGAAAGCCATCTAATCCAAAAGCACTGTCTTTCCTAGAAGAAATAGCTGATATTAATTCTTGAATAGAAAATGGTTCAGTTATAAAACTATTTACAGAATTGGTTTCATTATTTAAAGGAAAAGTAATATTATTATTTACATAGTCAGGTGTGTACTTTTGTAAAAAATCCTGAACCCAACTATCATCATTTTTCTTAAAGGTGTATGTTTTGTTAAATTTACGCATATATTTCCAGATTCTTGACAATGGAGTACAACGATTGAAAGTGCCACAAAGTTCAACCCAACTATTTGTTCGCTCAGTTTTTAAGGTGCGTTTTTTGATAGCTTGTAATCTTTTAAACTCTATATAGGTTAGATCAGAAGGGTTATTTTTAAAATTTAAATATGCAATTTTAGAATTTTGAACTGCCTCTGAACATTTTTTATTCCACCATGGAAGGGGAGGATTCCGAGATAATTTACGAGGAGGACTATGCAATGATGAGGTTGTTTTGGCTGCAGAGAAAGAAAAAGAAGTGTTACGAGAAGGAAGGGATTTATCAACAGCTGATTTCAGAATTTCACAAAATGAACTATAGGCCTCCAGCGGGCTAATATCACTATCCACATGTTCAAGCAATAACAAATCTACATTTTGTGTATACATATTCCAATCCACCATTTTAAAATTAGGGTAAATAGGCAGATTACTATCTCTACACATTGGATCACTATTTACATGACTATTATTTACATATATTTTAATTATTGCAGGGAGATGATAGCTGCCAAGGGGATCATTATGTACAGACCAATCAGAACAAAGAGACAAGGATGGAGACACGAAGGACAAATCTAAAGCATTTGGACGCCACGACAAAGAACCAACAGTAGTCGCCTCACCAGAATTGAGTACAATTAAGTTATTGTCATCAACAACTTCTAAAATATCTCTACCCCTTGGGTTGATGGAGTTACACCCCCAAGATGTGTGATGGGCGTTGAAATCGCCGGCAAAAATAATTGGTTCCGGAATTGACCTTACTAAAGAATCAAATTTTTGTTTATTAAAAGCTGGATTACAAGTTGGAGGACAATAAAAACTTACAATACTAATTTCTCTATTATTTACAACTATTCTTACACAAATATTTTGTAGGGAGTTATCTGAATATGTGTTAACTTTTTTGAAATTTATTGAGTTATGGATTAAAATGGCTACACCATTATGCTTATTACCTATATCATTTCTTTCAATTTGATATCCTTTAATACTAAAGTTTTTAATAGGAGATAACCATGTTTCTGATATTATTGCAACATGTATGTTCTTCTATACTTATAATAAATCTGTAGAGAGGTCAATTCTGTACATTAAATATATTTTCAAAATAACTATCAGGGGATGATTAGTGATCGATACTGATGCCAAAAATGCAACCAGTAAATTTTTGTCTGTCTGTCTGTCTGTATGTTCGTTATAGAAACAAAAACTACTCAACGGATTTTAACGAAACTTGGTACAATTATTTTTCATACTCCTGGGCAGGTTATAGGGTACTTTTCATCACGCTACTATTAATAGGAGCAGAGCAGTGAAGGGAAATGTTAAGAAAACGGGAGAAATTTTTTGAACGCGCATCTCTCAAAAACTACTGCATGAAATTGAATACGATTTTCACTAATGTATTACTAGAGGTCTAACTTAAAACTTAGGTATAGGTATAAGTATTTTATGGAAGTCCGTTATTTTTGAAACCCGATATCCAAGCGTGCGACGCCGCTGGCACAGCTAGTATCATATAAAAACTTAGTGAATTGGAGCTTATTGCATAAAATGCTCTGAGCATTCCACTGCATGATATTAAGACAATCCATTATTAGGGGGAGACATACTGTTTCTGAAGGTCTCTTCTAATATGTATATCTTTAATTGATTTTGAATTGATGGGGGTATCTTTTTGATTTGTTATCTTTGTGACGGCTTGAGTAAAAATATTCATAAAAAATGTAGATTTAGTTAGATTATTGAACTGAGTTTCTATGTTGGACTTAGTTAAATGTGGGAAAGAATTTTCATTAAATAATTCAGAGTATTTGGTGGCCATGGACTTAATTTTGTTTTCTTCTAATTTCTCTTTCTTTTTAGGACACTGGTTTGATATCGCTATATGATTACCACCACAGTTCGAACACTTAGCATTTTTGGGGTCTTCTGTACAAGTTTTGAAATTGTGGCTTTGTGAGCATATAGAGCACACTTCTGCATTCCGACAAAATTTTGCAATATGTCCGTATTTAAGGCAACGAAGGCATTGTTGCACTGGAGGTACATAAGTGCTAACTTCGTGCCGCCAACTATCGAGGTAAACATATTGTGGAAGTTCGGTGGATGCGAACGTGACAGCAACAGTCTCTGGTGGGTAGAAAAGATATTGAGCCATTTTCGTTACGCACTCGACGCATGAAGCGTCTCACTTGAATTACATTGCGGGAGCTGCCTATGAGCGAAAATATTTTTTCGTTTGATAAATCTGTAGGAACTGATGTGAGGACACCAGTAACCTCAGAACTCGTTGCTGGTATTGTGGCCTTTAAGGCCAGTTCATCTAATAGTTTCTTATTTTTTAAAAATACATTGGCGTTGTTTGATAAGTCAAAAGTAATGCCTATTTTATATTTGTTAATGGACCTTAGATGTAAGATGCCAGTTACGCAATATTTCCGTATGGCATGGGAAATGGCCAATCTGTCTTTGTCGGAAAAGTATCTTTGATCGTCATTATGCGACAGAAAAACGATATATTCAGATTTTTGACTATTTTCAGGGTACTTCCTCGAGTACCCTGGGACTTTAAAAATATTATACTTCCTGGTGGCATGATCGTCGTCGGAATCCGAAGACGTCCCCATTGTGGGAGATGTTCGGTCGTCAGGCGGATCTTTTTTTCGTTTCTTAACTCCTCCCATCTTCTTAATCCGTACTCTTTACAACTATAATACTACTATAAACAATTTTATGTACAGTTACCAAGTGATAAAACTATATTTACAAATAAAATTAAATATTTTCTATCGCACAAACTTTCGTGTTCAAAGGTTCCCGCGCAAAAAAAAAAAAACTGTCAAAAATATATTTTTCACTGCGTTTTTTTTTTTGGGCTATTTGGCTCTGTACGATTTGTGCTTCAGCCACGGACTGAGTTTGCGAGGATTGGACAAAAGGTAAGGAAACGTATAATATAGGAAAATTCGAACAAAGGACGAAAGAATAAGGATCAGGTAGGCTTAACAGTAAGTAGGTAGATTAATTTAATATATAACTATAAAAGTATGTATAATAATTAAGTACAAGAACATATTTATTTATTTTATTACATGTATATTATATATAATGTATTACAATAATAATTACAATCTAATATTATTTTGATGAATATAAAAAGATAAAATTTTATATATATTTTTAACATTAGCATATAATAATGTTTTTAATTTTTCACTGCGTTTCGTTAAAGTAGATATAGGTCGTCAGCGCTCAAACCCTTATTACACCACCCGATATTCAGGGCACTGAATACCGGGTGGGCGGGGACCCTAGTTAGTGCGGCGCTTATTACACTACTCTGAAAATCGGTCCATAAATCAGTTGATACGTGAATGTCGAGAGAGTTGGTGGACGTATTTACATCATGCCGCCGTCACTATCAAAACATCAAAAAGTTGCTGTAGCAGTCACGGCAGTGCTCGCAACAACTAATTTTGACTTTCAGGAGGTGTATTTTCAAAAATCCCGGAAATAGGTAGTTATATGACAATACCTTGTGAAAGATCGGGAGATGTTCTCTTTGCTATAAATGATGATTACTATAATGATGATTATTATAACTAAAATTTATCCCATTCAGTTGCTTGGAAAGCAAAAAAAAAGGTCATCCTTCTAGGGAAACAGTTGAGGTTTTTCTCCGTTTGCTCATATTTATACAATACGGGAGGTAAAAAAGAATCGGGAGTTTTGGAGGGAATCCAGGATATTGACTAAAATCTGTTAACCCTGAACACGCACGACCACTCTACGCCCTGGCCGGCGCGATACTGAGGAGCTCCCTAATCACCCTAAGTGTTATTATTACACTACCAGGTCGGCAGAGCGGTAAAGCAGTTATTACACCACCCGATATTCAGGGACCCTAAGGGGCTGCTCAGACGACAGACTTTTTGTGCGATAGAGTCTGCGTCTGAGACATTTAAAAAGAGCGTCTAGGTCTGCCGACAGAATATTCGAAGATGTGCGTCCTGTGCGTTGAGTCTGTGAAATATCCGCGATAGATTTTTGCATTTGATGCATATAATTGCAAAAAAGTGCGTCACGGATAGTCTGTCGTCTGCGCTGCCCCTAACTCTGAATAAGGGTGGTCTAATATGATTTAGGGCAAGTGTCCCGATTTAGGGCGATCGGGCTGCCTAGCGTCCTAACCGCTTTCCTTATCGCGTAATGTAATAACATTAAGGGCGATTTTCGCATATCAACTGATTTAGGGACCGATTTTCAGAGTAGTGTAATAAGCGCCGCACTAACTAGGGTCCCCGCCCACCCGGTACTCTGTGCCCTGAATATCGGGTGGTGTAATAAGGGTTTTAGGGAGCTAGGCAGACCGGGCCGACCCGATCGCCCTAAATCGGGACCCTTACTCCCTGTATCTTATTACACCACCCTATTCAGGGTTAGGGTCCCTGAATACCGGATGGTGTAATAAGTGCTTTACTCCCTAAATCTTATTACACTACTCTTATTTAGGGTTAGGGTCTCTTGATATTGGGTAGTGTAATAGGCCTTTTACGTGCCGCGACCGTGGCCGCGACCTATACCATGCGAAAAATAAGAAATAGAACTTTAACCCCTGATGCAAGAAGAGGGGTGTTATAAGTTTAATGCGTTGTTTTTACATGATGATTTATACGGATGAAGCGATATAAATTTAGTTATTTTTTAACCAAATTGTACTAAATGTAGTACACCACCACAACTTAATGAAGTTAGCAATAGTTAGTTGGTTTTCATTGTGTTGTGAGCGATAAAAATATGTATCAATCTACAACTTTATTTCCGACTTAGGATGCATTTTTATCTAAATGATTTCATGAAAGTCAAACAGGCTTTGTCATTTTCATCGTACAAGCGGAGGAGCGGTAGGTTTTTTTTCCTAGAAACCGATATGTAGAACTTTCCTTATCCATATTGTTATCTTTTTGAAAAGTAATATAATTTAGTAGGTACATAAAATTATATTTGGACTCAAAGAAATGGTGAGCCATGTGGTGGAGCCCCATACGAATTATTATCTGTTCTTTGAACTAAACGCAGATGACGTTTAAAACCGTACAAAATTGTTTCCTTTTTCGTATAATTATCTAAGAGTTCTGAGGTCGGTTGCGCGGGAACCTTTGAACACGAAAGGCGCCTAAAAGTTTGTGCGATAGAAAATATTTAATTTTATTTGTAAATATAGTTTTATCACCTGGTTACTGTACATAAAATTGTTTATAGTAGTTTTATAGTTATAAAGAGTACGGATTAAGAAGATGGGAGGAGTTAAGAAACGGAAAAAAGATCCGCCTGACGACCGAACCTCTCCCACAATGGAGACTTCTTCGGATTCCGACGACGACCATGCCAGGAAGTATAATATTTTTAAAGTCCCAGGGTACTCGAGGAAGTACCCTGAAAATAGTCAAAAGTCTGAGTATATCGTTTTTCTGTCGCATAATGACGATCAAAGATACTTTTCCGACAAAGACAGATTGGCCATTTCCCATGCCATACGGAAATATTGTGTAACTGGCATCTTACATCTTAGGTCCATCAACAAATATAAAATAGGCATTACATTTGACTTATCAAACAACGCCAATGTATTTTTAAAAAATAAGAAACTCTTAGATGAACTGGCCTTAAAGGCGACAATACCAGCGATGAGTTCTGAGGCTACTGGTGTCCTCACATCAGTTCCTACCGATTTGTCGAATGAAAAAATATTTTCGCTCATAGGTAGCTCCCGGAATGTAATTCAAGTGAGACGCTTCATGCGTCGAGTACGTAACGAAAATGGCTCAATATCTTTTCTACCCACCCAGACTGTTGCGGTCACGTTCGCATCCACCGAACTTCCACAATATGTTTACCTCGATAGTTGGCGGCACGAAGTTAGCACTTATGTACCTCCAGTGCAACAATGCCTTCGTTGCCTTAAATACGGACATATTGCAAAATTTTGTCGGAACGCAGAAGTGTGCTCTATATGCTCACAAAGCCACAATTTCAAAACTTGTACAGAAGACCCCAAAAATGCTAAGTGTTCGAACTGTGGTGGTAATCATATAGCGATATCAAACCAGTGTCCTAAAAAGAAAGAGAAATTAGAAGAAAACAAAATTAAGTCCATGGCCACCAAATACTCTGAATTATTTAATGAAAATTCTTTCCCACATTTAACTAAGTCCAACATAGAAACTCAGTTCAATAATCTAACTAAATCTACATTTTTTATGAATATTTTTACTCAAGCCGTCACAAAGATGATAACAAATCAAAAAGATACCCCCATCAATTCAAAATCAATTAAAGATATATTAGAAGAGACCTTCAGAAACAGTATGTCTCCCCCAAATAATGGATTGTCTTAATATCATGCAGTGGAATGCTCAGAGCATTTTATGCAATAAGCTCCAATTCACTAAGTTTTTATATGATAAGAACATACATGTTGCAATTATATCAGAAACATGGTTAACTCCTATTAAAAACTTTAGTATTAAAGGATATCAAATTGAAAGAAATGATATAGGTAATAAGCATAATGGTGTAGCCATTTTAATCCATAATTCAATAAATTTCAAAAAAGTTAACACATATTCAGATAACTCCCTACAAAATATTTGTGTAAGAATAGTTGTAAATAATAGAGAAATTAGTATTGTAAGTTTTTATTGTCCTCCAACTTGTAATCCATCTTTTAATAAACAAAAATTTGATTCTTTAGTAAGGTCAATTCCGGAACCAATTATTTTTGCCGGCGATTTCAACGCCCATCACACATCTTGGGGGTGTAACTCCATCAACCCAAGGGGTAGAGATATTTTAGAAGTTGTTGATGACAATAACTTAATTGTACTCAATTCTGGTGAGGCGACTACTGTTGGTTCTTTGTCGTGGCGTCCAAATGCTTTAGATTTGTCCTTCGTGTCTCCATCCTTGTCTCTTTGTTCTGATTGGTCTGTACATAATGATCCCCTTGGCAGCTATCATCTCCCTGCAATAATTAAAATATATGTAAATAATAGTCATGTAAATAGTGATCCAATGTGTAGAGATAGTAATCTGCCTATTTACCCTAATTTTAAAATGGTGGATTGGAATATGTATACACAAAATGTAGATTTGTTATTGCTTGAACATGTGGATAGTGATATTAGCCCGCTGGAGGCCTATAGTTCATTCTGTGAAATTCTGAAATCAGCTGTTGATAAATCCCTTCCTTCTCGTAACACTTCTTTTTCTTTCTCTGCAGCCAAAACAACCTCATCATTGCATAGTCCTCCTCGTAAATTATCTCGGAATCCTCCCCTTCCATGGTGGAATAAAAAATGTTCAGAGGCAGTTCAAAATTCCAAAATTGCATATTTAAATTTTAAAAATAACCCTTCTGATCTAACCTATATAGAGTTTAAAAGATTACAAGCTATCAAAAAACGCACCTTAAAAACTGAGCGAACAAATAGTTGGGTTGAACTTTGTAGCACTTTCAATCGTTGTACTCCATTGTCAAGAATCTGGAAATATATGCGTAAATTTAACAAAACATACACCTTTAAGAAAAATGATGATAGTTGGGTTCAGGATTTTTTACAAAAGTACACACCTGACTATGTAAATAATAATATTACTTTTCCTTTAAATAATGAAACCAATTCTGTAAATAGTTTTATAACTGAACCATTTTCCATTCAAGAATTAATATCAGCTATTTCTTCTAGGAAAGACAGTGCTTTTGGATTGGATGGCTTTCCATATATCATGTTCAAAAGGCTTAGTGATCAGGGGATGCATGCTTTTCTTAAAATTTTAAATAACCTGTGGTTAAATAATGTTATACCTTCCTCTTGGAAGACTGATTGTTTGGTTCCTATCCTAAAACCTGATAAGCCTAGTTCATCTCCTGATTCTTATCGTCCCATTGCATTGACTTCTTGTGTAGGAAAAGTTTTTGAGCAGTTACTCAAACAAAGATTGGAATTTTATGTAGAAAAGAATAATATTTTACCTGCAAATCAATTTGGCTTTCGAAGAGGTACCTCATCGCGTGAAAGTATATGTCAGTTACAACTTGATATTCAAAATAGTTTAAGTAAAAAAGAATTCTTAATGTCTGTCTTTTTTGATATTGCTGGGGCTTTTAATAGTGTAAATATAGACATCCTTTGTGGTGAACTGAATTCTGTGTTTCCAAGTAAAGTAGTTCACTGGATCCATAATTTCTTGACTAATAGGGAAGTTTTTGTCAAACATGAAGGAAAATTGCATGGTCCAAGACTAGCTTCTGTTGGTGTGTGTCAAGGAGGAATACTCTCTCCACTTATATTCATCCTCTATATACGCCGGTTGAATTTGATCCTGGGTTCTGATGTGAAGAATCTCCAATTTGCTGATGACTTAGTTGTTTACGCATCTGGGAAAAATTTGGAAATTGTATCAGATAAACTAAATAAATCACTGAAAGGGTTACATACATACTTTTCCTATTTGAATCTAAGCATTAATACTTTGAAATCAAAGCTCGTTATTTTTGGCAAATCAAGTTCTATTGCACCTTCTATTAATTATAATAATATCCCTATCCCCATCTCATGTGAAGTGAAGTTTTTAGGTGTGCTCTTTACCCGCAATATGTCTTGGAAAAATTATATTGAACTAATATGCTCTAGAGCTAATAAAGCTTTCAATGTCCTGAAATCTATCTGTAGAACATCTTGGGGTGCTGATCCCAAAATACTATTGCTTTTATACAAATCTTTAATTCGTAGTCATTTCGAGTATGGTTTCCTTTGTTTCGCTAGTGATAGTCGGCTGGTAGATTTCTTGAATAAAATACAAAATAAAAGTTTAAGGCTAATTACTGGGGCATTTAGAAGTACCCCTATTAATGTAATGCAAGTTGAGTGTAACTTACCTCCATTAAATATAAGATTTTCTTATTTAAAGGAAAAGTTTTTATTGAAATTATATAGTAAAATTGGCAATCATCTTTTCTTGTATCTCCATAATTCAATTTCTCACTTCCATTGTCATTCCCTTTATATTGTTCAGGACTTTCGTAATTTTGTAAATTTGCTTGATTCATTGAAAATTCACAGGCAATCCCTTCTTCCTTGTTATCAGGGGGATTTTTCTAGCAAATTTCCTGCAATTGACATTATTATTGAACATGAGTTATCTTCTAATGATGTACTTAGTAAACTGTCTGAATATGATGGTTACAGACGTTTATACACTGATGGGTCAAAATCTGACTCTGCTGTGTCTTTTGCAATTTATGATAGATTATTAAATACTGGTTCTGGTTTTAAAATAAATTCAAACACAAGTATATTCTCAGCTGAGGCCTTGGCTATTCTTGCTGCCTTAAAACATATTGAACATAAAAATAATGGGTGTTCTAAATGGATCATACTTAGTGATAGTATGAGTGTTCTAGAAAGTCTCAAAAATAACAAATATAATGCTAACACAAATTATTTAATCCCTTTAATTAAAGAATTATGGCTAAACCTTTTAATGATGTACAGTATAAAGGTAGTATTTATGTGGGTTCCTTCTCACTCTGGTGTTTTAGGAAATGAGCAAGCTGACTTTTTAGCCAGAACTATAACAAATCTATCAACTATTATTCCTGATTCCAGTGATAGTCTCAACTTTTTAGTGCCTCATTCAGATATAGACTTCATTTTAAAAAGAAGGTCGATAGAATTGTGGAGAAGACATTGGAATTATACCGTCCAAATTGAAAACAAAGGGTTATGGTATGCTACTTACAATGTTCCCATTGGGAGTAAGCCCTGGTTCTGCAAAAGCAGCTTTTATATTAACAGAAAATTTTATTCTTGTATTTTAAGGCTTCGTTTTGGGCACTGTCGTTTAAATTTTCATCTCTTTCGTTTAAAAATTGTTCGAAGCTCACACTGTGATCATTGCAATACACAGTCAGAGCAGTCCGTGTCACACATCTTCTTTGATTGCTCATCCTTCGGCATTCAGCGCCTTGTGCTAATGGATGAGCTGATTGAAATTTATGGTAATCCCAATTTGGTACCGCGCTCAATCCAGGCTCTCCTTGTAAATGCTTTGACTTACATTCCCATATATCAATTTATTTGTAATACCGTTGGGCAAATCTAAAGGTGTAAATCTATGTAGTAATAATTATATTCTTTTGTCAGGAAATATGCGATTTTATATTATGTGTATATATGTAAATACTACTTTGGTTTTTGTTTTTAGTTGTAATCTTCTTGTTATAATAATTTTTGCTGATTTTACTTTGCTTTTGCTTGAGTCGTTGGCATTTTCTAACCTCTACACTGACTGACATTACAAAGTACTCTGTGGACAGACATGAAGTTGTCATAAATTTTGACACATGGATTTGACACATTATGGATTTGACATTTCATTGAAACGAGAATGATTAACTTGGACGGAAAAAAATGAATGGAACAGGAAACATAAACATATTATAACTTATTATAATACATGGAACAGGATAAAATTATAAAATACTAATGAAGTTAATAACATACACTGGAAATGAATGTAATTTTACTTAAGACTTGGCAGCATGGTCTCAGACCTTAGCCGGTTCCATTATGAACGAATTTATTAAAAAAAAAAAAAAAAAAATCTAAGAGTTCTGAAAAATGATAACTTAACTTGACCTAAAGAAAACCTAAATAAATCGGACCTAAGAAAAAAGCGCGGGAAACCTCAACTTGAGCGGGCGTCCTATTTTCGGCTTTGATATTTTAAATAATTAATTTGATATATAGGATCAAATTTGTTGCATAGTGTACATATTTAAGTTCATTTATTTATTTTTAGTAGTGG
This sequence comes from Conogethes punctiferalis, assembly GCA_031163375.1. Lineage (NCBI taxonomy): Eukaryota > Metazoa > Arthropoda > Insecta > Lepidoptera > Crambidae > Conogethes > Conogethes punctiferalis. The sequence goes on from CM062086.1 coordinate 4,621,080, forward strand.
TAGTGTAAATATCATCATCATCTGGTAAGTTTTTTCATTCATTTTTCGTTCTTCATGAACGACCCTGAAGATCCTGGGGGGACAGTCCCCCAGGTCTTCCACACTGTAACTGTTACCCATAATGGGTCTGAAATGGACACGGAAGGTTCAATAGTTGACACTGATGGGTCTGAAAATGCCAGAAATACTACAAAAAGAAAGCGTTGTTCTGGTAAAAAAATATGTAAGCATTGTAATAAAAAGAAACGAAGGCATCATAAATCCACTTTAATAGCTCCTTTAAATGAGATTGATTGTAATTGCGAATGTTTTTCCGATTCTTCTCAACCCATTTCCAAGAAAATTGAAGTTAATAATTCAGATTGTCCACCTCCCGCTCCGGTGTCTGCTTCTCAGACACCTATTCAAGATCCTTTGGCTCCGAACACTTTGGAATCGAATACTCAGCGCACTCCTGTAGGACGAGCATACTATAGTGCTACTGATGTATCTCCATATGTGGTACATGTGCAGAGGGAGCAAACATCTCCCAATGACAATACATATATTCATCCCATTTCTTTTGGACATTTTCTAAAAAAAAACAACATTAGAAATATAGTAAATGGAAGTGTCAAGCGAATTGGTAGAAACAGGGCAACTCTGTCATTTACAAACTTTGAAGATGCAAATTCATTTATAGTCAATGGTGCTTTGAAGAAGAACAGCTATAAAGCATTTATTCCTACTTTTAACACAACTCGTATGGGTGTGATACGAGGTGTACCTAACAGTTGGTCTGATGAAGAACTCATTGAAAATATCACAGTGCCAGTAGGAACAGGGAATGTATTAAAAGTGAGACGATTGAAACGGAAGAATGTAGTGAATGGAAAGAGTGAATTTGTTCCGATAGAAACTGTAGTGTTGACTTTTGACGGGCAAATCTTACCTAAGAGAGTATTTCTATGCTACAATGCTTTGCCAGTTGACCTATATATCTTTCCTACTATCCAATGTTTCCAATGTTGTAGGTATGGGCACATAAAAAGCCAATGCAGGTCGACTCCTAAATGTTATAAATGCGGACAAGGGCACTCAGGAGAAAATTGTTCAGTAGATGAGGAGTTTGTTACATGTTGTATGTGTTCGGGCAATCATTTTGCAACCAGCCGTAAGTGCCCTGAATTCTCGAGGCAAAAGGCAATTAAGGAATCCATGGCAAAGAATTGTGTATCTTACTCTGAAGCTATTAAGCTTCATCCACCAATCACCAAATCTTATGCTGATGTCTTAACTTCCATAGCACCTCAATCTCCAGTTCACCATTCCATTCATTCTCCGTCTAAAAATCATCCCATCAGGACCAATTATAAAAAACAAGTAATTTTGAAAAAAAGCCCTCCTAAACCCCTAAGTAAAGGATATGATCGAGCAGCCCATGAAAATCTAACACACGATTATAACATGCCTTCTCCATCCAATGGATGTGGCTATAGTACTGATTTGCCCCTAACTGATATGTCTGTTAAAGAATTACTGATACACCTTATTAACAAGTTAACTCAATCTTCTTCCGTTTCACCGACCAACGCCGCCATCAATTCCTCAGATTTGTTAGATATTTTAAACATTCAATATGGGCCACGTCCCACTAATAATGCAGTGGAATTGCCGTAGCATTTCTAATAAGAAATGCGACTTAATTTATTTTATTAATAATTATAATCCGTTTGTAGTTGCTCTACAAGAAACATGGTTAAAACATGATAGTATTTTTAAAATAAATAGTTATTCATGCGTCAGAGAAGATAGATCTGACAGCTATGCTGGTGTTGCCTTACTTATCAAACATAATGTTCCATTTTATCATATTCCCATTCCTGTGCATAGTCCTGACTTTTCAATTATTGCCGCTAGTATTAATAATATATGTTTTGTTTCCGTTTATATACCCCACCCTTCTTCAGATATTTATGATGAAGTTGAAAATATCATTTCTTCTCTCCCTACTCCTCTACTGATCTTGGGTGATTTTAATGCCCAACATTACTCATGGGGTAGCTCAAATAGCAATTATTATGGATCTAGAATTTTAGATATGTTAGATGTAAATAATTTATGTATATTAAATACTGGTGACCCAACTAGGCGTACTCAGCCTCATGAAGCAATAAGTGCTCCTGACTTGTCTATATGCTCTCCTAGTTTAGCAACTTCTTTAACCTGGCATGTGCATACTTCAACACTAGGCAGTGACCATTTTCCCATAATAATCCGTTTTCCTAACATGGTAATCAATTCATCATCACCTAGTTATTCCCCACGATTAAAATATACACTTAAAAAAGACAGATGGACCTCGTTCAAAGAACAAATTGAACAGGAACTGACATCTTTGCCTACAATTTCTCAGTCTAACCAATCTGAATGTGCCCACGCATTAGCTACACTGTTAATTGAAACCGCAAATAAAACTTTCCCATTAAAAAAATGCGGCCCCAGAAAAATTCCTCTCCCTCCTTGGTGGGATAGTGATTGCTCATCTGCAATCAAGGCGAGAAAAGCTGCGGAAAAAAAGTACAAAGATATTTCTACAGAGGAAAATTATAACGTATTGGCCGAGTTGATAACAAGCACTAGAAAATTATTCAAAAATAAAAAATGGGAAGGTTGGAAAAAATTCTGCGCTTCTATATCACCAGATATCCCTGCTTCTATTGTTTGGAATAACATAAGGAGATATAGGTCTATTTATAAAGAATCAAAGCCTCCCTTCCTACATAGCTCGATAGCCGAAAAGTTTCTTGATAAGTTAGCGCCATCTTTTGTTCCATTAGATATTATTAAGCCATCTATTTTATGTTTAAATTCTGAAGAACGAGTAGGCTTGAATGCACCTTTTAATCTTAATGAGCTTAAAGGCATTTTATCTTATGTGACCGATTCAGCTCCAGGGTTGGATGGGATCCCATATTCTTTTCTATCCCACTTAAATGATTCTAGTTTGACCTATTTTCTTACTTTAATTAATTCTGTAATGTTATCTGGTGTAATACCGCTTTCTTGGAAATCTCAAGAGGTAATACCCATATTGAAACCAGGTAAGCAACCTTTTGAAGCTTCGTCTTATCGCCCTATAGCCTTATCATCAGTCCTTATAAAGATAGCCGAGCACCTTGTTAAAAACAGGCTAGAATGGTTTATTGAAAGTAACGGATTATTAGCCCCTAGTCAATTCGGTTTCAGAAAGGGTAAAAGTACAATGGATAGTATTGCTATATTTACTACAGATATTCGTATTGCTTTTTCAAAAAATGAAAGTCTCCTCGCTGCTTTTTTGGATATTACTGCCGCTTACGATAATGTCGAGGTATCTATTCTTAAAGATAAACTCGAAAAATTAAATGTTCCTTTAATGCTCTCAAATTTTATAGTCAATTTATTAGCAGAAAGGTATATCAGTGTCAACCTTGAAGACTCGACTACTAAATCTAGAGTATTATGGCGAGGTCTTCCTCAAGGTTCCGTTTTGAGCCCTATCCTTTACAACATATATACTTTCGATTTGGAAGCAAGCCTGAATGGTACTGTTAGAATACTTCAATACGCAGACGATTTACTTTTATATAGTTCTGGTCGATCATTAGAAAATCTAACTTCTTCCCTTGATTCATCCTTAAAATTACTCAAACAATGGTTAGAGAACAATGGTTTAGCTTTGTCAGTTTCTAAGAGTTCTGTTGTCTTATTCACAAGAATGCGCACTCCACCTTCTATTTCTATATGTTATGATAATTCTATTATTCCTCAACAAAACGAAGCTAAGTTCCTAGGAGTATTATTAGATAGTAAACTTACTGGTATTCCCCACTGTTATTATATTGCTGCTAAATGTGAACGTTCTATTAACATTCTTAGATGCCTCACAGGCGTATGGTGGGGATCACACCCTTTTTCTTTAAAATTACTCTACAACGCATTGATAAGGAGTGTTCTAGACTATGGAACCTATCTCTTGGAGCCTTGCAGTGTACTTGCTATGGCCAAATTAGATAAAGTACAATCCAAAGCCTTAAGAATTGTAGCTGGAGCTATGAAAACTAGCCCTATCAATGCTTTACAAGTAGAGTTATGTGATCCACCCTTAAAATTCCGGCGACAATATTTATGCGACCGTTTTCTTTTCCGTGTGTTGCAGCATTCTAATCATTTATTACACTTAAAATTACGAATTCTTTCAGATTATATAGAAAATTCTTCTTATTGGTCTCGCAAAGATATGCCATGCCTTGTAATAAGTTACCGTAAGTTTATTTCTTTAGAAGCACCTACCCATAAATCATCATATCTGCCCATTTTTGCCACAGATTTTAATTCATTGATCCACAAACCTAATGTTAATTTAGATCTCAATATTCCAAATGATAACAAAGCTGATATTCATTTTAATCTTATTTTAGCCAGGGATTTTGAAAACTACCATTGTATATATACCGATGCATCTAAACATAATGGTATAAGCCCTGTAGGTGTGGGCGTGTATCATCATGAGTATGGAATCGTAGAAAAGATTAAACTTCCTCCTGAAACTTCTGTTTTCACTGGTGAATGTTTTGGCATCTTCAAGGCTCTTGAATATGTATTATTGTTTAAACTTTCGAAAGCTCTAATTATCTCAGATTCGAAAAGCGCTCTTCAAGCCCTAGAAAAATTTCCATTTAAATGTAATACTATTAATACAGTTATCTTTGATTGCAAAAAGCTACTATATCAATGCGTAAATAGGGGGTATGAAATATGTTTTATGTGGGTTCCTGGCCATAAAAACATCTATGGTAATGTTAGAGCTGACAAGTTGGCAAACGAAGCTGTTCTTTGTGGAGATTTAACCCCATATAAAAACTTTTGTGAGGACTTAGTCCATTTGGCCAAAGTCTATCTTCATAGGACTTGGGAAGTAAATTGGGATCATACCACTCAATTCAAAGCAAAACACTATAAATTGATTCAAAATGAAATTGCATTAAAGCCGTGGTTCTCTAAAATAAGACTTGGAAAAATTGCCACTACCAGTATCATAAGAATGCGATTGGGTCATGTTTGTTCCCCTGCAAATCTAGCTAGATTTCACATAATTGATAACCCTATGTGCGAGTGTGGCGCGGGGATTGGAGATCTGAACCATATATTTTTTAGTTGTTCAAAATATGATCGATCTTCATTTATAGTGAGTTTAATAACTTTACGTGTTCCTTTCCCTACATCGATTATTTCCATATTATTATTAAAAAATTATGATATTTATAATGCCATATCTGCATTCATTCTAAAAAATGATATTAAATTGTAATTTATGTATTGTATTATCACCATATCGTCATATTACATCCTCACCCAATTTCATAAAACTCCTCACGATTCCATTTTTCCAAACTCCTTTGATCCTATCAAAATTCCGTTCCGTCATTTCCAATTTTTTTTCCTTGCAACAGTTTTCCCAAACTTTTATCGCAACTGGCATAAGCACAAGCCGTGCATTGCCATCCAACCACAAAAAAAAAAAAAAAAAAAAAAACTTAACTTGACAGTTAATGACATAATGACACAGCCAGTTTGATTGACTTGTTTGTTTTTGAGTAAAACGTAAAAATAAATTTATTGTAATACAAAAAATAAAGATGTTATTGTCCATTTCCCGCAACGTAAGCGTTTCTGAATTATTGCTAAGTTTACTGAAACATAAGTCAGTCAGTTGATTAGTATAATAATATGTATATTAATTTCTTTCCCAGGTTCGTTTTCGATCCAAACTGTTTGTACCTCGAAATAATCAAACTCGTAATTTCTGGGAATATGTGAACATGATGTTCAACAAGCCTGATCCACAGCGCATAAAACTGCTTGGACCTGACCGTGCTTGTGCAGAGTGGGTATTGCGAAACGGCGGCAAAGTGGTGTGGGCTGATGGGAAAACATTAGCAGATTATAATGCTTTACCACCCGAAGACCAGGGTGTGCCGAAATTATTAGAAATTGATGGAACTGATTCTTCTATATCCCATTATGGATTTGCACATTTAAGTATGATAAATGATTTAAAGAATTTATGACAATTTATTTTTGTTTGTGTAATAATTTGTATTTGTAATCTAACAGGTGGGTGCAAACTATTGGAGAAGATTACCCTTCACAATGACTACTACATAGATGATAGAGCAATGAAAGGCCTATCACATGGCAAATCCACTTTGCTTCATGTTCAAGTATCTAAATGTCCTAGTGTCACTGACAATGGTCTGAAGGAAATAAAAATATTGGACAAATTGCAAACTCTAGTACTATTTGATTTGCAAAATGTTTCAAGTCTTGATGATTGTAAACAGTATTTACAATCACAACTGCCAAAATGTAATATCAAAGGTAAGTTAAAGGTGTCCAAGACATTAAACTGGTGTTGAAGATATATTGATTTTTTGGGCTCATCCACAATAAATCAATATATCTTCAATGCCAGCCTTTTAATCCACAAAACCAGAATCTACAGTCTGCTACAGTCTCCGACAATAGGTTGCGGCACGTAAGTTGAGCGCTGAGCGGAATAAGGAGGGGATAGCTGCGCATGTGTACTATTACACACACATATATTATCTCGACTAATTTATCTGTAAGTTATTCTACCGTGTAATTAATTAAAAAAACAGATTTCAAGAAAGCCAGTTAATGTAGTAATATTATTACAAGAAATAAAAATAAATAACTGCCAGGTATTTGTAAGCAGTTACAAGGTTACTGCCTACTTACGGGAGATAGAAATAAAACATAGGTTTGTATAAAAATGATTAAAAATTTCTTTTTAAATTCAAAAACAAATAGTCTGAATCTGACAAAGGCAGCATGCCTTAAATGTCTTGATCAATTGAATGATAAATTATTCAGTTACGAAGTCAACAACTTGGTCACTCTTTGCGTATTGATAAAAAAAAGTCAACAAACAAATTAAACAACGAGAACACTAAAACTTAGATGCGATTGTACCGTCGGGCGTGAGTGGGTGGACGTGACGTTGCGGGGAGCAAGGAACGACTGGAGAGCCAATAAGCGCGTACGCACACCCGCCCTCGCCCCATACTCCCCCTTGTGATACCGAATTTTTTACTTCTGCGCAGAAACGCTCAGCGCTCAACTTACATGCCGCGACCTATAAATAAGTTTAATAATTAATGTCCTGTCCTGTTTCCATCTTAGGTTAGGTTCTCACTGCTGTGAAGTAGATTATTAAATTAATATATAAAATAAGCATATTCCTAGTTAGTCTTGTCAGCAGGGACTGAATAACCGAAAAATTACGGTACCTTTATATTTCGGTATGACGTCATACCGAAATATAACGGTTACCGGAATATTTCGATATCTAAATTTATACCGGTACCGAAATTTTCAGGTACCGTAAAATAAAGGTAATTTCGGTATGAAAGAGACGGGGAGAGGAGACAAACTATTCTGAGAATGACTGGCTCGGTGGCGCAATTGGTAGTGTTGTAAGTGATAGTGGACTCTTGCCTTCTGAACCATGGGTCGTAGGTTCGATTCCCACCTGGGACAAACATTCATGTGATGAACATTTGTGATTCTTCCGTGTCAATTTATATTTGTAAATAAGTATATATTTGTGGTACCCTCGTTGTTCTGATACCCATAAGAGCCCGTTCCTACTTGACGGGTGTCGAGGGGGTCCGGATTTTAATCCGATGTCGGCGCCTCTGTTCACGCTTATCAAGTGTCGGGTCCGTTTTTTATCAGTTGTCGTAGGTATTCTTTATTGCTCAAAGAAAGTACAAATGGCGGGCTTAATGTCGTGTGGCATTCTCTACCAGTCAACCATTGGGCGAGTCAGAAACTATACTATCATCATCATCATGATGAAAGTACAAATGGCGGACTTAATGCCGTGTGGCATTCTATACCAGTCAACCATTGGGCGAGTCAGAACACCATAACATCGTCATCATCATCATCATGATGATGATTAAAGTACAAATGGCGGACTTAATGCCGTGTGGCATTCTATACCAGTCAACCATTGGGCGAGTCAGAAAACTATACAATCATCATCATCATCTCATGATGATCATCATTGATGAAAGTACAAATGGCGGACTTAATGCCGTGTGGCATTCTTTACCAGTCAACCATTGGGCAAGCCAGAACACTATAACATCATCATCATCATGATGATGATTAAAGTACAAATGGCGGACTTAATGCCGTGTGGCATTCTACGAGTATACCAGTCAACCATTGGGCGAGTCAGAAAACTATACAATCATCATCATCATCTCATGATGATCATCATTGATGAAAGTACAAATGGCGGACTTAATGCCGTGTGGCATTCTCTACCAGTCAACCATTGGGCGAGTCAGAAAACTATACAATCATCATCATCATCATCATGATGAAAGTACAAATGGCGGACTTAATGCCGTGTGGCATTCTACGAGTATACCAGTCAACCATTGGGCGAGTCAGAAAACTATAACATCATCATCATCATGATGATGATGATGAAAGTACATATGGCGGACTTAATGCCGTGTGGCATTCTATACCAGTCAACCATTGGGCGAGTCAGGAAACTACAACATTATCATCATCATGACGATGAAAGTACAAATGACGGACTTAATGCCGTGTGGTATTCTATACCACTCAACCATTGGGCGAGCCAGAACACGATAACATCGTCATCATCATCATCATGATGATGATGAAAGTACAAATGGCGGGCTTAATGACGTGTGGCACTCTCAACCAGTCAACCATTGGGCGAGCCAGAACACTATAACATCGTCATCATCATCATCATCATGATGATGATTAAAGTACAAATGGCGGACTTAATGCCGTGTGGCATTCTATACCAGTCAACCATTGGGCGAGTCAGAAAACTATACTATCATCATCATCATCATGATGATAAAAGTACAAATGACGGACTTGATGCTGTGTGGCATTCTATACCAGTCAATAATTTTACCAACTAATTTTAAAAACTAAAAAACTAACTACTAAGAAGTAATGCTGTGCACATACCTTGTTACCTACTTATGTATATATTTTAGATACATAATAAAGTTACAAACAAAATAACTACTTAAAATTGTGATGGGTATACATATAAATAGTATCTAAACATAATAAACAAAATTATTTAAAAAAAAATTTTAATATCAGACAACATCAAAAAATATTATTTGTATTGAAAAGTGAGACGACATTCATTCTATCACTGACCAGAATTTTCGCGTGTGCCATGCACAGGCAGTCTTTCGCGTGCTATGCACGGACAGATAAGAAATGTCAGGAAGAATATTTTGCCGGTGTCGATCGATACGCTCCGCGCAACGCACGCGACGTTGCCAACAATCCGCAGCCGTTTGGCAACGTCGCGGCTTTTCGGTACCGATATTTTATACCGGTTGAATAACGGTATACCCTTACCTTTATTTTATTAAGGTACACTTATTTTATACCGGTACCGTAACCGTATACCGTAACCGCTTTCAGTCCCTGCTTGTCAGGGAGCACTGCATAACATTTGGACTGGAGTAATACAAATGACTATGTCTATAATTTTTGTTGGGTTGCAAATATCCACACCTGTGTCTACTACATCCCCTATATCTTGCAAACAGGTTCCTGTAATATTTGCAACATAGTGGAAACCCTAATAACAAAAATAGCTAGCCTAATAAATAATAAAACTACTGTAATATTATTGTATTTATAATATTTTGTTATACTCTTGCAGGCAACCCGCAGATTAATGAAACCACCAGCTAGTCAACATAAGATATTTATTCTCATTTTATAAATAATAAATATTAACATTATGTGAAATATATGTATGTTACTCAACACTCAGGGTTTTATGTTCCATAAACATTTTATTATACTCCTTTACCAACTGCTTCACACACATTTTTGTATCCATTCTTTTCAAGTAGCTCAGCTAATTCTATTTTGATCTTAGTTACTATAGGAGGTCCATGGTATATCAAAGCAGTGTAAATTTGTACCACACTAGCTCCTGCCAATATCTTTTCAAATGCATCTTGGCCGCTGAACACTCCTCCAACACCTATTATAGGTATTTTACCTAAAACAAGTTATTATATAAATAAAAATACCAATAATACAAGTGCTTAAGCTACTTACTTTGGGATTGGAGCAATGTATGTGATGTCTGATATTTATTTATGTCTTACAAAATTATTCATTAATAAAAAAAAAAAAAGATTACTATTATTACTGGTTATAGTAATGTGACTGAATAAATGTTTCATCATTAGTACTATGACTAGGTAATACCTATAGTAATAGTACTAGGTATTACCTAGTAATAAAAGGCAGAGGATAAAGTCATTGACAGGTCACTGGATTAAGACAGTGGGCTAGGATGAAGAAGTTCTATAACCCCAGGACACCCTCAGGCCAGGTGGAGTGACAATGTGTGTAGGATGGCTGGCAAGTGCTAGATACAAGAAGCCAAAAATTAATTAAAGTGGCAAAAATTTGAGAGGCCTATATCCAACAGTGGATTGGCAAAGAGTATTAGTAGAGTGTTTGATGATAAGAGTAATAGTTATTATGGAAACTCTTACCTTTTGTTAATGTGTACATAGTTTTAATCATTTCTGTTGACTTATTAGTTAATGGTTTTCCACTTAGACCACCAGCTTCTTTTGCCAGTTCTTTATTTTGAAGAGATAACCTCTCTATAGTTGTGTTGGATATAATGAGACCATCAACATTGCTTTCCTTTTTGGTTATTACAGAGACAATATCCTTCATTTCATCTACACTCAGATCTGGTGCTAGTTTCAAAAGTAGTGGTGGCTTGGTATCTGTAGATGTACTACTTCTTATTTTATTTACTTCTTTTAGAAGTTCATTAAGTTCTTCCTTATTTTGTAATGATCTTAAACCTGGTGTGTTGGGACTGAAAAAATTATATGTTACATAATGTTTGACTTGTATTATAATAAAGAATATCTGTGGAACATGTGGTATACCTGCTTATATTTATTACAAAATAGTCAGCAATGTGGCTAAACTTCTTTATTCCTTGGACATAGTCTTCAGTTGCATTACTGGACAACTTATTTTTCCCTAAATTAATTCCTAAAAGTCCTTTATCTAATAGAGATTTGTCTAAGTTATTCAACTTTTTATAAACTTCATCATGGCCTTCGCTATTAAAACCATATCTGTTGATAACGGCTTTGTCTTCTGGTAATCTAAATACTCGAGGTTTTGGGTTGCCCGGCTGTGCCTCTGGTGTCACAGAACCAATTTCCACAATAGAAAATCCAATATTCTTGAGTCCTATCACTGCATCTCCATGTTTATCAAAACCTGCAGCTATTCCTAATGGATTACTTAGGTTAAAATTAAGAAATTGAGTGCTCTGGAAAGACAAAATATTTTGAAGCTTATTTTATAAGGCAAATATCCTTCTATTTTTCTATAATTGTATTGTTATCTAGTTAATGAAAGCACTTACCAAAACATCTGGATCTTCATAGCGTTCTGGTGGAAACAAACCATACTTCAAAGCTGATACTCCGATTTTGTGTGCCCATTCTGGGTTTATGTACTGGCTGACGGGTTGTAAAACTCTGTCGTAATAACCATTGAAGTCCTTTTTATAGTAAATACATTGATATGCTACAGAACCACCTAGGGTCACGTAGCATAAAGACTTAATTTTTTTCTGAAAAATAATACTGTTTAGTCAAAACAAATAGAGTAATATAGAATATACCATTCCTTCAATACTTATCCGAATAAAAATTAATACTTAATCTTACCACAGCTTGTTTTTTAGAATTCATAGTTAATTAATGAAAAAAAAACAAGTCTGATAAAAATCTGTAGCAACTTCATTCACAAGCAGCTTAATTTAAGAATTATTTAAATAATTTTAAGAATAGTAAACAACAATGAACAAATCATCCATTCCACATGCACGACAGCACGACTTATTTTTTGACAGTGACATTAATTATTTACTTCATTGTTTACTGTCTATGCTTAGTTTTTTTTTTTTTTTTTTTTTTTTTTGCTTTTTTGGCTTTGTACGGCTTGTACATTAGCCACAGACAAGGAAAAGGTAGGGAAACGTATGGATTTTGAAAGGAAGCGAGATAGGATAGTAATGTCGTATGGATCAGAAAAGCTTACAGTCAGAAAAATATAGTATAGGTGCATGAATTTAAATCTTAATATTGTTAGTGTTTATAAAAATAGATAAAACTGTATATATATTGTAATCGTTCATACATAAAAGGCTAGGAATGGATACAGGGAAAGGCACACGGAGGGAGGTAAGAGAGGACATGAATACAGAACGATCATATTTTGTGCAAGAAAAGAACATATGATTCAAATCACCCACATCGGCACCGCAGTCACACATGGAATTATCCACAATACGTAAACGAGCCAAATGAACAGGTGTACACACGTGTCCTAAGCGCATCCTGATAAGAATAGAAGTAGCTAACTTATCTAGCTTCCATTTGGAAAACCATGGTTTAATAGGAATATTCGGTTGAATACTTTTATAAAAGCTACCTTTGGTTTTACTACTTTCTTCCCAGTTTTCTTCCCAAGCTTTTTGTAGAGATATCTTAGCTAGAGGAATCAAGTCGTGGCAGAAGTTCTTATATGGGAACATATCACCACATACAATCGCATCATTCGCCAATCGATCAGCTATTTCATTTCCAGAAATTCCAGAATGTCCTGGAATCCACCCAAAAGCCACTTGAAAACCGTTTATGAAGCATTGATATAATAATTTCTTACAATCAATTATAATTGGGTAACAAATATTTGACTTAAAAGGGAACTTGATTAGAGCTTCTAACGCACTTTTAGAATCCGAAAAGATCATTGTTTTTTTAAGTTTAAGGAGCAGTACATACTCTAATGATTTATAAATACCGAAACATTCTCCCGTAAATACCGATGATTCCGGAGGCAATTTAATTTTTTGTGTTATATTAAACTGCTGATGATGAACTCCGACACCTACATGAGAATCAGAAGTATGTTTCGAAGCGTCACAAAACAAATAGTGCCAGTCCTGACAGTGTTGTTGCAGATAATTATTAAATTTGTCATTAGAATGTCTATCGTTTTTAGAAATATTTATATCAAAATTAACAGCTGGTGGATAAATCAAAGCTTCAAAAGGAATAGAAAAAATAGGATGATGAGAACATCTGTGCGTTGGAGCTTCGAGGAATGAAAATTTACGGAAACTGATAACTAAACAGGGTGTAGGTTTATGTGACCAATAAGAAGATTTATCTATGAATTCTGATAATTTTTGCAACTTAGCATAGAGAGGATGGTTATAAATCTGTAAAGCTCGGAATAGATACCTATCGCATAAGTACTGACGCCGAAGTTTTAGAGGAGGATCCCCGCACTCCACTTGCAAGGCATTGTTGGGACTCGATTTCATTGCGCCAGCAACAATACGAAGAGCTTTCGTTTGGATGACATCTAATTTTCTAAGTCCTACTATGCTACAAGGTTCCATAAAGTAAGTGCCGTAATCTAATGTGCTTCTAATAAGTGCATTATATAGTAGTTTAAGAGATAATGGGTGGGAACCCCACCAAACCCCAGATAAACATCTTAAAATATTTAAATAACGTTCACACTTTGCAGTAATGTAATAAAAATGTGAAAGACCCGATAATTTATTGTCTAGAATTACGCCTAGAAACTTAGCTTCCTTTTTAACAGGAATAATGGAATTATCATAAACGACTGAAAAGGGAGGAGGACATCGCATTCTGGAGAATAATACTACTGTACTCTTTTGTACAGAAAGGCTTAAACCATTTATGTCTAACCATGACTTTAAAAATTGAAGTGAGGTGGATAAAGACGATGACAAGTCTTGTATACTGGTACCCGATACATAAAACAACAAGTCATCAGCATATTGTAAAATATTAAGTCCGCCCGGGAGAGAATGCTCTAAATCGTATGTATAAATATTGAAGAGTAATGGACTTAATACTGAACCCTGAGGAAGGCCTTTCCATAATAATCTTGACTTTTTTGATTCGGCTTGGTGAATTTCAATAGTCCGTTCTGATAATATATTGATAACAAAATTTATGAGCAATATTGGTACTTCTAGTTCAATTAATTTTCTTTTTAAAACTGGCAGTAAAACATTGTCATATGCCGCAGTGATATCGAGAAATGCTGCTAGAACAGATTCATTACGCGAAAAAGCAAGACGGATGTCAGTAGTGAAAATACCGATACTGTCCATAGTACCCTTACCTTTCCTAAACCCAAATTGATTCTGTCCTAATAAACCCTTGTTTTCTACAAACCACTCTAGTCTATTTTTTACTAAATGTTCAGAAATTTTTGCTAAAACAGATGAAAGTGCTATTGGGCGGTACGAATCCGCTTCAACAGAAGGTTTTCCGGGTTTTAAAATAGGAATCACTTCTTGTTCTTTCCATTTTGAGGGAATACGACCAGATAACAAAATAGAATTAATTACATTTAGAAAATACGCTAAGCTAGAGTCGCTTAAGTGGGACAAAAACGAATAAGGAATTCCGTCAGTCCCTGGAGCAGAATCTTTAACATAGGTGAGAACTCCTTTTAGTTCACAAAGACTGAATGGAGCATTCAGTCCCGAATGATAAACATTAGGTATTAACAAGGGCGCAGTAAGAAGGTTTTCAGGAACAAATGAAGGTGCCAGCTTATCTAAAAAGCTATCTACTAACGAATTATCTAAAATACGTGGCGCTGATTCGTTGAAAACGGACCGAAATCTTCTAATGTTAGACCATACAATGGAAGCCGGTGTGTTTGGAGATATTGATGAGCAAAACTTTTGCCACCCTTCCCATTTTTTCTTCTTAATTAATTTACGTGTACTTTTGGTAATGTCTACCAGGGAATCGTAATTTTCAATAGTGGAATGAGCACGATAAGTTAACTCTGCTTTCTTTCTATTTCTAATCGCTTCGTGGCATTCAGTATCCCACCAAGGAGGGGATGGCAGTTTCCTATTCCGACCATTTTTAATAGGAAATAATTCATCTGCAGTTTTTAATAACAATGAAGTTAAGGCCTCTGCACAAGCTGATTGGTTACTATCAGTTACTACTGGAAGTGAACTAATACTGCTTTCAACCTTATCTTTAAAGGATAGCCAATCGGCATTCGCTAATTTGTATTTCATTCGCGGAGAACTATTATTCCGAGTTCGAGAAACTGTTGGAAAAGTGACGAGAACAGGGAAATGGTCACTGCCAAAAGATGAATATAGAGTAGACCATGTCAAAGAAGAGGCCATGTGAGAAGAGCAAAGAGTTAAATCTGGAGCGCTAATACCTTCATGTGGCTGCGTGCGTCGCGTTGGACATCCATTATTTAATAAACATAAGTTATTGCTATCTAAGAGGTCTAAAATACGATTGCCGTAATAGTTTGAGCTAGAACTTCCCCAAGCTTGATGTTGGGCATTAAAATCTCCTAATACGACTATAGGCCTAGGTAAATTACTAACAATGCTATCAAGTTCATTATATATTACAGATGATGGATGGGGGATATATACAGAAACATAAGTAATATTATTTACACGAATGGCAATAATGGAATATTCAGAACTATGGTTAGGGATGGGAATATGTACAAATGAGTATGAATTATTTACAAGAAGAGCTACGCCACCGTAGCTGTCTGCCCGATCTTCTCGAATACACGAGAAGCCCGAGATTTTAAAAATTGAGTCTGGCCGTAGCCAGGTTTCTTGAAGCGCAATAATAAAGGGAGAAAATTTGTTTATCATAAAAATTAAATCAGCTTTCTTAGTTTGAATGCTGCGACAATTCCACTGGATCACCGTTTCCAATTGATCCATTATGGGTATTATTAACATTTACTATTTCTTTAACAGGTAAGGCAGCGTTGGACGGTGAATCTATAACATTTGACTGAGAAAGATAATTAATCAAAGCAATTATTAAGTCTTTTATTGGAAGATTACTAAGCGACGGATTTTGGTCGCTATTTGCTAAAATATTTTGGCTCGGTGAAAAGGGCGAATTATAATCCCTAATCAAAGATTCATGAGCAGCGCGATCATATCCTTTAGTGGATTTTGATGGAGATTTAGGTTTGAGAAAAACTGTTTTTTTGTAGGAGTTAACACCCGGGCTAATATTCGGTGATCCATGTTTTTCATGATTGAAACTCAAAGAATTACGCAAAGGTGCATTGGTGTTTACTATGTCAGCATACGATTTTGAAATGGGTGGGTGTAATTTTAAAGCTTCCGCATAAGTAATGCAATTATTGGCCATAGTTTCTTTGATATTCTTTTGCCTAAAGAACTCAGGGCATTTCCTACTTGTAGCCACATGGTGACCAGAGCAAAGGCAACACGTAATACTATCTTCTTCTACCTGACAATTCTCCCCTGAGTGACCCTGACCACACTTATAACATTTAGGGGTGGAACGACATTGGCTTTTAATATGACCATATCTACAGCAATTATAACACTGGATGGTGGGGTATATATACAAATCTACAGGTAAAGAATTAAAACACAAAAATACCCTTTTGGGTAGAGTTTGACCATCGAAAGTAATAACGACCGTTTCTATGGGAACAAACTCCGGCTTTCCATTAATGAAAGACTTCTTTTTGATACGTCGTGCTTTTAAAACATGTCCAACACCTATGGGTACAGTTAAATTTTCAATAATTTGTTCCTCCGTCCAATCTGTTGGAACTCCTCTGACAACGCCCATTCGAGTGACATTAAACACGGGGATAAAAGCTTTATAACTATTTTGCTTTAAAGTCTCACTATTAAGGAATGAATTAGCATCTTCGAAATTCGAAAAAGATATTGATAATCTATTTCTACCAATTTTCTTCAGACTACCATTTATTATATTTCTCACGCAATTCTTTTTTAAAAAATGACCAAAACTTATGGGGTGAATATTGCGATTGTCATTAGGCGTGATCTGCTCTCGCTGAACATGAACAACGTATGGTGCCAAATCAGAAGCTAGATATGTAACTCTGCCAACAGGAGTCCTTGGTACATTATTATCCGAGATATCACGCACTGAATTTGAAGCCGAAGCGGGTGTATTGAAAGTAATAGGTTCCTTATTTAACACTTGAGATTCAATCGGATCATTAGGGAAACTACTACCACACCGACAACTAAAGTCATCGCCTGAATCTACCAAAGATGATGTTTTTTGATGCCTTCTCTTCTTTTTACAATGTTTACAAACTTTGCGTGCAGATGCCCGCTTACGTTTAGTAATGAATTCTGTATTAATACCACCGTCCGTGTCCTGTAAGGAGCCTTCCGTCTCCATACCCGAATTAGAACATGTTATTGTAACAAAATTAGCGACCGGGGGAGCCGTACCCCCCGGGTCGTGGGGCTCGTTCATACAAAAATAGTAAGTTAAAAAAACTTACCAAAAACTGCAGAGAATAACACTAATATATAAAATATATACAATTTATATTATATACACACAAATTCTACTACTTATCTGATCCAAATAAAGATTTTAGGATTAAAATGAAAAAGAGCCAAAAAAAGTCGACCGCTCGGCTAGACGTTTCCCGCGCTTTTTTTTACCTATGCTTAGTTGTGTACATGTTTTTTTTGGTAACTGGCTTCAAAGCCTAAAGCAGTTATTAGACGACCCTAAATTCAGGGACCCTGACCCTGAATCAGTGTGCGATTTAGGGCGACCGGGTCGACCCGGTCTGCCTTGCTCCCTTACCGCTCTGCCGAAAGTGTAGTGTAATAACACTTAGGGCGGTTAGGGAGCTCAGTCACGCGCCGGCCATGGCGTAGAGTGGTCGTGCGTGTTAAAGGTTACCAGATTTTAGTTTATTTTTATTGATTTTTATTTTACTTCCGATTCTTTTTTACCTTTCACATTGTATAAATATGACCAAACGGAGCAAAACCTCAACGGTTTCCATAGAAGGACGACCTTTTTTGCTCTCCAAGCAACTGAATGGGAAAAATTTTAGTTATAATAATCATCATCATTCATAGCAAAAATAACATCTCCCGATCTTTCTCAAGGTATTGTCATATACCTATCTCCGGAATTTTTAAAAATACATCTCCCGAAAATCAAAATTAGTTGTTGCGAGCATTGCCATGAGCCGTGACTACTATAGCAACTTTTTGATGTTTTTATAGTGACGGCGGCATGATGTAAGTACGTCCAACTCTCTCGACATTCACGTTTCAACTGATTTAGGGACCGATATTCAGTGTAGTCTAATAAGCGCCATACTAACTAGGGTCCCCGCCGCGCCGCCCACCCGGTATTCAGTGCCCTGAATTTAGGGTCGTGTAATAAGCCTTTCACCCCCACCCGGTGTGCAGTGCCCTGAATACCGGGTGGTGTAATAACTGCTTAAGATGCAGGGCATAGAGTACAAAGTTTATTTATTTGTCACTGAATTGTCAGTCATTTTTGTGTCAGTCAGCAGTGTTGATAGTCTTGCGTCGCTAAAATATATTTTGTTAGATTGTTTTGATAGAGATAAAATTGGTAGTTGAAAGCAATTTACCATTATTTTGCATTACAACATTCCTTTTGATTTGATACTTCTGCGAGAAATATGTCTGAATCCTACGGTACGCTTAACGGCTATTGTTTCAGGGACCGTAAAACTTGTTATTCCGTAATAATCTAAACGTTACATCAACTTTCAGAATATCTCTTTAAATTTCTCGTCATTGGAAGTGCGGGCACGGGAAAATCAAGCCTTCTTAATAATTTCATTGGAAACAAATGTAAGTACATACCTAAATTATCTCAAGGAATAATACTTTTGTTATACCTTCTATTTTAACTCATACACTCAATTTCATGTGTAATAAAATTGTATTCCATTGTTCTAGTTAAGGAAGATAGATGTCACACTATAGGTGTCGAATTTGGCTCCAAAATTGTGAATATAGGTGGGAAATCTACTAAACTTCAAATATGGGACACAGCTGGCCAAGAGAGGTTCCGCTCCGTGACTCGGTCGTATTACCGCGGCGCGGCTGGAGCGTTACTTGTCTACGATATATCATCACGAGATTCATTCAATGCTCTAGCCAACTGGCTTCGTGATGCCAGAACATTGGCTAGTCCTAATATAGTGATTCTACTTGTGGGGAACAAAAAAGACTTGGAAGAGTCTAGGGAAGTCACATTCACAGAAGCAAGTCAATTTGCACAAGAAAATGGTATTATTTTTTTCTTTTTACTATATCTTTATTTATTTATTCTATACCTTGTCTATAAATGTTTGTATTTTGTGCAATAAAGAATATCTATCTATCTTTAAAAAATTACAAAGACAACTAATCATTATCCTAGTAAAAATTATGTGCATTTACCAAATTACTTTTTCAAAATACTGTTGTTTTAATTACAGAATTAATGTTCTTGGAAACAAGTGCTAAAACTGGAGAAAATGTGGAGGAAGCGTTTTTGAAATGCTCAAAAACGATATTGGCTAAAATTGAAGCTGGTGAGTTAGACCCTGAGAGAATTGGGTCCGGAATTCAGTACGGTACATGCACTTCTAAGAGATTGAGCGCACCAAAGAAACAGACTCGGACACCCTCAGAGTGTGCCTGCCGCATGTAGGCAAGCAAAATGTATTAATTATGAAATATGGTAAGATATAATTAATTTTAATAATGTCTATCAATATTAATAAATGTTTATTCAGACTACAGGGCAATAGTAAACTCCATAATTCACTTCATAGCCTTAAATGTTTGCTATGTTATATGCACAGCTTTTTTAAATCACTAGATTAAAATAATATCCAAGTTATATTATGCTGTTGTCCTGTCACTAAAAAGCCATTAAGCTATTTGAAGTGAATAATTGTGCTTAACAGTTTTTTAGTGATAGGATGGCAGTATGTTCACCTTAATTATATGGTAGGTAATATTAAAAAAATAAAAACAAATCGCAGAACCATCTAAGATTTGTTTATCATACACATATTTGGCATATAACTGGTTCTTATTTTTTATACATATTTCTAAAAAGGTTTCAGGTGTAATTTCCCTTAAGAGCATTTTAGTGAATTATAAAAGACTATGCATATATGTATATGTACATAGGCAGATGGACACTTAAATATCATAGATAAACATTGGCCTTTTAGTGTATATGTCACCGGAAAATAGCAAGAATCGTAAGTTGATCAATTTCCTAGGTAGTTGATTAACTTCCGGAAAATAATAAATGGCAGTTGAAATGTATTATTTAACGTATGTATTTTAGTAAATTGATCATTTTACGGGGTGTTTCCGTAAAATCATCCGACGAAGGTGAGGTGAACGTTGATTGGTTCAATGGCTCATGTGGTGTTATCCCGGCAACCAATTAGGGAACAGTGTATTAAGTTACGGGTAATAGTGCACCGTTAAATAGTACATTGAGCAACGATTGGCCCATTTGATGACGATTTTACTTGTGTCAAAATCGTAAATTATTAAATGACTGTCAGGCTACCGTAAATTGATCAACTAACTGAAATCCATTGCGTTAAATAATACATTTCAACTACCGTTTGTTATTTTCCGAAAGTTAATCAACTACCTAGGAAATTGATCAACTTACGATTCTTGCTATTTTCCGGTGACATATATAATAGTTTTGAGTATGTATATGTGTATTTGATATTGAGCATTTGCATACTTAAATGAAGGATTTAGATACCTACAACATAAACATATAATTAGATGCCAGCATTCGATTGATTGTAATTTATACTTTCATAAACACAATATGAGAGTAATAAATGGATATCAGTTAGAATATAGGTACATACCTATGTTATGTATTAACATTAATAGAAAGTCTCTCATAAAGTTGAATGAAGTAATACTTATACTGTTATGTGTAAGTAGTCCTTTTTACTTGAATTAAAGCAAATTTCAATATTTTACATCTATTTTGTATCTGGCTGGTTTCAAATACTTGAAATGTGGATATTCTCTATAATATTTATGCCATTGTTGTGCTTATTATGGCCATATATGCATAAGGCTGTTTAGGAGTTGATGTAATTTGTGTATGTATATTTTTTCTATTCTATGGTTCTAATGTACATACCCAGATGTCTAAGCCATTTATGCTGGGATTTTTACTTTTACTTCAAAATAGCCTGCTTATAAAAGCTTCATAGAATTATTACGTGGTACATTTTCGTCAATACTACCTATTACATATTATGTGTATAACCACACTGCCAGTACTAAATCTATCCATGATCCATCTGCCCAAATACTATTTTTCTGGAATTTATGTTATGACCTGTGGTCCAACCCTAATAGGCTATTGTCCATTGCTATAAGAAAAACTGTATGTAGCTTTGGATTACTGATACATACTTCCCCATGGTCTAATAATGTTGAACCTTTGGCAAACTTTCTTTTAAGTGGTACTACCAGTTGGAGTCTGCCTATAAGTTTCTCTATATGATACTTTTGGAGTGAAATATGGATGAATATTTTAATACAAAAAATAAACATAATTATACTAAGTTCATGCTATTGTGAATTACAGTATAATGTCACATTTCTTAGCTTCCATGTGTTTTTTTTATATGAGTATACCTATATCAACTCAAAGATTTGGTTTAACATATTGGTACATTAAAATGTGAGTAAATGCACTTAGATATTGGAAAATAATGATAAAATTTTATTGTGATGTAAATGTAAGTTGTGATTCTCATATCCTAATTATGAATACCATAAGATGCTATTAATTAGTTGTAGCCTGGGCATGACTTTTTTCTATAAATTATTTTGATGTCCCTGCTAGTTTTTGTTATTGTTAATTATTGTATAGTTACTCTTTAAGTGAATATTCCACCATTTAGAATTTTATGTGCTCTGAATTAACAACCCTGTGACATTATTTTTATTATATTTTTGTAATTATATAAATAGATATTATCAGAGGACTGTTAAACCAATTGCACTACACTTCAAATATTTAAGTACCTAATACTAAACATTATATTTAGTGTGATTTTCAATCCTTACTTTGTTAGATAAATAAATAAGATTCAAGATCTGTTGGACTAACTAATGAGGACTTTAGTAAAGCTTTTTGTTGTATTGACATTACTTTTTAAATTGCACGATTTTTTTGTAATATGACAATAAAAACGTGAATTCTGAAACATGGTTTCGTTTAAATAACTAACATGTAGGAGAATATAACTTTACTAATATCCTAACAGCTTCCGAGCCTTTCATGTAAGATCAGGGCTATAAACTCAATCATAATTAGTATCTTTTCTGACTGGGTGGCTTTTTAGTATCATGTTTTAATACTTTATTCTCAGAAAGGTATGTAGGTATACATTTATTTTAAGGCGATTGTTAAATAAGCGATGTTTGCATTACGACTGTCCGTTGTCTCGTTGATGTTAAATGGCAAAAACCCTTTAAAATACATTTATTTGCGGGCCAAACTTTGACCTCTAACCAGGAAAAATACACCACACATAGGTATTAATAATACCATCCACCGCTTGTAGACTATTTAGGGGCTATCCATGAATTACGTCACACTTAAGGAGGGGGGAGGGGGTCCATGATGTGTGACATACAAGGAAGAAAGGAGTCTCACGATAGGGACCAGCTGTGAAAAGGAGGGGGGGAGGGGTCAAAAAGTCTTGAAATTCGTGTGACGTAATTTGTGGATAGCCCCTTAGTAGACGAGAAACAAAAAACAGCATATTTTTATATAAATTTATTTTTGAATAAGTAACATTGCTAATAGCTCATACACAAATGGAGCTAACTACAAATGATTGATTTTTTAATTTTTCTAATCTGATTCAACAAAAATCTTAAAATAACTATCTACAAAATTATTGGTAGGTAGCTCATAACGTGATCATAATTTCCATAAAAAAAACATATATTTTTTCAATATCATTATGTACATAAATGTCTTAATACAAACGAGAATATCAATCAAAGCTCCAGGCTTTGATAAGGATAGGTATGTACATTTAAATAGTGGACTTCCTACATTCGTCGTAAGTAGATGTACCTATTGTGATATGTAACAAAATTACTGCTGTTTAGTATTAGGTCGTTATTGTCCATGACTCCATGGCATGTGACTGCATATTTATAAGTATTCAATGGCAAAATTAATATAAACAATAACTGTTGGATTATTAAAATGTATAATAGGTTCTGGATGACCTATGGAATGTTGCATGTACTCCTATATTGTTAGGCAATATTTTAATTCTCTGTGAAGATGTAGGTAAACCCGAGCACTAAGGTCATAGGAGGTTTAATTAAATTAACGAAGTTGTTACATTTTAAACACATTCAAACCAAGAAGTGCGATTGAAAGGAGTTAATATCAGTTGTTTAAAGTTTGAGTAGGCAATTTACCTACATGACTAATTGTTGCCTTCTTTTTATGGTCAATATGATTAATGAAAAATAGAAATATTCTTTATGATCATTTTGAGCAAGTTATTGTTATTTAAACTAAATTCGAATACCTTCATGCGTTTGAAACTATTAGTTACAGTAAAAACCTAATTATATGCGGTATTGTTAGTATAAAGATTTTATATAACTTGCAGTAGAAACGTTTTGCTTAACGGCCATTAGTATTATCACAGCTGGAGTAGCATTATACAGAAAGTATTCTCTCAAACAGTCAGTCTGTTTTCATGGACGTTACTGATAAACTTTCAATCAATTTATTTGATCCAGATAAAGGTCAACTGAAAACGCGAAGGTGAATATCTGCAGTATGAAATTAGTTTTAGGTAAAACGATTTTACCATGGTACCTCAGCAAAAACATATTTTTACTATAAAGTACTTATTAAGTTTTTACTGTAACATTTACAGTAGGTATAAATAATCTTTATTTCTTCAAGAGGCATCAGATTGATAAATTATACCATTAGTTATGAATGACAGTCGTTCCGAAAATACCTATTTAATTTATTTTGGAAATTATTATTTGTACTTATTTTTTAACTGTTGACTTTTTTTACGTTATTTCGTATCAGATTCACGAGTAGGTAACCTACATAACATAACAAAAGTGATCTCATAAAATAAATATGTAGGTGAGTAAATATAATTATTTTTTATCTAATAATATAACTTAATCCTTAACATTAGCTAACTATTAAGTTACACGTAAACCTAAGAGCATGCAACAAAAATTGACAAAACATACTTTAACATAAAATGCACCTATATAATTCTAGGAACTATGTATTAGGGTGTGATGTTTTACTGCGATTTTGTGAATACAGCCAATTAGTGCATGTTTTAGCAGTTACATAGTATTACTATTTACAAAAGAAAGCGATTCTATTTTCGTACGAAAATACTAACTGCTCTTATACACAATTAATAGTACCCAATCCAGTTGCGCAAATCAGCACTGCTGAAATTCTTGCTAACTACTAAATTTATAATACCATAGATACTATAACAAAAGAATAATTAGAATGGCAATCAAAACCTTCTTTACAAAATAGTCCTAGTTCTATCACAGAAAAATATCAAAACACTTACGAATATGTATCTTAGTTTTTATAAATTCAAATATCTCCAAAATTTCATTGTTATTGTGTATTTGTCGTGTATATCGAAAAGTAAGGAAACTTGATAAAATGTACCAATGCGTAGGTATGGGACCCATTACCTAATAGCTGGGTATACGCAAAGGGCTGCCGCAGGTATGCCTATAAAGAGCAACTTAAAGTGCATAGGTGACCGACAAATGGAATGATCAAAATAATGAACTAGTAACGTAAGTTACGCACGCATCAATGAGACTCTTGTGTATAGCAGTTGCGCCGCCAACACCTGACAGGAGCTCCGACGGGAGCACCACAGGGCATTAGCTTATAATTAAATGATTATATCTCGCAAAATTTATTGTATACAGACTTAATACACGCTATGATCAATATTAAAGGATTAATAGTTCAACAGACAACATAATAATATGGACATAGATACCGATAGATTTCTAAATTTTATATTTTTTCGATTGTGAACATGCTAATTGTACTATTACGTTGCCGAGTCTTGGATATTTCATAAATATACCAATGTTTATTCCTAGAGTATTTCAATGTTCACCCTGTTGTGTAGGTAATAAGTTATTAATAGTCATAACGTGTTTTAATTTTTTTAAATAGTTAAATATTCCATTTACCATTTATTACATTTAATTATTACTTGACTTTCGACGAGTGGTTACTCCTTTCAAATAAGTATAATAAAAAACTATCTACTTATTGCTAAAATTATAAGTCACTGAATGGATATTACGAGTATGTGTTAGTAAGATAGGCACTTGTAACCGAAACGGATTCTCTTTAATAAAGAGAAAAAGACTGACACTGCCGGTTCTCTAAGTAAAATAAATAAGGGCATTTTTGAAATGTAACTTTCTTTCAAATGAAGGATAGAAAATATTAGGTAGATATTTAAAAAATAAATTGAAATCAGTCTTGAACATAATAAAATCTACAAAAAAAGTGAATAGAGAACCTACCAATTAGAATTGTGCCTAAATGTAGGTTTAAGTAGCCCAGATTTCTTAATATAGGTAACTCATTGATTTGTGACTAGACAGATTACATTTTATAAGTACACACAAAACTGGCAAATTATCTACTGCATTATTTCAAACGTGTCAGTTTAAGTACGTCTAATTTTATTGTGCCTATCCTACATAGGTAGGTAGTCCAAACTCAAATGCCAATTAAAAGCTATTATGTAAATTACGCAATAGAAAACTAATTAACGTTCGAAAGTCTGAACTACGAACTTTATTGGATACACCAGCACCTCTTAATCGGAGGTGGCCCGTGGGCATCTCAACCTAAAAGCGACTATAAAGCAACTAACATTACCGACGAAACCGGCCTCGTGGCTAAACATTCGCTTACCATGCTCGCTTTCTTTATGTGTAGAAATGCTTAGAAACTACATAATAAATTGGTAATTTGCAATAATTCCACAATTAAGTATTTGTATATAACATTCATAAGTACCGCTAGATAAAACAGTTGGATTACAGTTAATGGACTTTGGAGGTACGTCAGCTGAGACTGAGCCAGCTCTACATTTCGTCTCGAAACTGAAACGTCACTGTGGATAGTTACCTAGCTATTGTTTGTTTGTAATATCTGTTTGTATATGTAATAGCTTGGGGCGAGCGAGTTGCATGCAGTGGTGTAACGGCGGTGGGCACGGCGTGCCTCGGCGGGGCGGCCTACGCGAACTGTAGCCTCTGCCGGCAGGCCACCGCGGCCACCAGCGCCGCGCCTCGCCCGCTGCCGTCCTCCGACAGCATCAGGTCGAACTGGAAATAAAGCATTGGTAAGTAGGTACTTGTTTCCGCGTTTCGAATATTCTAGGTAGGATAGGGGTGCGAGAGGTTCACCTATTAACGATTGAGTTTTAGTAGTGACTTTACTCTTATGTAGGTAGAAGATACTTATCCTTACCTAAATGTCATGACCAGATGAGACATGATAGATGTCGAAATAAATATCAATACTGAAATAGGGAGGTAACGGTCTTTTAAATTTAAAAAAATATTAGATACTAAGAGTCTTGAGGTATGTTTTCATTTAGAATGAAATTCTGCTAGAGGAAATGCATCTACCCAAGTTGTATATTTTGAAATTGAGGTGGAAATAAAAGCTAGCGATTCATAATACATATGACATAGAATTTATTATGACACAATTGTGTGGAATTGTGGATACAATCCGGGTTGGAACCCGGATATTTATGAAGTTTTTAACCTCAGCCCGGATGTATAGTTTTTATTAACCCAAAACTCCGGGTCAAACCCTATGTTAGTAGATACTCCTAATACGTCAAAACTGTTATTATGTTGATTAGATAAAAATGTTTATTAAGCGAATAAATAGGTAATCTGTCGTCCGAAGTTCATGTTTTGACCTTAGTCTGTTTAATTAAACAATAATAAGTTTATCTTATGTTGCCGTTTACGTTTCGGGGGCTCGTCTTTGATAAATTATTATCTATCATATTGAGTCGATCCAATTATTAAATCGCTTCTTGCCGTCATTTGGGTAATGACCAAATCTTTGAACTATGGAAATTTCGTGTGCGCATGAATTTAGCAAGGTTTATTTTATTGTGTTTATTTTGTTCTTTTAAAAGAGCAGATTACAGGCCAAACATAATATTAATAAAAATATTTTAAAGTACTTGTTGAAAAGAACTCGTCTGATACGACTCGCACATAGGTAGGTAGGTATATTTTTTGTATACTAAATGAATCATGATGAGAAATTACTAAAACTGTTTGTCATCGGAAGATTGTATAGTCATCATGTGGATTGTTTGTTCGTAGCGGAAAATAATGGGGCAAGACCGATGTCAAATTCGTCTGGATGTTTCAAAACAATAGTTACACAGTTTATCTGCATACCTACCTACTTGCTTTCCAAACCAAATACTATACTCCTGTTTAATGTGCGTACGAAGCGCGTCAATCGATTGGCGTCATCGTGCCTCAGATTAGCATAATAAGCTACAGTCGTTTTAACAACTCATCGACGTTTGATGTAAACTGGAAACGTTTCAGTATTATCTCATAACTACGGTGGTGTTTAAACCTGTTGTGACAGTCTGACAGCCTTTAACATAGTATTATGCATAATAGCATATGAACACAGGAGGGACAAATGGGAGGGTAATGGATTTATGGTACAAATACGCGATCCGTACATCGAACGATAGTTTCAAATTGTTATTCTGGTGCCAGTGTAGCGGACTGAGATGCTGATGATGGTGATTAAAAGAAAACAATTGAGCCGCTGGTCCGGGGAAGGATTTCCACCCTATAGAATACCGCAGCCAAATGACCTCCGGGTCGTGTTTCTGCAGTGATTAGGGTTTCCGGAGCGCGTGGGGGGTTAGGGTTGGGCCGGCATGGCGGTGGCAACTGACGTGTAACTGACCAGTTACTTGCCCGTTGTCACAGCGACTAAGCTTCTCTTTCGCTTTCCATCACGCGTAGAGAGGCCAGTATGTCGAGATAAAAAAATGGTTGTTTACCTGTAAGCCGGGGTTGACAAGCTGCGCAATCTTCTCGCACATGAGCGTGTGGAAGTGCGGGTGGAAGCGGTAGACGGAGCCGTCGATGCCGACGGTGACGCGCGGCTCGGCCATCTTGTTGAGCAGCGTGGCGATGCCCGCGGACACGAGGTGCGCCGCGCGCCGCGACACGCACTCGCACACGTACCGCACGCTCGCCATGTCCGCTTCGGTCGCGTGCGATAGACCTGCAATACAACGGAACTGTTGTTCAGCGTGGCTGTTCGCACTATTTCTTAGGGGGGTAACTACAGGCAAGTCTGCGATATGCCACGGGCCCCCGACCGTACGGGGCCCCGGTCAGAAGAGAATCTCAACTCCGAACATTAATTTATTACACATTATAGTAAAATCTGAAGAATTTGCGAGATGAGTTGTAGTCTAATTTGATTTGTTTCTTAATCTGAGGGCAACGCTGGTCGTGCCCTCCACGGGCACGGCAGCGTTGAATAAAGTAACCACCGTATGTGATAGATTTGCCTACCAAAATACACGCATCTATCTTCTATACAAGGTGACTTTTTAATCACTATCCAAATTTTTTCTGGGCATTAGGTATCGTTAATAGAGCCCATTTCCGCAATAAAAAATATAGGTCATATTTTCACAACAAATTCATTGTACCGAACCAATTATAAATATCGCATGGTTACCATTTCTAGCGTAAAAATTTACTACGCAAAGTGATAAACATCAATGAAAGATATCCCGCGCCCGCGCGGGGTAGAGATGGGGTGCGGGGCGGAGCGGCGGGAGGGTAGCGAGCGAGCGACCCAAAACAAAATGGCAAAGGTCAAGAGCAGTCGCCCGCGCATCCCCGCGCAGTGATAGTGCGCGCTATTTCCGTGTTCCGCACGTGTCGCAGTAGAAACCCCTCCGTCGCGATGTATCCCAAACATTTCCAATCGTGAGTTTTATGAAATGGTGCGGTGTCATTTGTTAAGTGGAGAGAGTTTGAACGGAGCTCAAAGACTGTATGAAGCGGATAGCCTTCCTCGCCTTCGCAACCAGGGTGTGTCAAGTTCCGAACCATGCAACGATTTTAGCTGCCAACCAAAAGCTGTTAGATTACGGCCAATTTACTACACCTTCACATGCAGAAGGGCCAGTGGAAATCGAAAAAGAGATCTTCGACTTTTTCCAAAGAAACCCTCGTGCAAGTACTCGAGACGCGGCGAGGCTTTTTGAGGTTAGCCAATACGCCGTATGGAAACTGCTTAACACCGCTGGCTGGCACCCGTATCATTTCCAAAAGTGTGACTTTTTTGTGGGGGGAAATCAAAAGACGTGTGTATGTGGATGGGATCCAGAGCCTGGACGCCCTTAAACAACAGATTATTAGAGCATTTGATAAAGTGAAAAGTGAGACTTTAGTCCTTAACAAATTAAAAGGCAATGTGGAAAAACGTGCGAGACTGTTTGGAGAGAAATGGTATGCATTTTGAACAGTTACCTATTAAATTACCAATAATTATTGATCAGCTTTAGTGTAAGTTGATTTTAATTTTAATTAATTTGTACATAGTTGATTCAATTTTTTTAAATACGTCTTATTGCAACAATGTACTACCTACTTATTGCCGTCTTAGTTTAATTTCAAGAGCATAAAGTCAACTTTGAAAAATATTGTATTCACCTATTGGGTCACCCAATAAAATACCCATTGATAAATGCGTTTAAATTGGACAGTTTTCGCTGAGAACGTGTTCGGCGGTTCGTCAATTGTCGATAGGCGATTGCGTCAAAGTGAAAATTAGGTAGGTAGGCATTTTTGAAATCTGACGGTCCTAAGCCCGTAAAAATATGAAGGGAAAATTTGCAACTTATGTAGGTACGAGTACCTATGTGTTTTGCTGTTCTGCAAATGGCGGCTTTTTATGAATGAATGAAAGGAGCGGGGACGGACGTGCCCGGCGGTGGGCGGCGCCCGCGGCGCGCGGTGACTATTTATTTCGTCTTTTTTTAGACAACTTGGAATGCTATTTTCTCAATATTTTAGTACTGACCGGTATTAAAAGAAAAAATACGTATTTAGTGATTTTCGCCATAGATTATAATATAAAAATTTGGATAGTGATTAAAAAGTCTTCCTGTATATATAAAAGGAGAAACTGACTGACTGACTGACTGACTGACATATCAACGCACAGCCCAAACGGCTAAACGTAGGCACTTGAAATTTGGAAGGGACGTAGCTTAGGTACCGTAGGGGTGCACTAAGAAAGGAATTCCCGAAATTCCCACGGGAACGGGAATTAGCGGGAAAATCCTTTTGTATGAAAAATCTAAACCGCTTAAGTTAGACGCTTGAAATTTGGCATGCAGGTACCTTAGTAAATATAAAGTTTAGTTATGGCTGTATTTTGAGAAATTCCCACGGGAACGGGAGTTAGCGGGAAAAAACTTTTGTATGTATAAATTTAAACACGCGGACGAAGTCGCGGGCAAAAGCTAGTCGTTATATATTTTAATTTTAAGCTTTGAGAATGCATTTTTATTGTCGGAAATGTTTGTAGGACTCATATGCATACTAAGACTTGAGTCACAACACGGCACTGTATTGCAGGTATTTTTGCAGGATGAATCTTAAAATAAATAGTGGCTCATACATTAAGTATAGTACTTTTCACACGTCTTTTATATGTTACAGTACAATACTGTGTCCTTGGGTCTATAATTTCCAGAACATATAGTGAGGCCTACTTAAAAATATCCAAGTGTTTCGAACAATATCAGGTATTCTATTCACTATTTCGGCGATTTCATATATCACTAGCTGTGCTCGCGACTTCGTCCGCGTGGAATAGTTATTTTTCCCCCGTTTTTTTTTACATTTTCCATTATTTCTTCGCTCCTAATAGTTGCATCGTGATGTTATATAGCCTAAAGCCTTCCTCGATAAATGGTCTATTCAACACAAAAATAATTTTTCAATTCGGACCAGTAGTTCCTGAGATTAGCGCGTTCAAACAAACAAACTCTTCAGCTTTATAATATTAGTTAAGATTAGTATAGATGAAATCCCCTTTCAGTCGCTAACCATCTCACCATTCTCTGAACATTGTAGATATTTACATTATTTTCCGCATTTTAAGATAAAATTGTGTTTTGTAAAGTCTCTTGTGACGATAACTTATGCAAATTACATGTGGGTTGTAGGTAAGTACTTCAAAGTGCAAATCTCCATCTACTTAGTTTAAAAATAAATAAATAACCCAAGACATGCCACGCTGGGCCACACAGCGCGACCTAGCCCCAAACTAAGCCGAAGCTTGTACTATGGGTACTAGACAACTGATAAACTTACTTATATACTTTTTTTTTTGTAAATAAATACATATTATACATAGAAAACACCCAGACCAATACAAACAGACATGTTCATGAACACAAATGTTTGTACTGTGCGGGAATCGAACCCACGACCCTTGGCTCAGAGGGCAGAGGTCACTACCAAATGAGCCACCGAGCCTGTCAAAAAACGAATGTCAGAGGAATTACTTAGATACCTACTTAATGATTGTTAATGAGATGGAAACTGGTATACAAAACGTAGATTTATCGACAGTCTATGATTAATGTGCCATGATTTGAATTATAATAATATCTACTTAGTCTTTAACAAAGATAGGTTTGAGTGGCCAAAGTACAAAAGTGCAATTCATTATTGCCGTCACGAGTTGCTTGTCACGAATGTGCTTATACCTATTCGCCATTTTTGCAATTCTATTCATCAAGTGTTCTTGAAAGCGTTTGTACTTAATATCTACTTGCTTTGGTCTAAGTATGTAATTATCAGGGCTTTGACATTGCTCACTCTTTAGTGGTCATCTAGCGTGTATTTTATAAACATTGGTATCCTACATTAAAACATAGCTAATAAGATTGCGGACTTTCTTTACCTCAAAACTATGGGGCCTATGCAGTCAATAAATCGAAACATATTTAATTCTATAAAAATAGTCAATGAATATGAAGTTTTAATTATTTACGTTGTTGTCTATTTTATTAAAAACCTTCGCTCATTTGTAATTAATTATCCATAACCTTCTTTCGCGCTTGATTAAGAAGATGCCCTCACTAATTAGATACATCATTATTGTGAGTTTTCCAATAACAGTTCATTATATTTATCTATCAGATATTTTCCTACAATATTGTTATCTATGAGTGTAACATATTTGCCATTCTAGTAAATAGTGCGCCGTTTAATCATCCAACTTGAGAACTCTGCCTGTTTTCACTTCAGCACAATGGCGTTTGAAATAACTAGAACTGGAATTCACATGACATTGTTTAACATGTAGGTAGGTAGGTATACATTTTGTTAAATCGATAAAAGAATTCGAATTTTTTGAGGCTTAAGTAATCAGCTTAGCATGCCAACAAAAAACTTAAACTTAATTTAAGTAGGTAGGTATAAGATAGCATACATTAAAGATACATAATAATAGTAAGCTATTACAACTGTAATACAATTGATATAAAGAACCTATTGACATAATAATGTCAATAGGTTCTTCTAGGTTCAGTCCAATAGGACTCGTATTATTAAATCAACTCTTCTATCGTGCTGAAGCCTAAAGATCAATTACCGCTTGAGAAATGAGATTAAAATTTACGTCTTTAATTGGCACTGACTGACTAATTAATCCAAAAGGTCATCAATATTTATCAGCATCTATGTATAAGTATGCAAGTTCAAAATGCATTACGTAGTACCTACTTGTGTTTTACTGATTAGGTTTTAGGTATTCTCTGTATTTAGTAAACACGTCAAGGAGTCGATCGCTTATCTATTATGTTTCTTTAACAAATCCAATTAAGTTATTAATATTTTCATCGTATACACGAAAAATTCTTTTTCTTTACATAGAATGAATAACTGTCAATTACCTACTCGTGACAGTCTCGTGTGTTTATTTCATATCTTAAACTAAGATTCGGGGATATACTAAAGCCGAGGCTATAAATTCATTGTTTTATCTGATATGTAGAATGTGGCAAATAGTGTTGTAAATAGTCGCAGTTTTATTATTGTTTCAACAACATGCGTATCTATGTACGTACGGACTTTGGGCCGCCCCACCTGGCCTGGCATTTATTTATTTGTTTGTAGTCTTCATTATGGACCACTGGTGTGAATAACCAAGTTTTCGTAAACGATTCCTTGTTTTCCGAGAGTTATGATCTTCAGGTTTCCAAAGCGAGAGTGAACCGGTTGTTGATCTAAAATGATGGTGAGTGCGCTTCCTCGTATACTTTATCAAGCGAAATCGAGTCAAGCGCAACCCATTAAGAATAAAAAAAAGCACACTTGTTCTATACTCTGTATAGTTTAACCCTAGTCTCATAACCCACGTCGCAGAGGCGCCCGCGAAAACTTCATATCGCTGTCTCTTTTTATCCGTTGCGCGTACGCGTTTGTCCTTTTCGGCCAACTCAGTCGTCAACGGGCACTCTCAAGCGGCGACCGCGTTTTGGCGGTAAGTAGCATAATTTTCGAGTTATAACAGGTCCGTGCGCTCCAGAGGCGTATGGTTATGATTTGTGTAACTTTCGGTACATTTTAATACATTCTGTTTACGTTACGTTTTTTTGTTTTTATTGTGTTAGCAACATTTTTTTCTTTTGTTATCAGGACACGTATAGATACATACACATGTAATCACTATGGCTCGTAGAAAAGGATTGGAGGAAGACGATATATCACAATTATTAGCTATAGAAGATGATTCTGATACTGGTGAAGCTCATCAAACTGACAGTGAATTGGAAGATCATCTAAGTGAAGGCGAAGTCCAAAGTGAATTTGAAGAAGAGTTTATAGATACAGTGCCTGAAAATGTGCAGAGTTCTTCGGATGATGAACAGGAATCGTCACAACCTGGTCCTTCAAATTCGGGTGAATGACGTGTGTCATGTGTGTCTGTAAGACATTGTTTTTGATCTCATTTACTTTTTTTAGACTGATTGAAATGTGATTTAACTATTAAGAAGGAAAAAAAATGTTAATTTGGTTTTTTAATTTTTTTTTAGAGGCAATAACGTAAAGACTGTTGATTTTTGTTGATTTTCTTAGATGTAAGTTTCAGACATTGGTAATAACTTTAATAAAAAACTAATTATTAAAAACTTTGTTTAATTTGTTAATTAGATAACGTACTATCATAATAAAATAAAAAAACTAAGTTTGCAATTTAATAAATCCTCTAAGTCATACAATAAGTATCGAGCGCCTCCGAGGCGTATGGTTATGATCAACGTAACTCCCAGTATGGTTCTGAGACTAGGGTTAACAACCGAATACGATTACATTATTTAAAATGAACTTACCGAGTTCCTCAAGGACCTCCATGCAGTTCGTAAAGTCTCCGGGCTTGTCGGACTCTATCTCCGACACGTACTTGGTGTAGAAGCATTCCCTCTCGAACAGGAGGTCGGAGCCGCGCCCTCCGAAGAGGAGCCCCATCTTCGTGAACTTGACCAGAGCCAGCCGCACCAGCTCGCCCATGTACATGCCTGATATCATCTTCTCTTGGCTGTAATGGAAATGTGGTTGCATGTAACACACGTATTTTTGTCCACAATGCCACTTTACGTGATTAATCTTTTTTAAGATTTTGAACCCAAAGGGTAAAAATGGAACCCCAATGGCTAGACCACGAACTAGCTACAGTTGAAATTTTCACAAGTTATGAATGTCTCTTGTGCCGCTACAACAGCAAAATAAAATAAATATGAAAGAGGGGCTCCCATAGAACTAGACCTTTTTTTGCCAATAAAGGCCTGAAATCTAGTCAATGGTACGGAACCGTACGTGCGCGAGTCCGACTCGCACTTGGCCGGTTTTTTATTTTTGTCGGAAATGCCTTTACGCATATACAGCAGGGCCTTGGGTCAGGCTCACTCCTATTTACCCGACGATGGTCCGCTTCGAGTGCTCTCTCTGAGGGGAGTCGGGATGCCCTGAGGAACGCGATGCATCCCCCCACAGGGTAAATCAACTCAAACCGATTCTACAACATTTATTTTACATGTTTTTTTCAAAATGAAATTATGCAAAATATAACATTGTAGTGTCTTTAAGCAATTTAAAACAAACGTTTTTCTGTTTAAGGCACTGTTGTGGCGTTAGTATGTTCAGAGATAATTAATTTTGAAATTAGGGGCATTACCGGTAATGACGACAAGGGGTTGGTGATGACGATTTAATTACTGGTGATGATATCATGTGCCTGGTAATGACCATTACCTTTATTATTAAACAAATTTTAATTATTAAATAGTTATAATTAAGGAGATTATGCTCACATAGTACATTATAAGAGTTCCCTACCATCAGTGTGTCAGGTAGGAACCTGTCACGACCTACAATACCAAGCATAGCTATCTAGCTATGCCTGGTATCTCGCAAAAAGATAGGGTACGTAACGAGCATATACGTCAGGGGATGAAAGTTCGACATTGCCATAAGGATGCTGATGATAATGCTAAGGATGAAGTACGCTGAAAGGGCAGTGGGCTGGTCATATCTGCCGTAGATCCGACAATCGTTGGAATTGACGAGTCTTGACGTGGACGCCGCTCTTAAGCAGATGTGGTGTAGGACGCCCTGCAACCTTCAGCCTTGACGACCTTAAAAAACTGCTGACATTGGCTGGAAGAGGAAATCTCGGGATAAAGAAATGTGGCGCAAATAAAGAAAGGCTTACGTTCACGTTCAGCAGTAGACGGACCAGGGCTTCCACAGCAGTTCCGTACGGATACATACGGCCTTGGCCAATCAAGAGCCTCATTCTTGTTGGTAGTGCAATTTTCATCCTTACCTGGAAAGCACATTCAAGTACCTGTACGACAAGGCATTAACTTTTTTCTTCAATTGCTGGGTATATGTCCTCCTTGGTCTTCCTCTTCTGCTTCTATTTCCTGCCTTCGATTGTTATTGTTATTAGTTTGTCACATACAAGGTGTCCCACCACCCAAGGTGATTTCGTCTTCTATTCCCAATACTTTGAACCAAGGATCTCTTCTATGATCCACCATATTCAATACATCCTCATTCGTCTTCCATTCCATCTAAATAGCTTATTCTCTTCAATCTTATTCATCACCGCATCTCAAAAGCTTCCACCTACACTCTGACCTCCAATCTTTCTCTATCTCTTCGCGTCATTGTCCACGTCTCATAGCTGTACAGAGCAATGCTCCAGGTGAAATAGTTTTTATGCTTTTTTCTTATCTTAAATGAGTTGAGTCTTGATGAAAGGTTGAGATTCTTGATATAAATGGGTGTTTCTTATCTTAAGTGTTTTTGCTGTAGCTAATAATAGCTATTTGAGCTTTAATATCTGGAGTACATCTGGTTATTAAACTGCCTTAATATTTATATGAATTTACCTGTCCTAATATTATATGATTCTTACTTTTGATATTTACTATTTCAAGTGTACACGTAGGTATTGATTTTCATTCCAGAATCTTAGAATATATTATCCATTTCATCTATCAAATCTTGTAATTGATCTGGACTTTTTGCTATTGCGGCTATGTTGTCTATAAATCTAAAAAATTCGTACTTTACATTAATCTACAACCCTCCTTTTCAATATATTTGTAAAATGATCGGTGAGAGTGGACAACTCTTGTAAGACATATGTATACTTACACCTTGACTTATCCTAGCTCTTCCTTTCTCCTCTCCAATTTCAACAATCGTTTCTTGATCCTTGTACTATTCGTAAATTATTCTCCTGTTTTTGTAGTGTACCTTGATTGCTTTCAAACTGTCCAACTTCTTTTTCAATCTATTTTATCAAATACTTTTTCTAAATCTATGAAAGCTATGTGAGTGTTAAGATCCAGATCCTATCTTCTGTCTACTCACCAATCTTAGTGCCAAAATAGCCTCTCTCGTATCTCGTTTTGTCGTAAACCGTATTACTCTGGTCCAAGATAGGTCTTTACCTATTGATTTTAATGTGTAGATTGTTAAGCACTCGTAAGCACATGCCTAGCTAAACGTACACCACAAATACAAAGAACTAAGTAAAGTAAGTGTCCACCTGTTTATGTAAATTAAATTAAATCATAACCAAATTTTACATACATAGGCTCAATTTTCAATGTAAAAAATCTTTGATTTTTACGATATAAGCTGACCTAAGCGTAAAAATATCATTATTTATTTAATTATATGCATAAAATTCAATATCACAAGCTATATATTAAGCTTGAAAGTCAAAATATATAAAAGATGTCATTACCAGGCCTCCATAATCATTACCGGTATTGTTAATTTTTTGGTGATGATGCTACCGGTAATGAGGTTTTTGAGAAAAAAAATTGTCGATGGGATATTACTTATTGAAAGTAGTTGGAAATATTTATGCAACTAAGGTTTTTAGTATATAATATAATATCAAAAACTGAGAAAGATTAAATCAACACTTTTCCTTAAAAAAAAATATCTGGTAATGACGCAAAACGTGACAAACTTTATTTTTGAAACTTGAAACTGATATTTTTTTAATATCAATAATCTCAGCCACCAGCACACCCGCCTACTACACGGAATAGACTGGTGACATGGGCGAGGGGAAATATCAGAAAGTATAGGATAACTCTATAAAAAATATTGATAGTTTGACGCGCATTCCTGGTAATGATGAAAAACCCGTGACAATTTTTAATTTTTTTTTATTGTCTTTATTAAGATGTTCCCAATAATTGTGATTACCTTAAACAATAGTCAATGAACTTAACTTTATTGTGTTTCAATCGAAAACGCATTACCATGGCTGTAATCTACTAATTTTTATTTATTTATTTGGTGATCCATAATTTTTCAGCACCTGGTGATGACGTTTTAGCTATAAAAAGAGGTATAAAAAAATAAATAAAGCTCTTACAGATTTCTTTTCATAGGCACTTTATGAGGCATGAACTGAAGATTAAATAAAAAAATAGTAGTACAAAATTAGTCATATCTAGATTTTTTTATCTACGAAAACCTTTGGAGAATCGCTTTGAGTTGATTTACCCCACAGCACACACGTAAAACACGTATGTTTGTGCACAATGCCACTTTACGTGACTAATCTACTCCAACTTGTCATTTCAGTTTTCTCTATTAGGCCGAGGACAGTTAGAGGTTAAGGCCTACAGCCAAAAACGGTTCAAAAATACGATTACCTTGATCTATAAGGCTGTGTCTATAAGGTGTTACATGCTTTAGTTGAAAAATGTGCTTAATAGCTGTGATAAAAACGTCGTAAATCGTTTGTTGATCAGTAATTTGGTTAGGTTACTCTTTTGTATAAACAAAAATCCAATTTCTCCATTCAGTAATAATATTTTATACTGGGATGGACATATCTTTTTACATTTACATTTGTATAACATTTTAATTGGAAACAATATTGCCTACATTTATTCAGAAAAAGAACAATTTTTAACCTGCTTGCATGTTGCAAAATACCCAGATTAGGTATTATTATTAACGTATTATCCTCCGTGTAATGATACTTAAATGTAATTATTAAATATTCTCATAACTAAAACCATAAACTACTCATAAAACAATTGACTAATAATTGCAGGTGGTACTATCATACGTACTTATTTATTACCGATTATCTTGTAGATATCGTACCTACTTATACTTTTGCAACAGGATGATTGCAACTCTCATTATAATAAATGTTTATTTACGTAATCGAAGTTGTAATTATTTATTAATTGTAGCTATGCCATGATATCTTACTTTACCAGTACCGACAAAAAGTAGTTTTTAAGTTTCCGGACCATAAAGAACATTCAGATAATTAACTGGTTCGGCGATAGTTGCGTGACAAAAGTCAACAGCACAATTTACAATTTGTAAGCATCGTGTTTATTTCATGGCGTAAGTAAGTAATGATCACCATCAGCCTATTGCAGTCCACTATAAGACATTGGCCTCTCCAATCGCTCCCCACTTTGATCGATCTTGGAATTCTATTCTCGCATCCAGCACTTGCCAGCTATCCTGCGAATCGTCGCCCCATCTAACCTAAGGGCGTCCTACACTACGTTTGCCGAGAAACGGTATCACTCTAGAACTCGTTATCCCTTACGGTTGCCGTTTCTGCGGCTATGGTCAGTCCAATGCCACTTCAGCTTCCGACGAGCTATGTAAGTAGTATAGGTGTAAGTAAGTTATAAGTGTCTTACATCTGTTTCCCACGGTTGATGGACTTGGTGTCCACTTCGCGGTCGAACTCTGTGCGGACGAAGTCGAGGGCTCCGTCGTCACCAAAAGCCCCCCACTCGGTGTTTATCAGAAGATCTGGCTTCCCGGGCTCCCCGTCGAACAGTTCACAGTTCTCAGTCTTCTCCACGTAACAGGCATTGCTTCCAGTACCTGAGATCACGTAAACATAAGTAAGAACGGGCAGGATAAAGTCGGGGATTTACAGTGACGCATAACGACGTAATGTCGCCACGGGTAAAACGAATCAAGCATGTAGTGTGTAATTTGTACTGTATTTTCCTGCAAGCAAATGTTAACTGGTGCTACCGTCTGTCCGTAATTTTCGTGGTGGTTATGCTTATGCAGCAAACATGAATCACCATGTTTTTTTTATAAATTACTCCTATTGTTATGATGTTAGTACATAGGTAAATATACAGTATGTAACTATCTAGCACTTATCAATATTTCACTCGAGCACAAATAATGTTCAATGTTATTTTTGGTATAGCCAAACCGCTTTGAACTGGTAACTGATTCAATTAGGATAGTTTTTTCCTTATGTTGTTCACCCTCATTATTCGTATACGTATGATGCATAGTCACAAGTGGTTGCCAACTTCGGCACCAGCGGTCATCGGCCTCCTGTTCTACTGACTGGAGTCGATCCGTATAGTAAAAATGTCTTTCCTTTACATGTCCTTTACATCGGAATTAATAAATAACTGATTTTTCATTATTCATTGAAACAAAAGTATTCGAGTGTACTAAAAATAACATTGTTTATTCGAGTATATTAGTTTAGAAACGAAAACACTTCTGTATTTTGGTATTTAGCCAAAACACATTCGCGACTCTGAGTTAGATAAGCATCACAGTAGGTATAGTATAGCAAACAAATAAACGCAGATGAGATGTTAAACCGAAAGAAACCAATTAACTTCCACCCGTTAATATGTATTTATGAAGACGTGATGAACATGCCTTACTCGTATTAGGTAGGTACATATATTAGTTCGTCTACAAAGACGGGGATTTACTTGGAAAAGATAACTTTACTGTTAAATAAATGATGATGACTGGTTGAATTGTTACACACACACAAACACGTTGAAAGTACGTAAGTAGGTAAGATAAGTGGAGCGAAAGATAATGATTTGCCCATATTTCCCTGTGATATTTGTAATGATAATAATGGCAAAAATAAAATTAAAAAGTCTAAAGCTAAAACACCACACCAACACACGGCAAATAACAATATAAACCTACCAACGATGAGTCCTATTTTGCAGTTGTGATTTTTCCACGCGCAAGACATCAATGTGCCCGTTGTATCATTCAGTATGGCACAAATGTCAATTTGTACGTCCTACAAGAGTGAGAACATGCGTATTAGGAGAGAGATCCATTCCAGAATATTTATGAGACCATTATGAAGAGACCTTAGAAATGTTGAAGATGATTCCAGAGGCCTTCAAGTACTTTATATCAACTCAGTTAATAGTATAAACTTTTATATCGCAACTAATGCAATAATTCATGTTATAAAGAAACATATGGTACTGACTGTTCATACCATTGCATTTACAGCCAGTAAATTAGGTCCTATCTATTTTGAATCTATTATATATTATTATAGGTATATTATTTATAAATAATGATCCTCAGTGATAATATAATATTCAATTATATATATCTTTTACGTATATACATTTACGTAGTTATAATCATAAAACTACATGTGACTACTAAGATAAATAGAATACGAAAATGTGCACTAAACTATTCACAACGCAACGATATACCTACTGCCCTCTATATAATTTCTTTATACTTCCAATTGAAAAAAAATACGGTCCATTCGAGAACCTTCCTTTTTTGAATTTTGTTGAAAACAATGCATGCAAGGCTGCAACATAATATAAACTACTGAACAATGATCTATTGTTTCTCTACCATGAATTCACCATAATCGTAAATATTAAACTTCTAAATACGTAAGACAAATAAAGTATAAAGTGCTACTTAAG
The DNA here is from genome assembly GCA_031163375.1 of Conogethes punctiferalis. Lineage (NCBI taxonomy): Eukaryota > Metazoa > Arthropoda > Insecta > Lepidoptera > Crambidae > Conogethes > Conogethes punctiferalis. Next base: position 4,662,618 of record CM062086.1, read on the forward strand.
AGCGCGCATACAGAATTCGACGTATTTGCGGCGAAACTGGTATTTTCGGGCGAGCTATTATCATAGAAAACGATTTTTTTAAAATAAGAAACATAGTTTTTTATATAGATAAAGTCTTCAAGCAGTGCGTAGGCTAGATAAAATATAACATTTACAAGTATATTTTTGTTTATCAAAGATCTCCCGTAAGCCGATTCGCAAAAATGCGAGTCAGAGTCAATTTCGAAAGTCTTAATATCAATTGCATTACATACATATGTTTTAAATATATGTTTATACAATAGCTTATATAGTCTATTAGTGCACTAGACAAAAAAACTTTCAAAAATATGTTATTAAATTGCCCAAAATAATTTTTCAAAATAAGCTCAATTCACACTTTTCAACAGTGTTTTTCTAGTAGAAAACACTGTTTCTTGTAGTTGAAATTTTGTGTAAATGTAAAAGAAGTCTTTCTTAAGTGCACCTAATTATTATTTTATTAATATTCTATGCCTCTTATTTTATACGATTTTTTTAAAAGTGACTATAAAGCCACGCGCGCGACGCTTGCCGATTCAGTCCAAATCGGGTCATCCCAGAGGGAGGACGTGCCGCTCGCTGCTCCGCTCACGCACACATACGCACAACCACTTTTATGAGCGTATACCTCTCTGCGCGCGTGCAACTCCACGAGTTTGATACTTTGTAATATTATTTTTGTATGGAAAATTTATTAAGTTAAAATAATATACATACTAAATTAATGAAATGATTTACCTAATGTTTAGTCATGAGTATCAAATACAAACATCAGGATTATTATAATTATTATTATCTACAACCACATTTGCTAAATATTTCAAAAAATTAATATGATATTTGTTTATTAGTTCACTAATGAAGTTACAAAGTAAGGCTATTCCAATGATTATTAATATGCTCGTTAACATCAATGGTCAGAAACAACTTCCATGAAGAAACTGATAAGGAGATTCATTTGAGTTGGGAGCATTTAAGGAATCTACGTCACATGTTCACGACTATAAATAAAGGCATACAATGAAGCTGAAAGTCATAGAAATCCCATAGTCGAGTTATTATTAGTAAAATTATATGTGTAAAGATGGATGATAAAATGTTTGATGGTATGCACGAAATTCATATATTTACATTTAGATAAATCGATCTTCGAATCCAATTTTGAAATTGTCGCTTAATTGTTTAGTGTGAATAAGTGAATCTTTGTGTCACAATAATAACAAGTATCTACGATTAAAATTAAATCGATCAAAGTGGTCAACAATGGGAGAGGCCAATGTCCAGCAGTGGCCTGTGAGAGGCTGATAACGATATGAGATTACTACTTTCATTCAGGTAGTATTAGAAAGAAGTAAAAATTATATTTTATAGTTTCAAAATGTAAAACCCAAATGCAATATGATAGTTGTGAAATGTATGGCCATTACGGTTACTAGGGGTGATTTTAGCGAAAAGGCTGGTAAGATACGGATATGTTACGGTAACTTATTTACATACATTACGTTAAAATTACCGGCTACGTATGCTGAATGGTAGTATGGCGACGAGCAGGGCGAGCATGTAACTTGCAGTATGCAAGTCGCAAGGTGCAACGTTGCCAATGAGGGCTACCGTTTTTGTAATCACCAGAGGGTGCCACTGTATAGTGAGGTCTTCGGGCATAGCTGTTAAGGTTTGTTTTATGCATGTGATGACTGTTTGTTCGTTATAAGAAGGAGGCCATAAGTTTCCAAAAGGCAAAACTGTTTGTTAACGGTTAATAAACAAACCAGTGAACGAGCTTTTCTTTCATACCGCTAATTTTTATACCTCATTTTCTCGGCTCCGCTTTTAAAGCGCAGATAATCACTGAGCCGTGTCTCATATTTTCGAAAATTAATGCCAGCTATGCCAAAATTGCACAAAATTATTTAATTTTCCGAAATAAACTCGTTTAACCCACAGAACCTATGTAATTTGACATTTCGGATACCTCACGCTACACTAGCACCTCTGGTGGCGAATTCACACGCGATATGGGCGCCCTCATTAGTGCAGCAGTTTGCAATAATAGGTATTGTTATTTCTTTTATTTGCTTCGTCGCCGTCATTGGAATTATGTTAAATTCGAAATATTATTAAGTAATTAATTAATTCAGTTTAATTTCCAAAATGTCGATTTTGGGGGAAAAGGTAAGAGCCAAAATTGTTCGGAAATTGACTCTCTAGAACTTTGTTTCTTTTCATTCATGCCGTAAAAAGTACAACATAGGAGATAATGATGCAGTTTTGAATATGTCGCGGTTTGCGAGTTTTATTTCCAAAATATCGATTTTAGGGGAAAAGGAAGGAACCAAAATTGTTTAAAAATTGATTTCCTACAAGTTTAGTCTTCTTAATTTAGACCGTAAAGTAGAAAATAAATGAGATAATGACAACATTTTTTACTTGCTGTTGTATTTAATTTTAATTTTCAAAATACCGATCCTAGACAATTTTTGAATATATACAAGAGGACTCACCATACCTACCTATTCAGATAGCTCGCCTTTGTAACCTGTCCATTGCATCTTAACTATAACTAATATTATAAAGCTGAAGAGTTTGTTTGTTTGTTTGAACGCGCTAATCTCAGGAACTACTCAGGTCCGAATTGAAAAATTATTTTTGTGTTGAATAGACCATTTATCCAGAAAGGCTATAGGCTATATAACATCACGCTGCAACTATTAGTAGCGAAGAAATAATGGAAAATGTAAAAAAAAAACGGGGAAAATAACTATTCCACGCGGACGAAGTCGCGAGCACAGCTAGTCATTTATAAAATTGCGTAAAAGCAGTATTCTACGCAAGATTTGTGCCTTATACAAAAAACAGCGCTGGTCAGTCGTGATATATTCTTTCAGAATCAGGTTCAGGACACCTATTTAGAGAATGCTGCAGTAGTCAATGACTCCTTGTAACCTTTAGGATTCGGGTCATGACGAATATTCATCCCGAGAATAAGTGATGGATTGGTCAAGCTGGATAGGAACCAGATTTTAGTTGTTGTAGGCCATTTGGGGTTTCTGCTACGAAACACAAGCACAACTTTCAGCACAAGCATCAGTGATACATGCATGATCTCTGAGATCAGTGCATAGAAGACTTAGGACCTTAATTCAAATTGACAAATTGTTTACAAACTAATCTTTTTTGAATGATGGCAACCAGCCTCTTTGTGAGATCCATTTCTGCCGAGTGAAAATGAACAAAGTAATTTTTACAAGTTAAAATATAAAACGGATTAGAGTTATATCGTGGCAACCACGGAGACTGCTCTTTCCTTAAATAATAATACAAACACCTAAACACAGAACAAACACAAATGTTCAGCACACGAATGTTTGTTCTGGATGGGAATCAAACTCACGACCTTTGACTCATGATCAGAAGGCAAGGAAAACACAGTAGGGATTATTGATTTTTATCAAGCAACATTAATAATGTCAATCACTCACACAATACCTTTGGATAGGTATGTACCTGGTACATATAAAGATAGAAAGACAAAAATATTGTTATATTTTTCTTAAACCTTAATTAGTAAACACTTAAGAATAATGTACTCTAAAGTGTTTAAATCAATTTAATAAGTACGCACCTATACTACACTAATAAAATATTTAGCAATAAAAGAATGTTCAAATAATTTAGTTGAATAATAAATTGTTAAGTATCAAAATATGTTCGTCCGCCGGAGTTAGCGTCCGACACGCCGCTCACCCACACAGACACAAATGATGTCTATGTGTGTTTCGGAATCGGCTCCCGCGTGCGTTTCGAGTTGCTTAAAATTGTATGCGCGCTCTTAATAAACCAATACCAATTAATACAAGCAAAAATAAAAATTACTTAGATACAGATTTGGAACACTGAGTTGTTATAAGTCAACCTGAATGCCTCTATGGCTCTCGCTTGGCTCCAAAAGTCATGCCTTACAATTACGAGAGAGCTGTCTATCATCGTCAACTCACCAATTATGACCCCTATTCTGCAATTACGTTCCTTATGTGCACATGACATAAGGGTGCCAGTGGCATCGTTTAAGATACCCATAACAGACAGTGTAAGGTCCTGGAAAATTTCTTTATTTTACACAGGTTCTAAGTTAATTTTTCGAAGCCACCGTATTGGTGTCTAATGCAATAAAGATCTAGGTTCTTTTGTCAGCATAAAAAATTACACTGATACTATAAATAATAGATTAATCTTTAAAAAAAAATAAGATGATATATCTTACCCCTCGTCTGGCGATTGCATCTTTAAGGCCTTGTACCACATCTTCACCAACTACTCCGGAGCAAGAGAATCCTTTAGTCCAGCGTTGCAAAATTCCCTTAGTAAGTCCCAGTTGTTTTAGAGGAAAGCTGAATGTGAATCCAAGGGCCAAACGTTCCTCATATACGCTATGTTCCTAAAGAAAAAAAAATGTTAGTATCTACGTAATTACAAAACGTGACCAATTACATATCTACATACTGTATTTTTTCTATTGTTACAAATAATTACCTTCATAAAGTTGGCTAAACACTCGGCTATGTGATCAAACAAAGCTACGCCAGTACCCGTCATTATATGGTTTGGTATGGCATAAATCTTTGACTGCATGTCAAAGTGGTTTTCGCCGAGATTTATAATTAACACTCTAAAATTTGTTCCTCCTAAATCCAAAGCCAAAAATTTACCACGCTCTGAAAAGACAATGTTTTAATCAGTACCTACAACGAAAAGTCAGAAATTGTTTTAAATAAAAAAGAAAGAATATAAATATTATTTACCTTTTCCGTTGGGCAAATCTTGTATATACGTTAGCCAACATTTGACGATGGAGCTTTCGTGTGTGTCTCTGCCAAGGCCCTTCTCGAGGTCCCTATGTAGCCGTTTCATTATCTCCCGTAACTGAGAGTCTGTAAGTTGGAGGATTTCGCATTCTTCGCGAATCTGAAAAAAAAATGAATTAACGCTTGAAGCTTCATTTACACGAGTTGACGAAGGTGTGAAGTGATGTGTGGGTAGCTAATTATAGTAGACTTTCGGACTAAGTAAGTAAATACTGAATTTGAATACTAAATATTTATTATTAATAATTTTTATTCCTAACAATAGAAGCATTTTATTTTTTTATGATTGTATAATCCGCCTACATATCGAGTATAATATCATAAAAATCCAGAACACATCCACTGTAAGTACAAGTTTTCGTGTAGCTTAAACGTCGAGATAAATCGCGAAACATAATACATCACGCCAAAACAAATGCAATTTTCCTGCATATACTCGTACACTGAACTAGTGATTGTAAGCAAGTCGTTCATTATCGCGAACAAGTTTCACAAGGTCAAAGCGGTCATTACAACACTACCGTTGCTTTCCAATTTAATATTTTAGCCGGTTTTAAAAAATATTTATTTATACTCGCATAAAATAAAGCGCCAACTTACCAAAGGTAAATTATTGATGGCCATGCCCATTTTGCTGATAAATGAGAACACAAGTCTGCAATTAAATTAAACTAGAACGTATACACGGTGTAGGCGCGCTGAAAGCCACTGCACGTCTTGCCAAACTCGCAAGTAAGTGAGGAATACGGCCACATTCGTCCGTCGCGCACTGTATGAACCCGCTCTTTTTCATTCATGAATTGATAGTGTACTGTTGTGATCTCGCTCATTTGCTTCGAAAATGTATAGGTTCGAAGAGTATGACTATATAATATTGCATAAAAACTTTCGGCTTCAATAACCTACAAAAATACATTTTAAATATTTTTTTTTATATTAATAAAATGTTTGCAAGTTACGTGGGTTACTCTTGCCCTGTGAGCGCTCCTGGTCGGGTTTATCAGACGTTAATGATTATATCCAGAGGCGCGCGCTACTCTGTGTTTGTTTCTGATTGGTTGACACGTGGGCTCGTTCGTGACGTCAGTGCACATTCCTCATTCCTATATTTACAATTGCATTGGTAGTAGTGACTTTACAGATATGTGAGTTGAGTGGGTGTGTGGCTTACGTATTATGCGCGGACTCTTGCAATCGCCATAAAATTATTATCATCGACATCCGCTGTATAATTTTATTTAACTGCTCGAATTCTAATTAATATTGAGCTGAGGCTAATCTTTTTTATTTAGGTTTTATCATTACAGTGGACATACATATTGATTAAGTATATGAACCCTTTGTATTCTTAAAATCATTTAGTAGAATTAAAGGTAAAAATCATAAAGGTAATTAAAATAATTATAAAAAGCGAAAAATGAGAAGCGGGGTGAATAATTCACTTATGGCATCTAGTGAAGTGAGATTTGAATTTATATTTGGGTAAGTAGTTGTACCAAATTGAACAATTTTGAAGAATTTCACATGTAGGGTTAGTAGGCTCATACAATTTCATAAATATATAGATACATACCTATATCTACGTTATAAAAGGCTGCATATCAATTGTGTTGCATAAATTGTTATTGGCTTAGTTCTAGTACAACTTACCTCAAAATAATTAAAGTTGTTTTGCAACTATAAAAGCTGTATTGTATGTATTTCATCAAACATCATTTAAGGAGATATTTATTAGATATAACATATTTATATTTATTCTAGTGGATTAGATACATAAAACTAAATATACTCGAAACATAGAGCCCTGTGTCAAAAACCAAGCTTTCAAGCTTTTTTTAGCTAATACTGAGCACGGCTTCAGTTTTAGCTCTGTAGGGTCGGACAGATTCGCGTGCTAAACTTAGTTGAAATAAATTCTGTCTCCTCTGAACGTCATTGCACTGTAATCTAATCTCAAAACTTCAACGTAAAACTGGTTATATCTGGTTTTTGTCGGTGGCATTTTCCGCGAACTGATCAAGAAATGGTCTTGAATATAAATATTAGTTGAACTACGGGTTTTTGCGAAAATTAGCCTTCGGTCTGTGTATTATTTATTTATAGATACAACACATTTATCAGACCCTTAGGTTGGTCACATACAACGAAGGTCCCATTGATAAATGTAGGTAATGACGGGTAAAAGTAAGCTACCGAATTAAACTAAGCTGTCATTTATAAACACCTAAAACTAACATTTTGCGCTGTATAGGTGGTAAAAGCTAAAACATGTGATAGCGTTCTATCTTCGTCATTTTACAATGTAATCTAATCTCCAGACTTGAATATCGGTCCGGATAAATCTAGTTTTTCTTGGTATTTTCCCCGAACTAATCAAGAAATGCTATTGACAGATATAGAGTAGCATGGTAATACTATGTGTATAATATAAAAATACTGCGTATAAATTTCTTCATAAGTGTTTGTTGGGTACCTATTACTAAACTTAACCAGAAAAAATAAAATTGTAAAAACAATGCTGTTGGCTGCTATTGAATTGATCTATTGCTATTTATTTTTCAAGCTTGAATTTAACTTTGAAGTACATTATTGATTACGATTACTTGAATGACGCTACGGAAATAAATTATTTTAATAATTCACTAGGTACAACCTCTTCATTATTATCATATTATGTAATCAAGTACCTTTAAAAATAAACATATAATGTACGTAATGTAATTATGTACTACGACTCTACCATAGAGACCATGATAGAGACAAAGCTGCGATGTAAACATTTAGTCAGCGTTAGAATATTACCTACTTATTACAATTTTCCCAAACCATCGCTCGAGGAAAAGAAATATTGAAAAATGTTGCATGGTGTATTTTTGGAAGCTGCTTCGTCCACGTCAGGACCAACGCACGTTGAAGCGTTTCTTGGCATACCGAGTTGTTTATTTTTAAGACGCGTCGGTGTCTCGTGACGACGCCTCACGTTATTTGTGTTACTTATCTTGCATTGTTTGCATGTTACGAACAAGTTACTTTTGTATTAATTTATTACTACTGGCTTCCCCGCGAGCCTATGAAATATAATGTAAACACAATAATGTTTTGACAGGTGAAATTGTATTCCACACGAATGTAAACACAGTCAGACAGATATTGCTGACTATGGTGGCCATGCAAAGATTCAAAATTCGATAGAAATAATGTGTGATTCTTTGAAACTAATGATTTACGACTTGCCCAATCTTGGCAATTTTTATTATGGCAAAAACCCTCTTTAATTTGCTTGTTTATAAACGATGTTTTGCTTTATCCAATGAGTGCTTAATTTTAATCAAATACTGTAGGAAAAAGGCCACTGTACTGTGTGGCGAACCTTGGGAGAGGCCTATGTCCAGCAGTGGACTGATGTGGGCTGATGATGATGATGACTGTAGGAAAAAGGTAGATCAAAAAAAATCTGATTATTAGTTATTATGTTGATACATATTTGTGAAATACCTAAGCTGGTAATAAAACCAATATCCAAAATGATATAGGCAATCATTGTTACGAAATATCTACAACCAAGACGCAATGAAATAAAACTCTGTAATACTTTAGTTGATAAATTAGGTACGTAATGCACATGCCTGCATGAATCGTTACATAACAATACAATAAAATTATATTGACTTGTCACAGAATATATCGCAAGCGCCGCGTCGTGTGTGGCGAATGCAGCTTATTATTTTGCGCATTTAAAATACAAAAAAAATAAGTGATAGACTTGTCGAACTCACCCTCAGACTTTTTAAAAAGATGAAGTTTAGTCTTTGGATGGAACAGGGCTGGGTAACAATAATAATAGGTACATATAACATTCTTAATTAACTTAAAAAAGTTGAATGTCTTGTTTTATTTAACGTCGGGACTTGAGGAGCAGGTTGACTTGTACAGACCTATTTTGACATTTACACTATTGATATTAGTATGGATGACATTTGATCTTTTGATTTTGTTATGATTTATATCCACGTTTGTAATAAATATGATTTACTTACATATTTAGTACAAACGTGGTCAGAATACGCAAATGTAGGTACCCAAAAACAAACGCCGTAGTCCTATTAATAAATTTATAAATTAAACATTGATATTTTTATTTAATGTCTTAGTTAGGTACCAACACAATCGATGTTTCATTGTAATTAAAAATATTATAAAAGACTGACGAAAATTTGCTATCAGGAGTTTTACTTCTCGGAACTCGGAACAGGGAGTGCCGCAAACATATTATCATACCCAGACATGTCGCGTTAAATTGGAGTGCAGATAAATATTATATCGGCCTGATAGTGTCTATGCAGATTCATTAGCGATAAACTCGTATCAATACTGCGGCTGTGATTACCGGCACTTGTTTTGCTACGATCCGTCACGGCACTCAAGCTGCAGTTGGTTCGTTAAATAAATTGAAATGTTTAATAATGCATACTTTTGTACTTTACTATGGAGACTAAATATCCGAAATCGATCGGTAATCGATAATTAACACAGAATATTGTTGAATTACCAAGTTTAAGTCCCATAATAAGTCATGTCTAATTAAAAAAGGATACCTATTACAAAATAAAACACTTTCTGGGTGATAATGTCACATAATGAGTTACACTTAACAAATATAAAATATTGCACATAAAATTTATGTCATTTACAAATAAAAGGCTAACTAAAAAGCTTCAACGTTCCAAAAGCGCTGGTAAAGTATCTAAGATCCCATCATTTGATTGTAACGTTTGTAGGCCGAGGTGATACTGATTGACCGGAGACTAACTCCTCCTACTTATAACATTATCTCTAACAATTCGGTAAAAAAAATCTATAATCTCTTCGTGGCACTTGATATCAAGAAATCTACTTATATTCTGTGTTGAACTTGTAATGGAACCCGACGTAATAATTGAATAAATAGTCTGTATGTTGGAGTAATCTGGTTATATCTTGTCAATATAGTTGCTACCACGATATGCTAATTTGGATGCTAAATGCCCGTCACTACACATCGGCATATAGATAACACGTCTCGGTCAAAAATTATCATGTGGATAATGTGTTTTTAAGTTATCGGATACATGACAAGCAGAAGTTAGTTAATAATAGTTTAAACTAAAAAGTAATAAGGCCGTTGACTTTGAATTTATAACTACCTTCTGACCGCGACGTTGACTTGTTTTGAACTGTCAAATGCCCGAAGGTCGTAGACGTTTTTTAGTTTTAACAATTTCCCTAATAGGTACTTTTTCTTTTTTAATATGTATCATCTTTCCTGACGTAATAGGAATTCCTATGTCTTTCCGACATAAATCAACAAGTACAAGGTCCAAAATGCCAAGCATGAAGAATTTTCTGTGCAGGTTTGAATTTGTTTTTTAAAATATCTAGTTTCGCTATGCTGATCCATGGTTCTGTTAATAATATTCAGCAATACAATGCATTTATTATACCTTAGTCAGACCAAAATAAAATTAATGATTACTTATACATAACCTTTCTTTTAAAGGACATTTGTATCTAAACTTATTAATAGAAACCAAAATTTAGTTTTTTACCTAATAAAGACAATAATAAAGATGATCGGGGATTACTGGATAGCCACTATGTCCTGCGGATACTTGGCTTTCGCACGTGCGGTGTAGATGACCTTGAGCCACGACCTTGCGTCTGAACGGTTGTAGAGGAACATTTGAAATAGGTCTCTTTAGATGAATATTATAGGAGGTAGGTAATACGTTATTCTTAGTCTTTCGTTTAACATATTATAATGCATATCAGTTACTATCGTATGTTAATAATCTTGTTTTTTTTATTTTTATTGGTTTACCTTTGACATTTTTGACTATGAAGGTAAAAAAATAATTTTTGTCTGCATTTTTCTATATTTTAATTCTATAACGGTTGTTTTGGTTGGTTATTACTCGTATCTACCAAGTAAAAATAAACGATCCAAATTGTTTATTGGTTGTATTATGAATAGGTAAAAAAAAATTTTTTTATTTATGCGTAAGGTTTTACATCGGAATCGATTATTCAAGTTATTTTTCAGTCTTCATTGTATAATCAACTACTTCAACATACCTACATCATTCTAACCTCCAAATATTGATCGGGATGTGCCGGGTAAAAGTCTTATTAGGTACCTATACTCTGTGTTTTTGTTAAATAAATAACTAATAAATATATTAAAGAGGTGCCTACGTATGTTGTAATCTAGGAAATTTTAGAATTCATGCAAATATTTGGTCTACTATACTCACGATATCTCGCGCTTGACGCATATCGATTCGTCTTGTCAGTCGCGACGACTGAGATAATAGGTGATGAACGAGTAACGTTGGCGTCCACAGGGTGCTGTCATAAATTCCACGGGCACAAAAATTGCGTCGATATCCGCGTTCGAGCGAATACCGGTAATAGGTGACCGCGTAGTTGTGCAGAAGTGAAAGGAGTGGAGTACTCTGACCGGCGGCACGGAACACTTGCTAGTCGAGTCGCGCGAGGTCACCTTGAGCCGAGGCGGCCGGCGCATGTGCACCACACCCTCGGCCTCGCCGCGCCCGCCCCGCCCCCCGCCCGCCTCGCCTCCAGCGTGACGTCACGCGCTGCGCGGGCCCCTCCGACAGCTACCTAACGCTGTCACGTGATGCCCTTCACGTTCACACCAAACGTCGATTCGAAATCGTTGTGTAACTGGCCGATTGCGAACTGTCATCTGGATCTTGCAACATTTACATTATCAACAGTATTATTGCCGGAAATTTTAAATCAGTAAAAGGGCAGTTCACTTTCTAAGGTATACCTAATACCGTAAGTTTCTGTCGATTCACATTTACTTTCCTTTTTGATTGTCTTTTCCCAATCGATTAGACATTTTTTACCTCTATGGACGGAAGATCAGTCCGATAAATTTACAAGAATGTGCAGTAAATAAATCGACGATTAATGGAAGTGAAATATTTATATTTAAATGTTGCGACATAAATTTGTACTGTAAATTATCTACTTCAAGTAAATATACCTATTATAGGTTTGTAATAAAATTGTATTGTAAGAAAATTTACTGTTAGCTTTTACATACATACTTGGCGATCACACTGCCGCGTTACCGATTTGTACCATAATCATTCATTACCAATTTGGACTTAAGACCAATGACAGATTTTTATTTCCTACTTGAAACCGCAAATAACTAATTTTGTATGATAGATCAAGGTTATTAGCGTAGCTAAAATTCTATTTATAATGTCCCAGTATATTACTTAAATTAGCTAAAACACATCTCCATTAGTCAATAGGATAAATATATCAAAAATATTTTAGTATACTCACAAAAATATACTTTCTGTTTGAAAGCAAAAACGAAATTGGCTGAAAAATGGACGGAAAGAAAAACTTTCACAAAAAGATGTTTTTGTATTGCGAGTATGTTATTGATCACATCGGATCTCACTGTCTAATGAATGACTAAAACTTTAGAAAATATTATATTCTTCGATATTTCTATTCAACATGATATAAAATGTGCCCGTTGTCGTGATACTTTTGCAAGACTTACATAGAAAACAATACAATAATTTCAGAAGCATCAGATAAATATTTAATCGACTCTTTAGAAATAAATACATTTAGAGCGTTTTGTTAATTACATTTATACCTCCCTGCTTTTCTAATAGCATAGGTACTGAACCAAACTCTGCACACTGAATGCTGTTTCAATGGACCACCCCTTTCTTCGATTTGTTTAATAGACTTTACGACTTGTTTTGAGGCCATATTGACACATACTCGTAACCTCGTATAATCACCCATTCACAGAAATATTGTTGTAAAAATTACTCCCTTACTAACTACTACTAATTTGAAAAATACCCGAGATAAAACACTTCCAAAGTCACAAATAAGAATTTGCCTAAAAACAATTAATTATCATTGATAAAAATTGCTATATAAGCGTGACGTCACGTTTATGTATTGCGTGGTGTTTTGTAAGATTTGTGTGAGAAGTTTTTTCGATGGCTATGTTAAATATTGCGTTTCTATCATTTGTCAATTGTCATATCAAAATCTTCTATTTATATGTATTCTACATGAATAAAAACTGAGACTAGATAGTGATGTGTGGCCCAGCGTAGCATGTCTTGGGTTATTTAAAAATGGACCTTCGAAATGTAGGTATGTGACCGCATAACTTTCGAACGACTGCAACCAAATTGGATGATTCTTAATTTTGTATTTTCGTCAATGTTAACTTTTTAGTGGTAGAAACTGTGGGATCCCCGGGCCTCCAATGTGCGAAGTCGTACCAGCTTGTTATATGGCATGTTTTGATCTGATGAACGAAAGTGGGTGCGCGAGCGCAGTGCGCGGGTGTGGCGGCGCGACGTGCCCCCGGTCGCGTGCGCAAGTTTACGTCATCTCATGGGATTCCCTTTGCTATACCTACAATCACATTCACACGGCCCGACTCAATTGCATGGATGCAATTTACTATTGAAAAATATTTAAACGTAGATTTTCCAAGTAATTTTCTTTTTAAAGAGGTATTAATTCTGTTTTTGGGCTTGCCAGAATTCGCTAAGTCTACGATGGAGCGCTCTTTTGCAGATTCACTCTCGCCTTAGACACTTGAAGATTGTATATCTCGGGGAACAAAGAGTCTCTCAAGGAATTCTGAATAGACTACCCCAATGCTTGCTTTTCCAACTTTGTTTTATTCCATCCAGGTCAAAGGAACTTTCTTGCAATTTATTAAAATAAATTATAGACACAACAATATTATAGAATCATCATTATCAGCCTGCAGCCTTTCAATGCTGGACATAGGCCTCTCCCAATGGGGGTATTTGCCTTAGTATTCACGCTTGGCGCGGTTTATGTAGAATACCTCATAAACAGCCGTTCTCAGAACTGTGTTTATGCGCTTATAAACATGTAAAAAGAATAGTAATTTGGCGACACTTTAACTTTGTGATTACGTTAAACCCATGTAGGTAAGTACGTAAATGGAACTAAGTCCAACAAGTAAACCATGTAGGCAAATACGTAGTTAATGACGTGCCATAAAATACAATAGAAACTCGCGACCGTGGAAATGATGTTTTGTTGCCAGTATCTACAGATATTGTGTATCATGATTAAGTCGGAGACTGTTATAGACGATTGTATGCACTGGTTTTTGTAAAAGTAAACCATTTTCATTTAAATTGATTGGAGTTAAAAAGTAATTGCATATGCAATTACTTTTATCTAGTATATACTAGATGGAGTAACTATCACGACGCACAATTATGACAGAAGAAAATGTCATTTCAACTTAGGCAGGTACTTCTTGAAGCCATTACACTGACGGCAACAACTTACGCTTATTCATAAATTTTCCAAACAATCTTCTACTAAAATGGTGTACTGATTACATAAAGTGCATTATCAATTCAGATATTTCTGCAACTTGATGTATGGCTAACGCTTTCAGGTTGTACATATAATTATTCTTATGACATTCATTATCATTTGGCTTGATACAGCGTGCTTTTACAATAATACAAAAAAAAAACCGGCTAAGGGCGTTCCGTTCCAATATGGGGCAAAAATACGCAAACAATTGCGTCTTTTGTATGGGAGCCCGCCTTAAATAATTATTTTATTTTGTTTTTAGTATTATTTGTTATAGCGGCAGCAGAAATACATAATTTGTGAAAATTATACTCTCTAGCTATCACGGTTCTTGGGATACAGCGAAGTCCTAGTAATAGAGTCCCGTTTTTACACTTTGGGTAGAAAAACACGGCATCATGACAGGACATGAGTGTCTGCGTAACGCATTAGTAAGTAGATCAAGAAACCTACATAGGTACTTGTGAAACCCGTGTGCAAAACAAAAATGCATAAGGATGCACCGTGGAATATAGAAGCGTCAGTACCTTAGTTTATTTCGCTTTGTTATGAATCACTCTATGGAGGCCACGGTTAAATGATGAAACAATATTTCGAACAACGCAATTTATTCTTTGTCGGAAACGAGGTTAGCTCTACTAATTTCTCTTCAGGCGATTAAGTGCATCCTTTAAGGAGACAGTGGATAGCTTATGCTAGTTGTGATAAGATTTACTTAAAAATTGGCAGAAGCCGACAACCACACAGTGACGTGACCTTTATAAATTGTATCTGTACTTAATAAAATGTTTAGTTCGCTTCGACGGCGAGAGTAGAGAATCAATCACGACGGCGTGTACTCGTATCAATTATCAAATTTTATCAAAAAATCGTGTAAAAACATAAAATCTTATTTATCATCTTTTGAAGATCGTACAGCCAGCAGCTCGTACATCTTTTTATTAAATACAATATTTCATAGTTTTATCTCCGTTATTGGCGAACTTCCACACAAACTTTCATTCCACAGCTTCTGTCCAAATTTAATCAAAAATCGGGTTCAGTGGTTTAGGCGAGAAAGTACACAAACAGGTTGATTGCATGACACTTTCGATGGACATAGATTACCGATAGGGAATAGGGAAATTACCTAAAGCCCTCCTCAAAAAACCTTGAAGCAGGCTTAACGCACATATATAATTTTATTATGCGGAAATATCGTTATCAGAGTCCATATTTACAAATATGTAGAACAATGCGAAAGTTAATCGGTTTGGCTGTAAGTGTTCGTTATTGTACTGATAGATAGGATGATATTTGAAATGATCATAAATGTTTATATATACGTACTTAAGTACCTAACTTTTATGCATTATTATAATATCATTCATAGTAACTATATTATAAAAAACCACCTGCATTTTCATTATGACTGATTACTATAGTATACTATAATATAGTAATCAGTCATAAAATATATGGAATAAACTTTATCTTATTAGTCTTATTACCTATATTATCACAACCTACATACATAAATTAAATATGTGATGTACGCGTATATACCTACTCGTATAGGTAATATTCTGTTATTACGCGCACTTAATAAGAATGATCTTTACAATTTATTATTATTTGTGACATAGATTTCATATTGAAAAAAAATGGGTTTGTAAAATAGAAAAGGGGGTAGGTGTTTCGACTTGATGATGAGTTCTCGTTAAAGTAACTATCATTCCTGTCTAGATAGATACACTGATGCCATTATTTATAATAAGTACATAGTATCAATTGCTCTTCATATTCTTACCTACCTACTGAGTACCTATGCCAAGAGAACTACCGTTTCTATGTTAAGCTTACCTATTAAATGTAATTGTTTAATGTGCATTAAGTGTTTGAATGCCGGGTGCCAGACAGGTGGTCTTTAATTTGCTCTATGTATGAGGTACAGAAATTGGTGATAATGAGTAATAAAATTATCTAAGATAACAAAGTGGACTC
This sequence comes from Conogethes punctiferalis, assembly GCA_031163375.1. Lineage (NCBI taxonomy): Eukaryota > Metazoa > Arthropoda > Insecta > Lepidoptera > Crambidae > Conogethes > Conogethes punctiferalis. Next base: position 4,678,910 of record CM062086.1, read on the forward strand.
ATGTGTCATCGTGATATATGAAAAAGTAATTGAGTTATATTCAGTTTTATCGCGGTAATCCTAATAACGATAGGTATGTTCAGATAAAATCGCTTGCACCATAATCAATTTATAGATGTTTAAACGGCATTAAAGTACTTAAGCTATCATCGCCGGCGGCGGCACAAGCCTAGCCATTAAATGTTTAGGCCCTCAGCGTCAGTCACGTGATCTTTTCCATTTTAATCCTTTAATATTCTTTTTGCCGTCAAAACAAGTCGACAAAAAAAAGCTCTATCATGCGACTTTATCCGTGTTGAAACTGCTTGATGGAGGTTTAATGGACAAAATGACGAATATTTTTTTATCTGTATAAGATATATTTATTTGTTTATATATTACTCTCTCTCTAAAATTATATATAGACGTGTAACGTCAGCAAACCTAACTTCTATGTTTTATTCCCCAACGTCAAATGTTCATTATTGTGTAAGTACTTAAAACATAGTTTTCGATAATTCTAAATATCACATCACAAATAGCTGTATTTGTGAATCTCTTTTCCACACGCCACAATGTGGTACGAGTATAATAATTAAAGTTCATTTACCATCGTCAATAATACCTACCTATCTCCTTACAAAATAATCACTTTATCATCAAGATAACATGTTATGCATGGACTGTGATCTTACTTATGTATGCGAAAGATGTGTATCAACCCCATATTAATGTGTGGGGCAAAATGAGGGATAGAGTAAATTTTCCATCGAATATAAACAGATTTGGATAGCTTAGTGTATGACTGTGTGTGTACATAAAAATAACTGTACTACATGCTATTTAGATGCATACTTAGCTGACAATAGGGGAGGGCATAAATAAATAAACAAGTGTAATACATATCTATTCATAATCTAGTTCTTTATACCTATCTATAGACTGATCATAATTACTCTCGGCGCCTAGCATTAAGTCTCTATCCCCTATGGGGGATTAGATAGATAGACAATCATGACAAAAATAACGTACCGAACATTATAATGAATTCTTTTTGAAGATATATATACTAACAATACATAAAAGCATTTATAGCAAACATACATTTACTCTATTGTAAAATAAAGTTTGTAGAGCGCTTTTATATTTTATCAGTTTATTTATATGTTTCATTTTGTTTCTTTTAGGATTCTTTTCGTACTTAGGATTTCATTGTGTAAATAACATTGTAAATAATGTCTTTCTGTTTCACGTTTATTCTTAAAGAAATAGTCAACATTTACTTATTTATTGTTATTGTTTTATTACTGTAATTCTAATTTACAAATGGTGTGCACGGTTTTGTGTAGGTATGTCATATTTTTATAAATTTGGCTACTTGGTTAGCGATACAATTTTATCCAGCAATATTATTACCTACATTACATAACAGTGTTTACCGAAAGTCTTCTATTTTAGATAAAAACATGTGTGTCAGTTAGTGTTATTGTTTAACTTAGAATGTCGAGACTAGTACTTTCAAATGTTTACCTTGGCGTTGACTAAATCCTTGACCATCTTTCCTGCTGGGCTGCCGGGGAGAGTCTCACTTGAAAGCACTTTACTTCGTAGCCGGTGAGGAAGTGAGGCAATGCCTTTGCTGCGAAGTCTTTTCTATCTCACACAATAAAACTCTTATCTTTGCAGTTAGCACAACAATAATATAATCATTATCTAAATACTGTTCGGGGAAATAATGGCACCGCTAGAATAAAGTTAACAATGGTAGTCTTTATCCAAAAGGAATATTTCAAGATAATAAAATAATTCACTTTTATTGGCCGATACCCTATCGATTCGCGCTGAATGCGAGACAAGCACTACTCAGGGGGCTAAACAACGTCAATCATTATTAGGTAACGTGAAACGTTGACCGCTGGCACTGCGCACGACAACACTTGGATCTGTACCAACTTAAACACGCCACAGATCACGAAAATTATATTATCACTTTTAAAAAGTTTATTGACTATAGGGAGATCTGAAGTACACGTCCACCTTATTGGTTATATCACCTTACTTTGACATTGCATCCATACTCGGACGTCTATTTCAATATCTGCGTCGAACTTTGCGTATCTTAATTATCTTCAATAGCTGCACTATATCATATGTAATTAGGTAAATTAACACGCAGATGTATACGAAAATTTTAAAAAATAAGTATAGAAGTTAAGTCGCGGGCTATTGCATTGTGTTCATATCGTTGCAATTCTAATGTGGCCTTTACCTTGTGTTAATTAGAGATAAATGAAAGCATATGCGTACTGTAATATACCTAATTCTGAAATATGTATATCGTTATAATTTCTAAGTAAGTTAATGTTGTTGAGTTCTAAGTCTAAGCTATTGTCTGTAATTTAGAAGAAATAACCTATCGAGTTGGATTAATAAAGCATTACAAAAGAGTTAGAAGTTTGTGATATAAATATTGGACAACATCAAAAAGGTTGCTCCGATCTCAAAGTATCTAAGCTTGATCACTTGTCTATAGGAACAATGAAGGTACCATAAATAACAAATACAAACCCTGGCACGGAACAAACATAATATATGTTGATCACACCAATATTTGTTCCGGGCGGGAATCAAACCCTCGTCTCTTGGTTCACTGCGCAGAGGTCTCTACCAAATGAGCCACTGGTCCAGTTGATAGAGATATCCTGAAATTAGGTCATTCTTGGTGTATGTAGGTACGCATGTATCGTACTCGTGGATTGATTGTCATATCAATAAAGACCTATTCGTAGATTTGATTGCCATTGATGCTTAATATATTTGACCACTGGTCCGTGATCTTGGACCTTAATTCTGGGTATGAGTTATAAATTAGCACCTTTGCTGATAGTATACATATGGACACGTATTACTAATTCGAATTATTCCGTAATGTACCTAAAATATGATTGATGAGTGCTCTGAATTGTTTGTGCAGCTAAAAGGAGATTATGTAAACCGTTTATTGTTTAAGAAGTCTTAGGAATAAAACGTTTGTACATGACAGACGAATTCTAACAAATCAGAGGCGGCATCTGGTGAGTATTTCCAGAAATTACTCGTCTGATGACCCACAGTCCGTTGTAGCACTGTACTTTATTACGAGACGCTAAGCACTACGAGAACGTAATGCTACGAACTGTGTAGTTTAGAGGGCGCTACGGGTAACGTTACGAGTTTCATAATTTGTTAATTACGAGTATGTAGAAGGGATTTTTGTTTTAGAAAATGTATGTCACTACCTACCTATCCTTTTATTTTATTAAGGGGATAAAAATATGCCTACTAAACCGATTAAATAATTAATAGGTGAAGAAATGAAACAAAATTAAAAAGCAAAATATTTTTTTTGCACTGACGCGTTAATGTCTTTTCTTCCTGTATTTTTTAAACTTTAATTATAATAACTTTAGCCTAATATTCCATCCAACTGGCCTTCCCATAATAAAAGTAATGTTTGGAATACGGTTGTAAGTTTTCTTCTCTATTCACAACACTCGGGATCGGATTCGAATACCATAGCTATACTTTGTTTTTTTCTAATTTAAACTATATTTTGATTGTTACAATAAAGCATAATTAACTTTCTCTATCTAAACGTTTTCAAATGGAGTTCTAAATACCTTGAATTGAGGCTTGAGTTACTATTGTAATGTAACAAGAAAAAAAATTGATGTCAATGTTATCGCAATGTTCATTTGCAGTTAGAGACAACACAGGCGTTCATTTACCTTATCACTATCTATAAATAAATATTTTAAACGCGAAACTCTACCGACTGTCCTGAAAATTTACAGTACAGCTTATGCAGATATCACATAGTTTAGATGTAAGCTATTAGGGATGTAAGGGAGCGTTCTTTTAACTTCAAGTCACCCTCACCTGCCCGTTTTGCACCCTGCTGAATAACGAACGTGGTTCTTGCAACCAACTACGCGACCGGTGGCGGTATAACCATCACGATTGAAGGTGCAGCTAAATACTACAGGCCGATGATGGGCAGCAGCGTCACCGGAGCAAGAAGCTACGCCCTGCGATCGCCAACTCGCTTGCCGATCGCAGGGCGCAGCGGCGATTATGGGTACAGCCTCCAGGTTTTTGACAACCACCTGAAGAGGCTGATGATGCTCTTGTCATTTTGCGTGCAAGGCCGCGTGCAGCTAGTTATGTATAAAATTCCACTTCTATTTAGGTATGGGCCACGTTCCATTTAGATTCGGATTTGTTCTACGAAAATAAAATAGAAAAGAATAAGGTACCTACTTACTTAGGCTAGGACGTCATAATGCGGAAACAATCTTATATAAGTACTTACACTGGTCTTTCATGGGGAATTAAATTCAAAATACTGGATCAGTTCCAATGAGCTTTGCAAACATGTTAGGTATCTCTCGAAGAAAAAAGGCTGTATCGTGAAATAGTGCAGGTCTTGAAGTAACATTAGTGTTATTTGCTGAAAGTGCTGAAACGCATACGGTAGTTGAAATCACCGGTCCAGAATACGTCGGAATGCCGTTAAGCGTGGGAAGCCGATCCTACTCCTAGTTAGTGTGTAGTTAAACCAATTGGACGCTAAAACGACGACCATCTACCCGGCCGTGCTCCGCTGAGATCGCCATAAACTACGACTAAAAGAATTAGGATCAACAAGGTCAAATGCTTTTAGAGAAAGTAGATGACAACTACAGGAGACTTAAAAAGTATCGTTTCGTAATAATGATGATATCAAGCGCAATAAATACCAAGGGAATCATGGAAAAGATATGACTAAATGGTACATCCTATTAACATTATAAATGCGAAAGTCTAATAGGATGATGGATTGTATACGGATTTCAATGTAACTTTACAGTAAAATAGCTTATACACCAGATTGACAAATAGATTTAATAAGATCATTTCACGTCACTGATATTCATACGGGCAAAGCCAGGGGATGCAGCTAGTATTACCTAATCATATTTATTAGAAAAAATAACAAACTAATACTTAATTCGGATAATTGATTTGCAAAATTAGTCACTTGATATATCTCTAAAGTCATTTAATGAACGAGTATGAAGTGATCATGTTTGGATAGTTACCTAAGAATCTCAAATGATAATTAATGTTTTACTATAATGTAACCAAGCTCTACATCTTAACTAATATTATAAAGCTGAAGAGTTTGTTTGTTTGTTTGAACGCGCTAATCTCAGGAACTACTGGTCCGAATTCTTTTGTGTTGAATAGACCATTTATCGAGGAAGGCTTTACGCTATATAACATCACGCTGCAACTATTAGGAGCGAAGAAATAATGGAAAATGTAAAAAAAAAAACGGGAAAAAATAACTATTCCACGCGGACGAAGTCGCGAGCACAGCTAGTAATAGATATTTATGCTAATGCACAGTGCGCACGTCGTTTGACTAACGCATGTATGATCTCTGTCCGTGATAGGTATTTGACTCGAGTCTGACCGTATTGACCCGAATCCTATTCACAATGTAAGCCTCGCTGGGCTGGGTAAGGTGGATTGTATTGTTATCCATTTTGTTATTACATTTACATAAGTAGCACTGTCATCATTATGTTTGGGTTTATTTTGAATTCTGTAATATTGATTGATTGATAAATAATATGCATTCAACGTCCAATCGTGGTTTAGAAATTTATGAAATTCATATAATTTACTTGAAACCCTTTTTAAATAACAAAATTAGCAATTAGTAGAAACTTTCAATGATTAATTGGAAAATGTGTTTTAAACATAGGGGTGACAATGCCTCATAGATTGTAAATCAGTGGTATTCTACGCGGTCTGAATGTTTCAGCTAATGAATGGGTCTGTATTGTGGAGCGGTGCAGACAGGTAGGCACATAATAGCCGTAGCGGCCAACCGTAGCGTCCTCGCCGCGTAGCGCGTGCGGCGGTCCTCGCTCGCGCCATTCAGTCCATGAGTGACATTCGATGCGTGCGCGCACCGGACCCCGCCGCGTCTAAACGGCTACGAGCGTTATGCCGATTCGCGCCACAAATACACCCTCACTAACCGTTCCGATTTAAACGAGCATAGAACTATTTGGATGTAAGACTGATTATAATGTGATACTGGTGTGCGAATGTGGACATGTTTCCCGTGGTCGGATGACAGTGCGCAGGAGCGGAGCAGGCGGTGTTGGAGCACAATGAGCGCGCCGCTGAATTGGCACAAATGGCTGGTGTTGTCGCTGCTCGGATTGGCTTTGTCCGCCCGGCCAATTGGTTGCGATTACAGTTCCATCACCGAGAAATTTGGAGCGGAAGCCGTTGCTCGGTGCAATGAAAAATGCCCGTTCCAGGTTCGATCTGCAAAATTATAACAACTGTTAGCCTGAAATTATCTGGCTTTAAACATTAATGACATCTTAGTAGACATTAAAATATTTTCTCGTTAATTTGCTTTACCGCGGGCGGTTATTATTTATCTACTTGTTTCTGTTTATGTAATAGTATGATACTCCTATAATATATTCTTTACATTTATCATATATGTGATTTAAATGTTTTAATTCTTTATTATACTTTAGTTGTCAGATGTTTAGGATTAGTTTCACAATTAATATTACAGTAAGTTTCTGCGTAAGTTTTACTTTTAAAGGTTATTGTGTTTTTTGAGTTACAAAAAGGGTTTTACGTTGTACCATGTTTAATAATATAGTAGTGTATGAATTAAGAAGGGATTTGTTACAATTTTGAACATAAAAAGTTATACTATTAAAGAGTCGCAGTACCTAAAGCTATCTTACAGATTGATAGATATTATTTATTGCGCACCATACAATTGACTTAGACCTAGTTATAACAGACACTTGTTGCACAATTTAGGCGGCCTTATTGCTATAAGCGATCTCTTTCAGATAACTTTAGGGTAGAGTAAGTTAGTTTACGTAATTAGTATCTAATGTTTGAACTACTTTTGAGATGTTTGCTAGAGTTATAATTGGTTCATTTTCCTCTTCCTAGAGGGGTGTTGGTTCAAAGCCTGCGGTCGGCTTCAAAATAATAACTCTTAACATAGATGTCATTGAATTTGTTGAATAACATTTCATAAGCTGTACCTACGTTAAGAACTGGATGTCATTTGGAAATCATATTAAATCCACTGATCGGGTTGCAGAAAGTTGCTCTTAACGAAACAGGCTCTGGATGATGACGAAAAATATTTTATTGGCACATCTGAGATACCAACTTAAAATAAAACAAACTTTATCTAATATGGACAATTTAATTATAAGTAGGTATTGTTTTAGTTTTTTACACGTTTTTCATTTGACACTCGTCCAGTTATGAAATTTACGTAATAGAATACACCATATTATGTAGATATGCATTCTATAGTTTTAGTATTAGACAACTTCCACGGACTTGTTAACTCTGACCCTCCCAGCCGTGGTGTTTCCTGGTTGCTACGACATGTCCTGGTTTAAAGAGAGCTCGTTCCTCACGATAGGCAGCGGAATGGCTGTGCCCTTGGCATTACTGATGTTCATGGCTGTTTAACATCAGACAGGCCGCTTGCTCATCTGCTACCAAAAGCAATAGCAATAAAAATACTGTCAATAGATCAGTAAACGCTATGAGGATGATCCCGTATGACATTGTTTGTTTGCGGGCAGGCGCCGGTTCAACGCACATCTGAGTAATTGTGAGCAATTAGAATTAAATAAACGCACTCGTGCTAAATATAGTTGGGCGTCCCTACGCAAGTCAGCAGAACCAGGATTACCGGGTAGAGATTCAATAAGAGTTAAGAAGACCAACGGTATAGATTCAGAAAGACCAACGGTATAGATTCAGAACTTTACGATTACTCGTGTATCAACAGCTTCGGTTGAATATTCTACAGTATCTTATGTATTTCATCTTACAATGAATATTATAAACGTCAAAGTTAGCAAGAATATTTGTTACACTTTCACCGTTTCATGCGAAAAGACTGTTTCACCGAACAGATTTTGCTGAAACTTTACAGTAATGTAGCTTACACATCAGATTAACATATAGGCTTAATTTATTTAAAGATATTATCATTCTCCCTACGAAGCCACGGAGTGTAGCTAGTTATTACTAAGTCTCAAATATGCTCGCTATAAATATACCTAATCATAAATGCTAGTCATCTGTAAATCAACTAATAAAATATTATTATATTAATTCAAATCACAGAAGAGTTCTGCGTTGACGACGAAGAAAGAAATATTTACCAGATGTAAAAGCGTTTATCTTATTCTTCAGGCTTTGTTTCCATGATGAATTGCTTCAAATTGCGCTCCTACAAACCACAAATGGCTTTATTTGTTTAGATCATACTCATAAAACATCTAAACAGTTGGTACCTACACCATGTAAGCAATAAAAATAGTTCAGTTCCCATTACATTGGCTGTTAAACTTGAAAGATAGGAGTGACCTACTTATTAAATCGTATTAATTACTAGGTACATCAATCTACAAATAAAACTGGAAGTTGAATTAGATACTAAAATGTTACGAAAAGTAAAGTATGTGATGTGGATTAAAAAAACGACATCATGAGGGATTGTAAAGCATGTGCTTTTTAGTGTAACGGTATATCTATTTGCAGTACCTACTGTTACTGCAAGTCATAACATAATCAGATCATGTAATACGGACCCTCCTATAATATGCCTTTAGGATACATACATACTAAAAACCTTGTCATATTAAATTTTTAAATTAAAAAGAGACAGTATTCCATAAAAAATCCCGTATCGAAACCGCAGGCAGATCGAGTTTCGGCGAAGCCCCATTGCGCCCCATGTCCGGTCTCACGGTCGCGAAACTAACTGAATGCATGGGATACTGTGATGTGCTCTGACAGATTTACACCCTGGTTAGTCGCAACATTGATACACTGTGACAGTAAAAACAAGTAAATAATAAAGTCCCCATCCTAAAGTTGCCATCTTAAAACCAGTAAACAACTGTTTGGAAACTGTAGAGAATCGTTGTAGAGTCGTAGGTGTTACATCCTCCACCGCGAATAGGTGTTTAAAGCTATACCAATCGACTCATACAACACAATAACAATGTCTTGGGTTATGTCTTGGGATTATAACCATCACAATTGAAGGCGTAGCTAAATACCACAGGCCGATGACGGGCAGCAGCGTCACCGGAGCGACAAGCTACGCCCTGCGATCGCCAACCCGCCTGCCCAGGTTGGCGATTATGGGTATATCCTCTAGATGTTTACCCTAGATGGCAAGCAACTGGAGAGAGGCCCCTGTCCAGCAGTGGACTGCAATAGGCTGATGATGATGAAATAGTTGTACAAAAATTTTCATAAATCATTTTGAGTGAGTCACTCCAAAGTAATGTAGGTTAATAAATGTAACTTTTATTTAGATAGAAATGTAGCGCAGAGCATAATAAGAGGTGCGGCAAATCATAGGTTTAATCGCGGCAGGTAGCGCACGGTCCGTTGCGCACGCGCACCGGAACTCGGGATTGTGCCTCCAGCGGACGCATCCTTTGGCGATCGTTACAAAAACTGTATGAAGGGACAAATGATAGCAGCCTATAACCACTATAACTTTTATAATAATAATAATCGTTTATTCATAAAGCATCACAATTCCTAGACCAAGTCCGAAATTTTATGTTTTTAGGGTTCCGTAGCCAAAATGGCAAAAACGGGACCCTTATAGATTCGTCATGTCTGTCTGTCTGTCTGTCTGTCTGTCTGTCTGTCTGTCTGTCTGTCTGTCTGTCTGTCTGTCTGTCTGTCTGTCTGTCTGTCTGTCTGTCTGTCCGTCCGTATGTCACAGCCAATTTATTCCGAAACTATAAGAGCTACATTATTGAAATTTGGTACGTAGATGTATTCTGTGAACCGCATTAAGATTTTAAAGTAAAATCAGAAAAAAATCCAAAATTTTTGGGGTTCCCCATACATAGAACTGAAACTGAAAAATTTTTTTTTCATCGAACCTATACGTGTGGGGTATCTATGGATAGGTATTTGAAAATGATGTTGAGGTTACTAACATCATTTCTTTCTAAACTGAATAGTTTGCGCGAGAGACTCTTCCAAAGTGGTAAAATGAGTGTCCCCCCCCCCCGTAACTTCTAAAATATGGGCATGATAAAACTGAAAAAAATATATCATGTGTATCACTATGAAAACTACTAACGAAATTTGGTTTGAATGAAATCTAGCCAGTAGTTTTTTTTTAAACGTCATAAATCAAATTACCTAATTTTTTCATTTAATTAACTCCAATATAATATAACGTAAAGAAAAACATTTATTTAGCTGTATAGTGGTACGGAACCCTACGTGCGAGAGTCCGACTCTCACTTGGCCGGTTTTTTGTCATCATAGCACTATGAATGTTATGTTATGCCGTATATTTTAATTACAGATTTAATAGAAATATCTCATACTTTTATCATCATTAGCTTGACTTTCGCATTACTGGTTATCAGTAGGTATATTAGTCTGTAGAGTGACTATACTGCTACATAGTAATACATATTTATAATTTCCCTTTGTCACATTAGTGCATATCCGTTAGCCCGTTCTTGTCTGATTGAGTAACAAACGTCCATACATCCACACATCCTTACAAAATTTCGCGTTTATAATAGTAGTAAGGATAAGGATTTTGATTTAATAAAGTCTTATTGTTACTCTTATTCAGAAGAAGAATGTATGTAGTATACTCGTAATTTTAATAATTCGTAACTTTTACCAGATGTAAGTAATTTAAAAAAAATGTATTTCAAGGTATTTAAAAGGTAAAGGACAATATACCTTAATTAATTCATAAAGGAGTCTGCCCACTACACCGTACCATACCATGACCGTGCTATGAACGTGTCAAGCACGGAAGGTAATACGATACGGCTTGCTTTGCCCACTGAAACGAGTCGACGGCGTTTAATGCCCGTATGATGCCCGTATGATGCCCGTATGATGCCGGTATGGTGTCCGTATGCAACCCGTATGTTGCCCACCCGTAATTTGTGTGACTATTCATAGGAAGCCGTTTCATTATCGCATGTGTATCGGTAATGCCTGGACGTCTGGGGAGTGGTTTTAAGAATAGGTATGGCTATTAAAAGATTAACTGTACAATTTGTACTAAGATTGTATAGGCTGGACTAAACTCAGAGAAGGCATTTGAGACGCGTTTATAACGGTCCTTATACGCGGTTATAACCCGTATTATCACCGTGCGCGGAGCGTACCGGCACCGGCAAAATATTCTCGCCGACAATTCTGAACTGTCCGTGCATGGCACGCGACGGTGCTGGTCGGTGACGGAACGGTCTAATGGGCATCGTCTCATAGTTTTCAATACAAAGAATACTTTTTTGTCTGAAACGTTCATAGCACGGCCATGGTATGATACGGTGTAGTGGGCAGACTCCTTTAAGCTATATTGTCTCCAACTATGTAAAAAAAAATGTTGTTAGACAACCTGACGTCATTCAGGACAATTTAGTTTAGGTATCAAATCGAAAAAACAATTAAACATTGATAGTCCCCAAACATAAAATATCGTTCTTGGTCCAGGGGTTCTGGCGGTTAGCTATGGTATACTTATTTTACAAAAATACTGTCGCCTGTGATAGTGTAAATCACGGAGCGATAAATAAAATAGCAAAAATAATTATTACCTATAAGTTGTAAATAAATAAATCTTCGTTTTAAATACCGATTTCTGTACTGCATTATTATTATTTTGAATTTTTTTAGCTTACGGTTTTATACATTATGTTATAATAATATGATTTTGTTTTTTACAGAACCGAACCGGAGATGGTCATTTTGATGTCAACTGTGGCGCTGAGTGCAGCGTTCAGCAAGTAAGTTTTTGATTTTATATACGTACATATTTCAAGTGATAAAATGTATGTTTTTTTATAAAAAAAACAAAGCAACCTTTTGACAGTGCATAGGTATCTTATGTTACATTTAAAGCTCAGTAAGCAGTCGTTTTACTTGAGGAACAAACGTAAAATTACTACAATTGTAAATACATAATTACTAATTGGTATCGTTAATGTTATTATCTGCAAGAAAAATAACAATATTTTCGTGCCGCACACAAACAAGAAAATATAAAAACACGAGGCCAAGATAAGCATGCGTGCGTATATAAACTGTACTTATCAGGGCCCATGTTTTATTGGCTCTTGGCTAACCCAAATTTAACAGTTCCATACAACGGAAATTGTATTCAATCTCCTTTTATTTTACTACCTACATAAATCAGAAATAAAATTGTGACTTATCTATACTTATAATAAATCTGTAGAGAGGTCAATTCTGTACATAAAATATTTTTTCAAAATAACTATCAGGGGGTGATAAGTGATCGATACTGATACCAAAAATGCAATCAGTAAATTTTTGTCTGTCTGTCTGTCTGTCTGTCTGTATGTTCGTTATAGAAAAAAAAACTACTGAACAGATTTTGACGAAACTTGGTACAATTATTCTTCATACTCCAGGGCAGGTTATAGGATACTTTTCATCACGCTACAATCAATAGGAGCGGAGCAGTGACGGGAAGTGTTGGGAAAACGCGAGAAATTTAAACCTGTATGTTTGAACGCGCATTACGCGAAAACTACTGCATAGAATTGAATGCGGTTTTCACCAATGTATTGCTAGAGGTCTAACTTAAAACTTAGGCACAAGGTATAGATGGGTATTATATGGAAGTCCGTTATTTTTGAAACCCGATATCCACGCGAGCGACGCCGCTGGCACAGCTAGTCTCATAATAATACCAACTAACAACTTGTTATTGGAAGCTTTTGACAAAGCTTCGTAATTAGGGATCAGAAAAGAGGTTTTAAACATGTCGGTAGCAATAAAATCCACAGAACAGTTAGAATCTTGTAATCAAATTAAAATAACTTTTCATTAGAGCTAACGAATGAAGACGACTAAGGGTAGGTATATCAAGAAACGGGCAGCAGTAAAAATAAAATAAACCTTCCAACTCACCAACCCGCCTGCCAAGCGTGGTGGCTACGGCAAATCCTCCCAAATGACAACTGTCATTATGGGAGGTTTTGTAGTGGACGTTTGCAGGTCGATGATGATGACACTTAGATAACTAACCTTACCGCTTGTACCTACGAAAGAGGGTGTCTTGTCCGCTCGATGGCACTAAAATTTTCATTAGATTTTATATTATATTCATCAAAGCATGCGAATTTACTTAACGTACAATGTGAGTAAATGAACGATGAAGATACGTGATTATCAGTAATTCAAATGGATGCAATGACTTACGAACGTGACGGGTCAGATTGTGGCCGTGGGTCAGACTATTATACGAGTATAAACGTCACCAAGTCTCGGATCAAAATGATGCGAGGGTCCCTAAACATACAAAATGATCTGAACTAATTGAAAAGGTCCAGACGCTTCGAAGAAATAAGTGTGCTTACCTTCGTATTGTAAAAGTTCTTAAATTACCATTTATGTCATTATTAGGGTTCCGTATCCAAAGGGTAAAAACAGAAACCTACTCGTATTACATACTAAGACTTCGCTGTCCGTCCGTCCGTCAACAGGCTGTATCTCAAATTCTCAAGAACTGCGATAGCTAGACAGTTCACAAATGATGTATTTCTGTTGCCGCTATGACTAGAAATACTAAAATCAAAACAAAATAAATGTTTAAGAGGGGGCTCTCATACAACAAACGCAATTTTTGCCTATTTCTGATATTAGTACGGAACCCTTCGTGCGAGAGTCCGACTCGCACTTGGCCGATTTTTACGTATTACATAATTTTATGGTGCTCTAACTAAGTATAGATCGATTTTGGTATGAACTCTTTTTCAATTAATTAAAATCAATACAGTAATAGACATTTAAATAAACCAGACGACAAGGGGACAAGTTGAAAATAGTCATTATTTTAATAAAAACACTTCTAGAGTAGGTTAGTAATTGAAAGTAATGTTAATTAATTTATCAGCACATTGTTTAACGGCAAACAACTGATTGAGTGTATCTGCGAGAACTAAAAGAGTTACCATGTGAAAATAATTACTCTTAACTGTAATAAGTTTTATAATTACTTTCAGATAGTTAAATCGCATTTCAACTATGACCTCAGACGAGATATACATTATTAACTGAATACTGCTTCGAAAACATATTATGATAAATTGCACATTTAGATAGAGTACTTATATAAATACTCTATGGTGTGTAAGGTACATGAACTAGTTGGTAAATAGTTTTTTTTTTTTTTTTTTTTTTTGGGCTATTTGGCTCTGCACGATTTGTGCTTCAGCCACGGACTGAGTTTGCGAGGATTGGTACAAAAGGTAAGGAAACGTATAATTTATAGGAAAATTCGGACAAAGGATGAAAGAATAAAGGATCAGGTAGGAATAACAGTAGATAGATTAATTTAATATTATAATTATAAAAGTATGTACAATAATTATGTACAAGTACATATTTATTTATTTTATTGTATGTTTAAGATATATAATGTATTATAATAATAATTACAATCTAATATTATTTTGATGAACATATAAGGATAAAATTTTATATATATTTATATCATTAGCATATAATAATGTTTTTATCGATGTAGGAAAAGGAATTTTGTAGGACAGGAGATTCGAGATGAAAGAGGAACGGTCATACAAAGGGCATGCGAAGAATATATGGTCAACATCTCCAACGTCAGTGCGACATTCGCAAATATCATCAGTCACAATATGCATTCTTGCTAAATGAGCAGGAGTGCATACGTGACCTAGCCTCATCCTAATTAAAATAGATGTAGCAGATTTAGACAAATTAACCTTTGCAAACCACGGTTTACTTGAAATTAATGGCTGGACATACTTAAAATGTTTGCCTTTAGTTTGACTACTTGCTTCCCAATTCTCTTCCCAAGAAGTCTTGAGAAAAACTTTAGGAAGAGCAGACAAATCATGACAGTAATTTTTATAAGGAAACAGGTCACCACAATCCACCGCATCATTGGCCAACCTATCAGCTTTTTCATTTCCGTCAATGTTCTTATGACTAGGGATCCATGCAAAGTTTACAGATAGTCCCTTTATTTGACAGTCATGCAATTTTTGCCTACATTTAATAATAATAGGATACATGATATTATTTTTAAAAGGGAATTTCGCCAAGGCTTGTAAAGCACTCTTTGAATCAGAAAATATGACAGTAGGTAGCGAGCACAGATTAGTAGCGAGTTAAACGAGCTCCGAATATAGGTCAACGCAGAACTTGTTTGCGGCCAGAACGAATCCAAGTGAATTATGCCCGGTTGTCTACTGTAACGTCGTCTTTTGTCCTAGGTGTCACCAGTAAACGGGGACTCCGAAATCTGTTGTGGAATTTCAGCCTAGCGTAACTTTAGCAAAGTATTTAAACATTTATTTCCACTTAGTTAAAAACAATGCTTAGATTATCCATAGTGTAACGAGACGTGTAAACCTATTCCTTTTTCTTTTAATGCAGTTGCTCATGTGTTATCCATCATTTAACGCGAACAAAAACTGACATAAAACGTACCGTTCCTGCCAAAGTCTGACAGTTACTACTGTTTAACGTCAAAATTATCAGTTTCGTCCAATTTACGCGGCGCAAAAACGCTCAAGTGGGTCGGGCGACTGTCGGGGCGCGCACCCTTCTCCAACAAATGAGCTCAATTGACTTGTTTCCATTTATTATTATTTGTTGAGTTATGACGTTTGACTTTAAGCGACGATAAATATAACAAATCGTAATCGTAACTTTTTTGTTTTAATGCAAATGTTAAGTCGGTGCGTATCAGATTTTATTACCTCTATTCTAGATAAATCTTGATTAACAAGATGCATACGACTGACAAGGTTATAGTTTTTTTTAAGGGCCTTTATTTGATTACCTCAAAATTCTGCTATTTGATACAGAAAATTAAGATTATATTTCGTTGTATCATTCTTCGATATAATATTCACAACGTAGTAGTCCTTTTATCCTACAAGGCATAATCGCACGCTTTTTAGAGAGAATCGATTCTAAATCGATTGAGCTCTCATACTTTTTTTTTTTTTTTTTTTTTTTTTGTACTACCCAATGCTACTACTACTGCCGAGCCGTCATTCTTTTTTCGTGCGAGGCAGAGTACGCGCGCTCCGAACGTTTCATAGATTTTAAAATCGTAACCGTTCGTAAAGCGGCATTTAAATAATGCCGAAAAGAAAGTATACGGATATGTGTTTTATCAGTGCTAAAAGCTTTACATAAATCTTTTTACATACGAGTATGTAGCACGTAGAGGTTGTCCGTGGGTCAACACAACGTTGCTTTTTGATGCCAGGAGGTTAACCGTGTGTTAACACGATGGTAAAATAAACTTTATATGCATAGTCGCTACTAATGCATTGCTCGGAGGTGGGCCGTGTGCCTTCACGTGAGCAAATTTTTATGTGCGTTTTATTAGTGCTAAAGCTTTAAATAAATCTTTTTACATACGAGTATGTAGCACGTAGAGGTTGTCCGTGGGTCAACACAACGTTGCTTTTTGATGCCAGGAGGTTAACCGTGGGTTAACACGATGGTAAAATAAACTTTATATGCATAGTTGCTACTAATGCATTGCTCGGAGGTTGGCCGTGTGCCTTCACGTGAGCAAATTTTTATGTGCGTTTTATCAGTGCTAAAGCTTAATAATCATAATCATAATCAAAAATTTATTTGCATAATTTTAGGTGTAACAATGTGGTGTATTAAAATAGTACGAGTCTCACTAAAATTTGCCCATGCGATCAAGCGTGCAAATATTAAGTACCTACTATATAACTTTAAATAAATCTTTTTACATACGAGTATGTAGTACGTAGAGGTTGTCCGTGGGTCAACACAACGTTGCTTTTTGATGCCAGGAGGTTAACCGTGGATTAACACGATGGTAAAATAAACTTTATATGCATAGTCGCTACTAATGCATTGCTCGGAGGTTGGCCGTGTGCCTTCACGTGAGCAAATTTTTATGTGCGTTTTCGCACTATTCCTAATTAGCTCATTATTTTTTCAAGATAATGAGCGATGCCAACTTATTGAGGAAGATCCCGAGAAGGATACTCAGTCCCAGCCTGCTTTGGACGAATGCGCGCCAAGCGCCAAGAAGCAGCGGCAGCGCCAGAGCTGGACGCCGATGTACTCGCCGCGTTGGGTGAGGTTATCGAAGAAACTCCTAAGGTGGGCCCAAAAATTCACGATAGCTTAGCACAGATATGGCTTCCCATTCCTCGTAAGGGTATGGATAAAGACGCTAAGAACAAGCTTTTAAAGCAGAACTCGGTGCCCGAGAACTGCGCGCTCCTTCAAGCTCCAAAGTTAAACCCTGAAATTTTGGCTGCCGTAACCGACCCCACTCAAGTCGAGAGGGTCGAGAGCGTTCAGCAGCAACTAGGTGCTGGCATCACAGCACCTAATAGGGGCCTAGATCTGCACTTGGACGCTGACTCTGATAGGCTTCAGGCCGTAAAGCATTTGAGCGATAGTTGTCGGCTCTTATGCGATTTACATTTCGTTGAAACAGAGGCTTGAAAGAAGTTTATTACACCTTGATAAAGCTTTCCGATAAAATAAAAGCTTCCAGGCCTAGTGAAAAGCAGAGCTTACAGATTAAGAAATATTCGAATATTAAGTCAACAATATCGTCAATCCCACACTCTCAACCCTCCACCAGTCGTCAAAGACCACAGGGAAACTGGATGGGCCCTCCCCGTTACCCACCACCCATGAACGGGGGGGGGGGGGGGGGGGGGTCCACCAGTCAACCGCAGGACCACCTCGGCACCAGTCAGCCGCAGGACCACCTCGGCACCAGTCAGCCGCAGGACCACCTCGGCACCAGTCAGCCGCAGGACCACCTCGGCACCAGTCAGCCGCAGGACCACCTCGGCACCAGTCAGCCGCAGGACCACCTCGGCACCGCAGTCGAGGACGGCAGCCCCTCACAAGCAACGTGTCACCAATCAACACCCATAGAGGTACACGCTGGAAGAATCCAGCATTTTATGATTGTTGGTATAAAATTACTAACAATCTTACAATCCTTAGATGGATTTCAGAGGGAGTTTATATCCCTTTTTCACATAAACCTAGACAATCATTTATTCCATGTAATAATCTTTCTCCCGAGGAGGAGGTGGCTATGTCTTCGGCAATACAGCAACTACTTAACTTTGGGGCTGTATCTAAATGTGAGCATTTAGAAGACGAGTATATTTCGAATATATTCCTGGCGCCGAAACATAATAGGGTAAAAGGTTTATTCTAAATTTGAAACACCTTAACAAGTTCATCTCTAAAAAACATTTTAAGATGGAGGACCATAGGACTGCCGCTAAGCTCATATCCAAAGGAGGTTTTTTAGCCACTATTGACTTACAGGAGGCCTATTTCCTAGTTTTCATTACCCAACTACATCGCAAGTACTTGCGATTTGAGTTTAATCAACTGTATGAGTTTAGCGCCATGCCATACGGTCTATCTGTCGCACCTAGAATTTTTTCTAAGATAATGAAAGAAATTATGAACTATTTACGCAGCCAAGGACATAAGTCCGTAATATGTCTGAATGCTGGCTTGCCATTTCTAACAACATCCCCACACTAGACGGCTATACGCATGTTTCTACCACCACTCACGTATCACAGAACGAGGGAGTCATTATCTATATAAGTAAACGACTCGACTACTCGGTGACGGAACCCGTAAATACCAACTCTAATTGCCTATTATTGAAATTGGGTAAAGAGTTTGCTATTTTAGCAATATATCGACCACCCAGTGAACGCAACACAAATGATTTTGTTACCTCACTAGATACAATTCTTGCCAGTCTGAAAGATTTCAGAAATATTGTCCTGTGTGGAGATATAAATATAGACATTGCTGAGAACACCTGTGATGCGCGTCATCATGAATATATGAACATGTTGGCTGGACATGGCCTACTCCCAGGGCATACAATGGTTACCCACGGGCGGACATGCTTAGATCATATGATTATTAAAACTAAGCTGGAGGCTTTCTGCTTTGTCATTGAATCATCTATCACTGATCACGAATGTGTTGCAATAACATTTTACCTAAACGGCCAATTGGATAACCACAAAAGAACACAAACCAAAATTAACTACGTCAACCTATCCACTGAAATTCAATTACTTGATTTTCGCCAAGTGCTTCAGAGTTCAGATGTAAATTACGCTACGGACCTTTTTATAGAACAACTTTCCACAGTCATAAACAGAAACACCAAAACCGTGAAGGTCCCTTCGAAACATAAAGCTACTAAGCCATGGATCACACAGGGTCTTCTACGATGCCTAAGAAATAGGGATAATTTACACAAAAAGCTGAAAAAAGAACCTGATAATGAAATATTGAAGATAACATACAAACGTTACAGAAATTTCTGCAAAACTATTCTTAAGAAGGCCAAAAGAGACTATGACAGGCAAATTATTGAAGCAGCTGCTGGTAACGGAAGGAAACTCTGGGAAGCCATTAGAACTACCACCAACTTAAAAAAATCTCCAGACCATTCTTCTTGTCTAATAGACCCAACGAATCAACGCGAGAGCATAAATCAGGTTAACCACTTTTTTGCCACTGTCGGTAAAAGCCTGGCAGAGAAAAATAAGGCATCCCTCAACGCGCCCACTCAACTATACGATATACCTTCGCCATGTAATTCCTTTGTTATGATTCCTACAGATGAAACCGAGGTCATGCAAATAATCCAAGGATTGAAAACAAACTGTGCTGTGGGTGTCGACCAAATTTCTAGTGAAATATTAAAAAGTAACAGTCCCTCTTTGATAAAGCCTATTACGCACGTGTGTAATTTAGCTTTGTCCACAGGAATGTTCCCACAAGCTTTCAAAATGGCGTTGATAAAGCCTATATACAAAGGGGGGGATAAGGACTGTGTCAACAACTATAGGCCAATTGCTATCCTACCAATACTCTCCAAAATCCTGGAACGCCTAATGAATAGACAATTGATAAAATTTCTGGAAGTCAACAACTTACTATCACCATCCCAATTTGGTTTCCGACCTGGGAAATCCACAAGCGATGCAGTACATATTCTGACCAATCACATTATCACAAGTATGGATAACAGACAAAAAACAATCACAATATTCCTAGACCTTGCTAAGGCATTCGACACAGTCTGTATCCCCTACCTCTTCCACAAGCTAGAAGCAATAGGAGTAAGAGGTATAACCCTGAATCTCTTCAAAGACTACCTTACAAACCGAAAGCAGAGAGTCAAAATAGGTGACCTTTTAAGTGATGAAGAAAGAGTGACGTTCGGCATTCCACAGGGTAGCATAAATGGTCCAACCCTTTTTCTTATATATATTAATGACCTCTGCAACCTTCAACTCAGGAACGGATCAATCATAACCTTTGCTGACGACACAGCCCTAATTTTTACAGGAAACAGCTGGGATGAAGTCTTCCGATCAGCGCAGGAAGGGATGCAAACTGTTACTAACTGGCTCCAAAACAACATCCTGTCCCTCAACATAGGGAAAACCAAATACATTGCCTTTGCCCACAGAGCACACCACCTTCCGCCGGAAACTCATTCCATTATTGTCCATACCTGTGGCACAAACTCAACGGATTGCTGCTGCCCGTCTTTGGAAAGAACGGATGTAATAAAGTATCTCGGTGTCATCTTGGATCGATCCCTCACCTTCAGGCAGCACATCCAGGTCCTTACCGTCAGGCTTAGGAAGCTTATTTTCATCTTTAAGGCACTGAGGCATGTGGCGCATGCTAAAATTATGAAAATGGTGTACTTGGCCCTCTGCCAATCTTTGATTGATTACTGCATCACCTCCTGGGGAGGTGCAGCGAAAACCCACCTTATTCATCTGGAGCGGGCACAGAGAGCCATCTTGAAGGTGGGAGCGGGACTCCCCTTCCGATTCCCAACTGCAGCCTTATATAAAGAGTGGGATGTCCTTACTATAAGGCAATCTTTCATCCTGCAGACCACACTTAAACAGCATTGCCAACTCCAATACGAACCAGAGCTGTGCAAAGGGAAACGAAGAAGGGGTCATGTGTGCCAAACGCAACGATTGCATTCGCAGCAGGCCCATCGCTTCTTCTGTTTCTTAGGACCTTATCTATACAATAGAATAAACACCATCCTATCAATATATCATCAACACAGATTGCTATGTAGGAGGACCGTTTCTGACTGGCTAAAGTCTTTAGAGTATTCAGAAACTGAAAAACTCCTGCAACATTACGTCTGACGCGCTGATTTATTTATGTGTTTGTTTTTGTATTCTTTAATTTGTTCTATTTAATTTTATTGAATTGAGAGGGAAATTTACTTTATTTATTTATGACTAATATTATTCATCACTATTCATTACTAATGGCATGCATACATTATAGCACCAATAAGTCCCATGAACATCATCAGCACATCAGGTAGCATGACTCGCAAATAACACGAACATTTGTTGCACTGAACACTCACGTGATTGACTTGGGGTTGGAGCACTGGAGACCTGTACTACGGGTTTTCTTGGAAACCTATTTCAGGCTCCAGTCTCTCACACGCCAGGTATTAATAATTGTAACTCTTAGTATACTAAGTAGTTAATAGTATTATGCAACTGTGATTTGTGTGAGAGAAAATAAAGATTTTATTATTTTTATTATTTTATTTTTATTTTTTATTATTATGATATTTCATGCATAGGTTGCGTTTGCGTTTTCTGAATGTTACCATAACGTAGAAGTAACACTTAAGTTACTAAATTGCCAGGGGTTCATTATTAACTTTGAGTGCTGTTACCACAACAATCGTGTAAATTTCTAGGCTTTATGTATGATACTGTCGATATGACCTTAAGCTTGCCATTAGATAAACGAAGCAAGATTTTTAATTCTGATAGAAAAGTTCCTTTTCTTGTCCAATTTCACTATAAGAGAGTTTTCTCAGCTAATAGGTGTTATATACCAAAAAATTAGAACGCCTTAAATTCTTAGCCGTTCAGACATATCATAATTATGGGGTAAAAATAAAATCCAATATTTCCATCTTACCGGATCTCCGTTGCTGGAGGAATGCAATATAATATTCAAATAATTGTATGCAACCAAACAATGATTTTGCATTAGAAATATATACTGACGGGTCGAGAACTGGCTGGGGAGCGGTTTGCAACGGCGATCGTGTCAACGGGGGTTGGAAAGACGAGAACTTTACGTCACATTAATTACTTATAGTTAGTGGCGGTTTTCATGGGGTTGAAATGTTTTGCAAAACATTTAACTAGCTGCACAATATTGCTTCGATTTGAACTGCTATAAATTACATAAATCGGTTTGGAGGAATTCAACATCCTCACCTTAATAACCTGATGAGAGAAATTTGGCAATGGTGCGAAAGCCGAGATATCCTTCTTTTCGCATCATATTATTATATTAATACTCGCGATAATGTCGAAGCAGACATTGAATCCAGAAGAACTAACATTGATGGGAACTATCGGATTGGGTTTTCCAAAAGATACCTAGTAAAAAATTTGGGTCAACCCGACATAGATTTGTTTGCTTCTCGCACTAAAGCCAAATGTCTCCGGTACATATATTTCGTGGAAGGGACCTTTTACGTTCTCGTTACAGGTTGCAACACCCACTGAACCGTCAGCTTATCCTGGGGGTCGCAACGCTCTCAGGACAGCCTTCCGAGACAAAATACTCCGCCTGTAGCTTTAGAACTTACATTGGCATCCGTTTCTAAGAGCACATTGAAACAATACGAAGTAACATATAAATTATGGTGGAAGTTTTGTATTGACAATAACTTAAACTTTTTTGACACTCCTAGTACTTTTGTGATGTCATTCTTAGTTGAAATATTCCATAATGGGGCATCTTACGGTTCCATTAATAGCCATAGGTCTATTTATATATACTCTCATTGCTTCTAGGAAATAATTTCGGATCAGAGGATCGAATTAAGCGTTAGCTAAGGGGCATCCCCCTTATAGGCAAAGGCCTTCCCGTCCAAAACATTCAAATACGCGGGACCCGCAGGTAGTACTAAGTCATGTAGCTACTTGGTATCCAAATAGAACGTTAACACTAGAGAAAATTTCCAAAAAATTTACTATTTTGCTAGCTTTGTGTACAAACTCTATCGTTAATTAAAATTTCACACATTACTCGGTCCCACTTAGGTTTGAAGATTTTGGTTTCAGATATTATTAAGACATCGGCAGCAGGTCGCGATCAACCGGTTTTACATTTACCATATTTTTACTGATAACATAAGAATATGCCCAGCTACGACCATAGAAGATTATTTATTTGTTACATCTGACATCAGAACGGAAAATAGAAACGATAATTATTAATCACGTTTAGAAAACCAAACCATCAGTAGATGGATTCGGCAGGTTTTGTCAGAAAGCGGGGTCGATTTAGATGTATCTGGTGCTCATAGCACAAGACATGTTTCCACGTCGGCTGCTAAGTCTGCTGGAATTGATATAAGCACCATAAGAAAGACAGCGGGTTGGTCTAATTCATCTTCAACATTTAGTCGATTTTATAATCGGCCTCTCAATGATAAGGGTGCATTTGCTCGGGCTGTATGTTCCTTGCCTATAGAGGATTAATAGTAGGCTATGCTTAGCGTGATTCATAGTATAATTATGTATTATAATATTAATAAGATATTATTATCATAAATAAGTTAAAATAAGTTGAGACGAAAGACTTTTTTGTGTTCATTGTGTAATCACAATAACATATATTAATAATTTACAAATAAAGTTATTATGTTCATAATAGGTATATACATTTTCTATAAAACTAGTGTTTATGTTAAAACATACACCTAGATAGTTACCATCTCTAAACATCTACGTTGTGAATATTATATCGAAGAATGATACAACGAAATATAATTGATGATCAAACGAACTTCTTGAAGTGAAGTTCGATCGATATTATATGAGTTGTATCATTCGAAGATATAAATACACCCACCCACCCTAACCCTATAACTATGTATAGAAAATGTAAATGCTAACTCCAAATTACTCTAAAGAAATGACGGCTCGGCAGTAGTAGTAGCATTGGGTAGTACAAAAAAAAAAAAAAAAAGTATGAGAGCTCAATCGATTTAGAATCGATTCTCTCTAAAAAGCGTGCGATTATGCCTTGTAGGATAAAAGGACTACTACGTTGTGAATATTATATCTTCGAATGATACAACTCATATAATATCGATCGAACTTCACTTCAAGAAGTTCGTTTGATCATCAATAATAGTGAGTGTTTCAAATACTTGATAATTATTAACAATAGTATTTTAGTATAAGATCATGAAATGTATATTTTAGGTCGTAGGCTTATTATTATAGCTTATAGTTGCATTCCTACCTATGTTTGTAATATCCTTATCAGTTTTCCTTGATATGAAAGTAGGCATTATTGCCTGCGTTTCTTTCTAGGAAAGAGCGCGGTATTCCTTCCGCGCACTACCGTGCAGAACTGTTCAAATACCTAAATTGGTTTTCAAATATCTTTTAATTTTGTTTGTAATGTAAGAAGTAAACAATCTTAGGCTAACTCTTGTTAATCAATACCGTCGTTGAAGTACTTAATGGACCTAAAGCTCAAAGCGAAAATAAAGACAACGGTAACAACTTAGGGACTTAACCTACCTACGCAGTTTATTTACTCCCTACCTTTTTTTTTTATAATAGCTTGACATAATGGCTTCCCTACGCCTGATGGAAAGCGAAAGAGAAGCCCAAATCGCTGTGACAACTGGCAAGTAACTGGTGAGTAACCTGTCAGTTGCCACTGCCATGCCGGCCCAACCCTACCCCCCACGAGCTCCGGAGACCCTACTCACCAGCAGAAACACGACCTGGAGGTCATTTGGCTGCGGTATTCTATAGGGTGGAGGTCCTTCCCCGGACGGGCGGCTCAATTCGAGCGAAGATTCGCTATGCCCTACCTCTCTTAAACCTGTGATAAACATGTAACTAATGTTTGTATTAAGAAGTGTTCGCCGGTTACATCACTCATGATCGCCTGCGCCGCCCGCCCTGCGCACGCGCACGGCTACTAACAAGTTGCATTCGTTTACACTCGCACTACTTTCTGTTACATCGCTCGTTAACACCTAGCGTTTACTTTCATCTACTAATTAATTCATGGAAGTTTATTTCCGTTCTTTTCATTTCGTTTTCATAACTTTGAGCTTTGATAATATTATAAACTTTACTTACGAGGGCTATAAGTAAGTATTACTAGTTACATGTGCTGTTTATAGTCTAAATACCGGTCATATATGGTATAAACAGATACAGAAAGAAACATTGATAATTACTTTAAATACTCAAAGAGGAATAATTTTCATTTGGTGTAGATATTATGAAAAGGCACATAATTCATTAATGTACCCAGATTCCACAAAAAATTCAAAGGAGTGTTATTCAAGAAATTTCTCATGAAGTTGGTGCTGGAAAGTATGAGTGTACCTTACCGGGTAGCCCGGTAAATTATTGCTTTTGACCGTGACCTCTCACAGATTATCCCGAATTGTTACCTCATCGGATCACCAAACAAAAATAGCCAAAATTTGGCACCAACACGTTTTGAAAACTTGAAGTTTCTGCAAGGTTGTAATGTGTTGTGTCTCTACCAACCTTTTGAGTTATCAACATGTACCTATAAATTGGCACTTTCTTGTTGTTAAGCCATTTCGAGTGTTCCGCTCTAGTAGTAGTAGAGTTCTAGAGAGTGTCTACGATAAACTCGTCCAGGGTAAGATGCAGGCCAGTGCCATGCGCACTGGGCACGCATGCGCGGGCGCGGGGTCGCGTGAGACACGCCGCCGGATGCGCGCAGGAAGGAAGCTGCTAGTTGCCACCCAGCTCCCCCAGATCTATTTTAGAGTTCATTCATTTTACTCTATCGTTTTATAGGCTCTGCATAAAGGGTCGCCGACATCACAGGAAACCTTCATCAAAATGCTCATGGCATTCTCGTTACGAGCGCTATTTACATTAAGGGCCTTGTCCTCTAACCTAGGGATCATTGATTCAGGCCAGGTTTGGTAAGGTTATTGTCGACAATCGCAATTCGTATAGGATATATTATACCTAGCATAGGTGGTCTAAATTATAAGAATATCAAGGCTTGTCCGCTCAAATTAATCGCTCTGGTCAAATGAAAAATCTCTCTACTGTAGCAATTAAGGCATTACATATTATCTATTAAGGGATGTAAGGGAGCGACCCATCATCTTTTCGCTCCAATCCATCTTCACCTGGTGCATGGTGCATCCTGCTGAATAACAAACGAGGCCCAGGCAACCGATTGGTGGCTGTATAACTATCACGGATGAAGGCGTAGGTAGGTAATTACCACAGGCATGACGGAAAGCAGCGTCGAGAGGTACTCACGATCTGCGATCGCCAACCCGCCTGCCCAGGGTGGCGATTATAGGTAGGTAAAGCCTCCAGATGTATGCTCAAAGTGACGAACAACTGGAGAAGCATATGTCCAGCAGTAGACTGCTACAGGCTGGCGATGATGATGAATATAATCTTTTGTATTCATTATGCGACAGAATGTCAGTGAAAGTTAAACTATCAATAACTTGATTGGATGTTGGTTTCATTAACAAATATTGAGGTTCCTATTGTCCAACAACAAATAGGCACCAACATCCAATATACCTCTGTAATTCCAGGAAACTACATATATCAAGACACCTTTTAAGTAGAGATAATCTATCTGATTGAATAAAGGGTTAAATGGTAGATACCTGAAATCATAGCTTTTCTAATTTACGTAGAACTTCATCAGAAAGCTTTAATATACATTTTTTCATGCGTATCTCCTTTCCCAACGAGTTTTTTTTTTGTTGAAAACAAATAAAAAAACAATAGAAATGGTTTCTAAACCAATGAACCGCGTACAAATTAACAGGCACAGGTAGTTAGTTACATGTGAGTGCGCACGGGCCACTACCAGCCCATACGCGCTTGCGCAGGAATCCAGTGCCCCTTCCCGCCGCACCCCGCGCTCGGAAGCGAACAATCACACGCCGGAAATCAAAAATTAATTTCTTTTAGCACAGGTTAGAACTATCACGAGTGTAAACTGACTACTAGAAACGGTTGACGTTAGGAAACATAATTATGTAAAAAAGTGCCGGTCCGGAGAAAATATTTAAAAAAGTTTCACAACAGGAAAGTGTCAAACAACAGCTTTACGTTGATTATCTGGGGTCAATTCATATGTAGTCATTTTAGATGAAAAATGTCTAGAGACATCATTCTTTCAGTCAATATTCTTTCTGAACATCAAGTTTCTTTTCTGAAAGCCTACATTTAAATTTTTATATTTATTTTTTTTTTATATTTAAATTTTTCATTTTATACTTAACTAGCTTTTGCCCGCGACTTCGTCCGCGTGTTTAGATTTTTACATTCAAAAGTTTTTTCCCAATAACTCCCGGTCCCGTTGGAATTTTGCAATATCGCGTTGCAAGTAATCTTTACGTTCATTAAGGTACCTTGCATGCCAAATTTCAATCATCTATCTTAACGCGATTTAGATTTTTCATACAAAAGTTTTTCCCGCTAACTCCTGATCCCGTGGGAAGTTTGCAATATCCTGTTGCAACTCACTAAGGTACCTGCATGCCTAATTTCAAGATTTTCCCGCTAATAGGGAAAATGGATGACTTTTTATGAATTTAAAAGATCAAAGATCTCATCTTTTATCTTTTCGTAAGTAGATCGTAGAATTTTTAAACTATCTTTTCTATTAACCGTGTTATAAAGTGTAAAAATTATTGCTTAGACAGAGAGATCCGACGTGGCGGATGACGTCACGTACCGTGCGCGCCATACAAACTCCATAGAAAAATCTGTTTTCGTGAGAGAGAGGATATATTAATTTTCAACGACTCTATCTCGCCCATTTTTCAGCCAATTTTGATTTTGTTTTCACTGTTCATAGTATATTTTTATCTATTTTACGATAAATACATGTAACTATTTCTCATGCATTTCCCTATTCTCGTTCCCGTGGGAATTTCGGGAATTCCTTTCTTAGTGCACCTCTACATTCTAAATTTCAAGTGCCTAAGTTTAGCCGTTTAGGCTGTGCGTTGATATGTCAGTCAGTGAGTTTCTTTTCTCCTTTTATATATTTAGATTTAATTTGACCGGTAACGCCATTTATTGAGAGGAATTAGTAGTTATGGGCTATTTTATTTCTCGGCCTTTCTTTTCCTATTTTATCACATAAAGGGTCGATTTGAAATTTTGAAATTTTATCCCTTTCGGGGTGGAATTTATCAAAACCCTTTCTTGGCTATATCTACCACGTCATGGTATAGCTTTGTGAATGCAAAGTCTCAGCCCGAACGGTTTAAAATTGACAAAGTTTCATTTTTTTTTTTTTTTTTTTTTATAGTGGCTCGACATAATGGCTTCCCTACACCTGATGGAAAGCGAAAGAGAAGCCCAAGTCGCTGTGACAACGGGCAAGTAACTGGTCAGTTACCTGTCAGTTGCCACCGCCATGCCGGCCCAACCCTAACCCCCCACGAGCTCCGGAAACCCTACTCACCGGCAGAAACACGACCCAGAGGTCATTTGACTGCGGTATTCTATAGGGTGGAGGTCCTTCCCCGGACGGGCGGCTCATTTCGAGCGAAGATTCGCTATGCCCTACCTCTCTTAGCGGCTCAATTCGAGCGAAGATTCGCTATGAAACATACAAACTTTTATCCCTTATTTTATCCCCTTGGGGCTCGAAATGATCAAAATTCTTTTAAGCGGATGCTTAAACGTCATAGCACGTCGTAGCTTTATACATGTGAAGTCTAAGCCCAATCGGCTTAAAATTGACAAAGTTTTATACAAACTTTCATCACCTATTTTATCCCCTCGGGGGTTGAAATGATTAAAACCCTTTTTTAGCGGATGCCTACGTCATAGTAGCTTTATACATGTAAATTCTTCGCCCAATCGGCTTAAAATTGACAAAGTTTTATACAAACTTTCATCCCCTATTTTATCCCCTTGGGGGTAGAAATGATCAAACTCCTTTTTTAGCGGATACCTACGTCATAGTAGCTTTACACATACAAAGTCTTAGCCCAATCGGCTTAAAATTGACAAAGTTGTATACTAACTTTCATCCCCTATTTTATCCCCTTGGGGGTGGAATTGATCAAAATCCTTTCTTAGCGGACGCCTACGTCATTACATCTACCTGTATGCCAAATTTCAGCCCAATCGGTCCAGTAGTTTGGGCTGTGCGTTGATAGATCACTATGTCAGTCAGTCAGTCAGTCAGTCAGTCACCTTTGAGTTTTATATATTTAGATATGTAAATCAAAAGTAATTTATCTATCATCCGAAACCATTACCAGATTGCGTAGAATTACCGTAGTAATGGTATTCTTAATGCACGTAATGATGAAATTACATGAACTCAGGATTTAGGGCGAAAATTAATAAATAATCAAATAAATCAACCAGTCATGAGAACCTAAAGTCTATAATGTGAAATTATTTCGAACGTACTGTGGGAACTTCCGTAAACTACACTTTGTTAAACATATTAGAATAATTTATTCACGAAGTCAGTAGAGCAAAACCATCAAAACAATATTCTAAGCGCTACTACGAGTATAATAAGACCGGCCAATGACTTGATGTCAGGTGCATTCATGAATATTCACAATTTCAATATTATTTAGTTGAACTTTGTGCGGTGAAATGATAATTAGGTTACATTAAATTCTAATGAGTGCTGTTAGAAGGTTCGTTATGGTGTTTATGACACGTACAAAGTTCACACGAGAACTTTCTTCTTGGTACCAGTACTTGGTACCTACTCTTCAATTAGACTCATAATTGAAATATGGCGATATGAAGACCGCCGAGCCCTTCCATTAGCTAATCAACGCTGATTATGTTTGTTCATATTTGCTTCGTGCTCTTGTAACTTTTAAGATAGCTTCATTAAACATAAGTGTTATGGTATCACCATTATCAAGAGATTTGGTAGTGTTTGAAATGGATATCTTCCTGCAGTAATACTTACCCTGTGCTTTTCCACACAGAATACAGTACATCGCCTAGTGGCCGGTTGGGAACATAATGTTTTGAATAGTCTTACAATAGTTTGTCAATAAAATTTAACTTGTTATTCCCGTTCATTTGACCACTAAATGTTAGGCCCCCTGTTATTTGTTTACATTTTGTTTTGACTTAAAGTTTAACTTTCTTGCCGTTTAAAGCAATCTTCTATTAACAAAGTACAATGTTTATATTTGTTCAATCAACCCAAATAATGTGTAAATATTAAGTGCAAACAAAAATGTACTGGTCTTTTCAACGACGAAATATTATCCATATCCTTATTTAAACCCTCTTCATACTACTTATAAAAACCGCAATTGTTGATGCTATTTTTAGCAGCGAAGAATTCCTGTGCGTAATTTAATTTATATCTGTTTCTTTGTTACTCAACCTTTAAATTGTAGTTCTAGTTAGAGTCTAGCGTTGATTAAGGCCCAGACAGCTTAATTCTTGGTATCAGCCTGAGCTTACCAATTCAATTTAAATAGTGATGAACTGTACCTTTTTTTTTTTTTTTTTTTTTTTTTTAGAGGGGAATGCATTAGGCACCGTCATGCCACCTCCGGGGGGAGGTGACATGGTGTGTGGGACTCACACCTCCCGAAATGGGAGGGTATACCCACTAAACCCCCCTGTGTCGCCAGTGGGCAGCAAGTTGCAGGGACACGGGCAACGCCGAAGCATACCGCCGCATCCCTGCATGCCCTGGCTAGCCGCAGATAACAAGCGGCCAGCACTCCTGGTCCGGGGAGGGCAAATACCCCTACCCCCGGCTTCCGGGGAGCAATAGGGTGCTCCCCAGGCGGACCTCGTGCAACGGTGTGGCTGCACCCACCACACCGTTACGCCCCTATGAGTGGATCGCGCCCCCGCACTCACCACTCGGGGCACGAAGGAGAGGCTCAGAGGGCATACGATGCGTTGTATGCCCTCCGGCGACGCCCGGGCCGGGGGCGGCGTAGAGCGGGCGCGTCTACCGCGGCCTCACGCTCTCTTTCCGCCGCCTCCTTCTGCGAGATCACTGTCTCGCAGAATGCGAGCATCGCTCGCCAGGCCTCCTTCGACGCCGTCATCTGCCGCAAGAGTTGCGGCAGATTGAGGTCCTGTGCGACAGTGACGAGGACGGAGCGCTCATTGGCCCAGGCAGAGCAATGCTGAAGCGTATGCTCTGCCGTGTCCTCCGAGCCACTGTCGCAGTGACGGCATAGAGGATCAGGTTCACGCCTGATCCTCCACAAGTACCGGCCGAAGCAACCATGTCCCGTGAGGACCTGGGTCAGCCGGTACGTCACCACTCCGTGAGTGATGAACTGTACCTACCGTAACCTAATACGGAATACTATTAGTAGCTTCTGGAATGGTAATACAGTAAAGTACCTAATAAGGTAACTTTTATTATTAAAATAAGCGAAATATTAAAGGTGATACAGGTATTGTAACCTTTGAAATACCCAATTACTAAGTTTGGGAAACATACATTATACGTTCATATTAAATTACTAGCTGTACCGGCGGCGTCGCACGTGTGGTTATAGGGTGTCAAAAAAAAACGAACTTCCATAAAATGGTACCTAAATTTTAAGTTAGACTTCTAGAAATATAGTGGTAAAAACCGTATTTAATTCCATGCAGTAGTTTTCGCGTGATGCGAAATACAGATTTATTATAAGTATAGAAGATAAAGATTTGTGTGGCAATGTGAAATTTCAAATTCTACCTGTTGTTTATTAGCTTAACCGGCAAACTTTGTTCCGCTGTGCATGTCGAGTTACCTTAATAAAGATTTTCTGGGTCGCAGAACTGAAAATAACACAGAATTACGACAGAATGCGATTGGAAATACAAACAAACAGTCCAAAATTACCAATTTAATTGGTTGTGTTGTCACGTGCACAATGAACTTATGTATTGATAAATCTGTACTTCATGAAACTGAAAAAGGCATAAATGCTCGGCGGACTAAGTCCAAATTTTTGCTACGTGTCGTCACTAGGTATATTATATACCTTCTGAATAGGGTGGTCCTACATCTTCATTTATATTGAGAAAGTAATGAATATAACTTATTAAAGAATTTTGAACTTAAAGAAATAAATGATTGTCCAGTCGTCATCAAATATTTAATAAATAACCCAAGACAATATGCCACACGGGGCCACATCGCCATCTAGCCCCAAACTAAGCTGAAGCTTAAGTACTATGGGAACTAGACAACTGATAAACTTACTTAGATGCTTTTTTGTTTGTAATGAATACAATTCATATTATACATTATTATGACATGTTCATGCACATGAATGTTTGTATTGTACTGTGCGAGAATCGAACCCACGACCCGTCGTCTCTGCCTGGGATGGAAAATACTTTCCGAATCTGGTGGTAGAATCGTGTTCAACGATATTGTGGATTTTAATTATTAAATAATTACATATACATTTAACAATAGAAATGTTGGCTTACTATAACAATAAAAATAGCATCAGTTATATAAGCAGGTATATAAGTAGGTACTCTTTTTAAAAAGTTTTGGAATCACGACGGCCTTTCATCAAATTTCGTGAGAATAGAATACCTAAGTTAAACCATGTCATATTTACCATAAAGAACTGCAGTCAGCTTTGTCGCCGCTAATTCCTATTTCCTCATTACGTGAGCTGTTCCCCGTCTGCGCTTGCGCTGCGCCCATTCAATCCAATCCCCCCCACCCCCCTCATGCCAGTCCTCCGTCCATTATAACTCCAAGCCTTTCCACTCCCCGCGCCCCGGAGCCCATCCGCTCAGCGAAATTGTCGCGAGTGCACTCATCCACTGTGAAGTGTTATGATTTATTGTCCAATTATTGTACTCTCGTTCGTATAACAAAAATAGAAGATAAGATACACACATCCCCTTGTTAGCTTACGACAAATTCAAATCAACGTATCCGTGGACAGGAATGTCATCATCCTATTGGAATCCATAGTGAATAAACATGTATTTCTATGATCTCTTTGGTTTTTGGTACTAAATTAACAAAATGTTTACGAAAATAATGGCGGTAAGAAAAGTAGGTAGCACAAGCTATACCTATTACCCGTATGTGCCTACCAAATTTGACGAAGATTCAATCTAATGTACGACATATGTGCTTGGGTGGTAGGTACACATTTCTCATCATTTGTGGTAGGTACCTTCGCTGATCTGATTTCTTTAACAAAAGTGCTTTAGCTAGTTACTTTGAGATAAGATGGTTCTAATATCTGAGACATATTTATAGGACAATCAGAACAATATTTACGAAATAATGGCAAAAAAACAAAAGGGGGGATCAAGTGTCCCCAGTTTCCCCTATTCTTACTCAAATTACTATTTGTTTACGTTACTAAAATCATATAATTTCTATGTGTTAATATTATCCAGAAAATGTATGCTAAATCTTTACAAAAAGTAAATAAACAAAAAGATACGTATTACTTTGTATACGAACTAAATCGCGTACCCTTTCTTTTTGGAGCTAGCTAAAAAGGCAACGATCCATTGAGTTTGCCTGATAGAGGCCAGCAGATGGACACTAGACCGAATGGAGAGGAGAGCCCTTGAGCGTTAACGCGGCCGAGCCGCACGGCTTCGTGTGGGCCTCAATTTGCCTCAGCATTATCCAATTGTCGGAGTCAAGCAGTTGGCGTGGGCCAGCTCGTAACTTGCTCGCATATACTGGATTTGTTTGGCTTTGAAGTTTTACACTATTATAGCACATTCTTTGAACAGTTACGTTAAATCTATATTATGGATATTAAAACGTTACTGTAACTAATTAATGAGGCCGATTTTGAACGATAAACGTAAACTAATGTAAAATTAGTCCTACGACTGCTACAAAGTTCAAATCTTTAGATTGATTTACACACAAGTAAAAATAAAGTGCTTTTTGCACATGACATGAGCATCCGATACTCCGAGTGTGTCCTTAAATAAAGTAACCAATTAGAATACCTATAGGCTTTTAGGCAAATGCCATAATCCGGAATTCGTTATGCCAGATTCGAATATATCGAAATTCGAAATCTATTGCCTAGAATGTGAGTTCTTTAAGCACTTATCATCTATCATAATAATTAATAGTCATTTAGAGCTTTTAAGCTACGAGTGTACAAAAATCTGTTGAACGAAATCTAGTTTGCAGTAAAGTAGGACATGCCCTTTAAAAG
This sequence comes from Conogethes punctiferalis, assembly GCA_031163375.1. NCBI lineage: Eukaryota > Metazoa > Arthropoda > Insecta > Lepidoptera > Crambidae > Conogethes > Conogethes punctiferalis. Next base: position 4,713,345 of record CM062086.1, read on the forward strand.
TCCTTCCAGATCATGTGTCCAAACGAAGCTCAGTGCTCACACGCACTAGTTTTCCGTCAATTACCCATTACTGACTTCCTTATTCATTATCAACATACCTATCTAGAACCTTCATATTGATTAGGTAAGTTCTGCCTTAAGAACATTACCTACATAGCTGTGTTTTACTTATGACATTTTCCTTGATACAAGTGTAAATATTTTTTTACAAAGATCATCTTAACGAATGAGTTTTTTACATATTTGCAACTTTCACAATCTCTATGATTGATGTTAGCTACTTACAGTGTATCAAATGATGTGACTGTCTTGTTCGTCTGGCTAGTGGTAGCTAGTGCCGTAATCCCCATGGTCCCCGTCGGTCCTGCGCCTGATCTGTCTCCGGTCGTGTCGAACTATCGTCCCATCAAATCATCAGAGTGAGGGAACAGAGAGTGCTCCTGTGTTTGCGCACTTTACTCTTAACTAGCTGTGCTCGTCCGCGTGGAATAGTTATTTTTTCCCCGTTTTTTTTACATTTCCCATTATTTCTTTGCTCCTAATAGTTGCAGCGTGATGTTATATAGCCTAAAGCCTTCCTCGATAAATGGTCTATTCAACATAAAAATAATTTTTCAATTCGGACCAGTAGTTCCTGAGATTAGCGCGTTCAAACAAACAAACAAACAAACAAACTCCTTAGCTTTATATTATTAGTTAAGATAATCTCCTACATACCTACTTTGTTAGTCTCCTTCCGCTGTGGCGGTAATTCGATCAGGAGACACATAATCAATATTAACATCTATAGCGTCGCTATATAATACGGGGTAGGTATTAATACATTTATCAAAAGCATCAGCACGATTCACAAATAAGTCATTTAATAGGAATAATTAGTGATCATTTTCTCTCCCAGCTGATTTAAGTGTATTTTAATGTGAATATTATGATTAGTAATGATCACGATATGAACAAGTGAAGAACACGCGTAGAAATTAATATTATTCAATAGGTATACCACATTTCATTGACGTTAAGAATCGCTAACGGAGACTTTAGTGGAGCAAAAGTTATCGGCAAAGTTCACGACCGTTAGAAAAACAGAAATCTCAGATGATTATTATCATAAACTGGCGCCATCTTAAGTATCTGTTACCAATATATTAATTAAAATTGCACTTGTTTTCACGCGAAGTACATTATATCATACACAAGTAAAAAATAGCAGATTTAAGGTCAATGGTCAATTTTAATATCGCGCTACATGAACTGTAGATACATATTTGGCTTTTTTTAATGTTTCCATACGTTTTTAAGCAATAAACACACTGTTCGTACCTATTTAAATTCATAGATAACTGAAACAAAATTATCGTAATAACATTTATAAACCCAAACATTACTTTACAGTTTAAAGTATGAAAAAAAAACAACAAAGAATCAATATCTTTAGTTTATATAAATTGTTTGGTTTTTATAATCTTATCGTAAAGTTAAAATTGTAGTTGCTGTTCCACACACAGGTCTCCTTCTTTCAAGACACGTGATATGATTATTATAAGAACAATTACATAATGTCAAAACGTCTGAAAAAATCGTTTCGTTTCAAGGGTCTTTTTAGCCGAAATCAGCTGTAAAACGATTTTATACGAGTCGGATTATGGAATACGAGTGCATGAAGTAGGTATTAAAAAATTAATATACAGGTAGGTAAGGCATCTACTTGGACGTTCGGCCGAACATTCGGTTTCGGTTTTGGTTTCGGTCGGACACTAATTATTATGTATATTATTCTTGACTTAATATTATATATTTTCACTATCTGTACTGTTAACTTCTTTATTTTGTGTAATTCTTTAATGTGCTTTGTTTATGTGTTAACTTAACTGTCTGTGTATCATTTGTAGAATAATAAAAAAAAATCTTTCTTTCTACTTGATATCATACAAGTGAAAGGATGAATGTTTGATTCATTCGAAAACTACTGACCAAATGTGAATGAAACTATAGCTCAGATTAACACATAGTCTATTATTTATAAGGATACTATCATTTCACAGTCAAACGGGTAAAGCCTTGGACTGCAGCTAGTAACAGCAAAATTAAATGAAAAGGGCTGCCAGTTGCTATGACAACGGCGCTATGACAGTCTCTATATCGCGCTACCATGCACTTGTTGTACATAAAGAGCATTAATGGTTAACATACTTGTGTAAACACATAGCAATTAACAAGCAAATTATCCGTGAGTGCTTTCACAGCGCCCTGCGTCCGGTGCGCCCGCGCTCCCAATTGGACTTCCGAGCCCGTTTCCGAAATCGCTCCACAACTACCTAATATAAGTGTCGCGCCGTTTAATGCCGTGCCCAGGGGGAGAGCTATTGTTTTGTTATTATTACGGCACGAGACAGGATGCTGGCTAATTACCCACTAATTTACTTAGCTGGCTTTATTGGCTTGCTGTTAGAGCATTCCTTTCGTTCTCTACAAAGAGTAAGCTCATTGTCGGTTAATTTTTTAATTTGGCTTTTGTAAATATTTTTAATTACATTGATTATTTTTCTGGTAGAAAAGCAGTGATTTTGCAATGCAATGTTAACCATTTTTTTTTGTGTGCGGCACGAGACATGATGCTGGCTAAGTACCCACTAATTTACTTAGCGGGCTGTATTGATTGCCGTTAGAGCATTTCCTTTATTCTCTACACTGATTCGAAAATAGGATAAAGTACCTAATGACTTACTGTAATGAATGATGTAAAATGTCGGTTTATTTTTAATCTATATTTGGACAATGATCTTGTGTTTTGGTATGCAGTCAATATTTCTTGTATTTTTTTAAAATAATGTTTATACGGGATTTCTGCAAAAAGCCAAGAGATTATCTTGAATCCTTAAATTTTACCTTTTTCAAAACAAAAGAACTCTATCATCGGCCCGTTGTTTTTTATTTGTATTTATTTTTGACGGTATATCCCCCACTGCCCACAGTCCTCCATCACTTACGAGTGATATACATGATAATAGCACTGGCATTAAAAATCTAATATAAAAAATCGTAACTTCATGTCGCCTGTTCTATTTCACTAGATATTATTTCTCGACTCTACAAAACAAAATCAGATCATAGAGTTCCTATTTATTTATACTCGTATTTTGAGCCCAAAATTAACAATAATTATTATATTTTTATGTTATCACTCGTTAAATAAAATATATTAAAAATATTGCCCATTTGGTCACGATCTGTCAGAAACGCATTATCTGAACGGCTGGAGTATAATTTGAAATGCCAGAACCGATGCTAGAACAGACACGTCCTAACTAGGATTGACAGGTTTACATGCTGAATAGGTCCGTCGGACAGATCGACAATAAATTGGACATGAGGACGCAGGGCGCGGCGGTGTTGTGACAGGCGGGCGGCGGAAGGGCCGCGTTAGAGACGTTTGGGCTCCGCCCCGTACGCGCTTACGGTCGCATCCACAGGTTGCTTTTATGAACTTCCGTTTTCTAATTATAATTTTAAAAATGATTATTCCTTACGTAATATTATACTTATACCTACCTATGCGAAAACCTAACTCTGTTTGTCGCGCTTTCACGCCAAACTACCGAACCGATATAATGAAATTTGATACACAAATAGTCTTTACTATGGCCTGAGAAAGGGCGTGCTACATTTCTTTTCAGATTTTAAAACATAATTTATATGCAAGCGACAGATGAACTAATAAAACAAAAAAAATACCATATATCGTTCTAAACCTACTACGTTCTAATGTCTTTTATTCGGCTGCCGTATAAGTGCTTTACATTTCACCATTGCTAATCATGTATTAGCAATGTAATTTAATCTTCAAGACGTATTATGCTGATTAAGAGAAATCAAGATCATGACGCACGTAGATATCGGACATGCCGTCTTTTTGTATACTTACTCGTATGTCAACACACTGCTGTGGTGTGATGTAGACTCGGGCATTGGCTTTAATATTTATTTATCGTACTTACTACCACCACTTTGGTTTAATAGTCATTTATTTCAGTGGTAGCCAACGCTATCTCTGAAATAGTTATCGCAGGCAGTACAAACCTTTTGTGTATGAACATGCCTGTTTGTATACGTTAAAGCCGCTGCTGGTTTCCTAATATTCCCTTCGTAGTCATCTTCTACGACACCCATGGGATGAGATGGAGTAGGTCCTGTTCTAAATCTAGAAGCCACACATATGAAAAATGTACATACCTAAGTAAATTTAATTATAGCAGTTGTCAAAATACCTATTACCGCACCACATCATAGTTTTCTGGCACGCCCAATGGTTGACTGGTAGAGAATACCACATGGCATTAAGTCCGCCATTTGTACCTTCTTTGTGAAATAAAGATTAAATAAATAAATTTATCAGTTGTCTGGTTGCCATAGTACAAGCTACGGCTTAGTTTGGTAACTACCTAGTAGCGGTGTGTGGCCCAGTATGACTGAGTCCATGTCTTGGGTTTATACTAAGTACCTCAAATTACATAATCACGTCCTTTTATGTAAGTTGCCTAATTACAGTTCAGAGGCGAGTGCGATGCGTGACCAAACAAACGCGGCTATCATTGCGTGTTGAAATAGAATTATTAGATAAATTCAATTAACATCTCAGTGGGTGTCCCTCACCTCAATTATGAAGTTATCAGCCATCTGTCAACGGGCGGACTCATTCAATACATCGCATGTACTTCGAAATTAGATTAATAAATTGATAATTAGAGAAGAGGCATATTTCTAGGCTAGTTATCTCTTCTGAATGTATTCCAATATTTATTAATTATTTTAATTACGCATCTCGCATGTTATCTATTCGTATTTGTTTACAGTTAAAGACGTCGACCTACTCTTATGTGCAGGGTGATCAGCCTTCTTATACAGAACACTATGGCAACATACTCTACTCTACTTCCATATTATGCTATGTTCTTTTTTTATCTAACCTAAACAGTTTGTGACAAAACATTATCATGATCATATCCAGTTGTAGGAGATCCACTGCAGTCTGCCAAAAAGCCAAGACTTTTTCCAAAATAAAATATTGTATTCCTCTCAATTCAGTCCACTGCAATCATATAAAGCTTAACAAAAATGGTCAGATGCAGATCTCGCCGCTAAAAGCAATTAACGAAGGCGCGGAACAATTAAACGCACATGAATGTGCGCGGGCGCAGCCGATCTCGGCGGTTGTTTCGGCCGGGTAATGGCGGGTCGCGCGCTGACCCACGCACTGCCATTGCGGATCGGGCGCGCGTGACGTCACGGGCAGATGACTGTACCTACCTGCTCCAGGGAAGATCAATAAAGTAGGGATTCAATCACGAATGGAGAATACCAGTCACTTGACCGGTAGTAGATTTACCGAATTAAGCGTCCGCACAAATACGAGTATAATGGGTAAAGATTAGTAGCATAATTAAACAACAGACCCAATCCAAACATTTAAGCTTAAATACAATAATATTAACACAAATGGTCATCACATGAATTTTGGTTCCGGGTTGTGGATAGAATTCGCGACCAGCAGTTCAGAAAGCACGGTCGCTACCAAAGGAACCACTGACTATTGGTTGGTGTATTCTTTAAATGTATACTCTTGTGTATTCTTTTAATTTATAGACAGAGCCATTGCACCAATTCAAGGAGTAGATTACCTATAGCCATACTTTTCACTTGCAATACAGGTAAAAAAGGACACAAATTCTGCTTAATTTTTACCCACACCTATATTATTATGAGATACGGTCACTCCACGTGTTCTCACACTTGTCTTGACTTTTGAGTTATCAGGTGTGGAGACCACTGACCCACCTGCGCTTGCCTTTCCGCGCCCTCCACTCCGTAAAGGTCGCCAACGGACCGTAAAAGACCGTTACTAGTTACGGCAAGGAACTCTGGAGTTAATTTGGGACCCTTTTTGTGTTACACGGTCGGGTCACCACGAACACATAGTAGATTAAGATCTTGACACAAAACTGTCCCTTAGTGCAATTACGTAGGTGTAAACTTGATATTTGCATTGCAAAATTTTGTACCTAATTAAGTAAAACCATTTTAACTAAACAAAACGATACATAAACTCCGCGGTACAAAGGACATACCTACCTATCTAAAAATTGAATTTCGTTTTACACTCCTATTTATTATATTTTCAGTGTGCGGGATTTCTATCAATAACTTGAGCTATTACTGAACTGAGTGAGCTTTTTAAATGTAGCTCCAGTACAGATCAATTAATATTCTAGCTCCCGCCTTGGGGATATTTTGAAAAAACATTTCAAATTAATAAGAACCACTCTGGGAGGGCAATTCAATACCTACCTTCTTTGAGACTAATTTGTTTGTAAGAAACAGTAATTATTATCTAAACAACACACTTTACCTTTTACTAACTGAAATTGTAACTGTTTTGTATCTATAAACAAGTGCTCCGTTGTATCCCAATGCTACTTTCTCACGCAAAAAATGACAAGAAACAGATTTTAGCTCTGCGCAAAGCTCTCGAGATCGGCACAGACACTTTTGTTTACCCCTCTTTGTTTACGGTTCACACGTGTTCGTAAGAGTCGTAAACAAATACCGAGCAGCAGTTTTGGAATGCGATCTTTTTACGAAGTACCCACAAAATTTAAATTCCAAATTCGTACCTATACTTAATATTCTACTTCCTAGAAAAGGTCAATTATATTATTAAATATATGTAGTTCTTTCGGGTGGATTTACTTTCCTTTTTACGCGGACGATTTGGTTAAGTCAGTATCAAACAGCTTTTGTGTAGGTAGGTATTATGAACGTTAAGAGAAACAGATAAAAGCAGACGATGAAAAATTTATTTAAACTTGCCCTTTAAGTTTCACTACAATGGACATAATTAACGCATCCTCTCTAAACAGACGAATGAAATTATCTAAAAACTAAGCCGTGGATGCTTAACAGCATTAGAGCCCGCACAATTTACTTTAATTGATGTAAATCGTTCAGGCCACAAATTACTTCGCGCCTATCTTGTCATCACATTATTAATATTTGTTTTTTCTATGCATGTATGATATTTATCTAATAAAGGTCAGTTAATCTAGTTCATAACATGTTAATAAACAAATTGCTTCTGCATAGAAAAGCTTCCTAAGTTCCTTTTTGATGTAGAGTATTTAGTCAAAGGTTTTACGACACTAGATAATAAATTATGTTTTCAAAATAATTCAATGTATCTAACTGTCATCTTTGACCTCCCCATGCTTCGGTATTACTGTCTGTTAACCCTTACACCCTATCATTACACGCTCAATTTCACCATGCAATTGCATTTGGTATAGTGATTCTTGTTTAAAAATGGTTTTTGTTTACAGTGTACTTTCGGATGCAGCCTTTGGCGAGATGGGTTGGAAAACTCCTGTCAAGCAGCTTGCGTAAGTAGGGACTGACTATGTAAATAAATATAGTATGTATTACGATGAATAAATTAGAGTTACCTATTATGTAATTACTTTTTGCAGAATGTCACCTCCGAGTCTACGTTTTCTCGAGAGCTATATTGCGTTATGGGATGCAACGAAGCCCTGAACACCTACTTTCAGAAGCTAAGAGGTAATAAATGTTTGTTACATTGTCCTACCTTTTGCCTTCGCTCACCTTCAATCAGCAGCTTTGGTCCGTCCACTGCTGAACGTAGATCCTCGTAAAGCCAATGCCAGCCGTTCTTCTCAGGTCATCAGCCCATAAAGCTTTGCTTGGTAACTCGTTAAAAGATGGATACAAACGAGCATAATCGTCAGAGGACGAAAGTTGTCAACATGGCCCGAAGGATTAGTACAACCGACCGCCGCGGCATAGAACCGACAATCAATTGAGCAGACGAGCCTTGGAATAAATCCCACAATATTAATGTTTATACTGATTATTTCTTCGAATGTAGTAATTTCTGGTACCTATCAAGCAAAATAATAAAGCTTTTTGTAGACATTGCTGCTTAATGTACTTAAGGAGCACTTGAAGCTAACCCGTACCTAACTTTCCAGACCTGATTGGAACACCGCCTGCGCCCGCGCTGGTGGCCGACAGTCTGACGGCGACGTCTCTGTCGCTCGTATGGGAGGCACCGACCCTCGGCAACCTCAGCTGCCTGGTTCAGTGGCGCTACTTGGAGCTGCCCGGCACGTGGCAGTACTACTCCAACACCAGTCACGCAGACCGCTCCATCATACACGTTGAGAACCTGCGGCCGTATACCAAATATAGGGTTAGTATCACATATAATGTAAATGTTGTCAGTTTTAGTTACAATTAAAACATCACTTTTTGTTCATACATTGTCTACGTCTATAAATATATCAAAATTGAAGGCCGCTTCTAAAAGATAGATAGGTAAGTACTCTTTATTGCCCACCAAAAAAAAATAACTTATCACTAATATACAGTTACAAGATAAAGATTTTCAACGATTTTTTTCCTAACCGACTACCATGATAGCCATGTATTGTTCCTCTCTGTACGGCAATTTTCTAGGTAGATGTTTTTACAGGCAACTTTATGGCCTCATAATACACACCGACAATACCAGTATTGTCTAAGCATAGTACTAAGGAAAATCCCCACTGAATGAAAATGTCATTGAGGGAGGCCTATGTCCAGTAGCGGACGTTTGCAGGCTGATGATGATCTCATAAAAAGAGCCGATTAACCTCTTAAGACCGAGATTTTCATACACAATAGTTAATCATAACAACAGATTAGGATTTCAAAGGAACATTCGGTCTTATGTCTATAATGAAATGCCATTCCGCACCCACCAGTTCCGGGTAGCGATCTTCCTGTCCGGGCGGGGCGGCACGGGCGAGCCGGTGTACTCGGCGCCGTCGGTGGTCATCTCCACGCTGGAGAGCGGCCGGCCCAGCTCGGCGCCGCAGTCGCTGCGCGCCGCCGCGCCCGACCCCAGCCGCGTCGCCATCTCCTGGGAGCCGGGGCCGTTCCCCAACGGCCCGCTCATCTCATATGTGCTGAGGCTGACCGACACGCAGCCTAACACTATTGATGCTTTGGAAGTGAGTATTGGACTCGTATGCCCGTGATCACTATTGTGAGAGGTGTCCTACCTGCCCGTGGTTCATCCTGCTGAATAACAGACGAGACCCTGGCAACCTACTAAACTAAAAAGCAAAAAAAATAAAAAAAATAAATACTATCTTGACAAGGGGCAACAAAGTATATGTAAAGTAATGAAGGAAGTATGTAGGTATTGATTCTTATACAAATTCATACAATAAAGTAGATAATTGCAATAAGGAATGTAGCTATATTTAATATTTTTACATCACTTTGGGTTTTTACATACTTACAAATATACGATATAATGTAGGCTTTATGTAACATTAATAATTTAATTATATAATTAATTTAATCATATATATTATTTTTTATTTTATAATTATTAATCTTATAATA